>VCAZ01000139.1:0-145000 GCA_005784505.1 Bagarius yarrelli
ACGTTTGAATCAATATGGCTGCCTTGGTTAAAAGTTTGTGGACACCTGTACCATCATATCTAGCATTGATGGATTAAAACGGTGGGTTGTCTTATCTTCAAATCTGATCAGATCGCCATAATTACTAAGTACTAGGAGCTACATAGCCGCCACACGTACTGCCAATTCGACTGGCCTTATTACCCCAGGAGATAAGGCAGAGCACACAACTTCCACAGGATACAGCCTTATCCAGAATATGACCTCCGCTGTGATTGTGTAAGTATAAAAATGTCTGCCTGCTGGTGCTCAGATTGAATCCCAGCAGCATCTGAAAGTCTTCAGTACATGCATGGTAGTACTCTTTATTTCACAGCTTCGTAAATCTGGGCTCTAGAGTGAAAGAGTAGCAGTATGAGTGCTCTGGAAATAACTTGGTGCTTGCGAGGGCTTAACAGTGGATTCATAATCACCCAAAGGGGGTTTAAATGATTCACTGCATTGATCATGGTGGCACCAACTTCCTCCGGCATTACAGTGATAAACTCAGCTTGGGCTCCATTCAGCTCCTGAATTAGATAGATTTACAGCACCAGTCATCTGCTCTGTCTTTCCGTATCGATCTGCTAAATCCATGCTTGAGAACGAGTCCCCTTTAACACACAGGAATAGAATAGAAGGAAGTATAGAATAAGACACAGGCTTAGTCCGAAATCGTGTACTACATTTAAGGAAGTACGCACTTTCCGACTGTACTATATAGTATGATTACGGGTAGTAGGAATGAAATTTGGATGTCCTACATCCGCCATGTTGATACCACATCACTGTAGTTTGAATTTAAAGTTGGATGTTTCACTTCAATGATGTTATACAAGCGCAATTTAACCACAAAGAAGGTGTTTTTCTTTAAGTACTTAAAGCTACCCTCCCCTGGCCTAATTTGATAGTGAAGTGTGTATGGTATGCATATATCCACATCTGGGCAGGAGCAGTAGGTCATCCGGAAATCTCACTTACTGTATTACACATACTAAGGATACTTACATACTCACATACTCAGTTTTGCTTACTATATAGTACGGTAATATCCGATTTCTTATTAATTTTGGAAGTGGGTAAATTTAACAATAATATTATAATAAGGAATTAAACACCAACAGGTGGAGGGTTGGTTTTTATCTTGTGCTAAATTTTTCATTAGCCGAAGCAGTGGGATGCTTGGAAAAGTTTAAAACAAAAGCACAGTGCGTGTAGAGTGTGTATTTAAATATAAAGAGTTTTATTCAACACAGCACTGCAGTGCCATACTAGTGGTCTTACATGCAAATTTCAAAACGGTGGATCCGATATAGCAAAACCGATATCTGATATAAAAAAATACTGTAGTATCGGAACTCGAACCTTCCAGCACTCCACACCTGCCACTCATTGCACATTACTCTCACTCTCGTTTACCCTTCCCTTATTTAAGAGCACCGTCGTGTTCTGATCACACTCACGTTTAAGCTCGACTCTCTTTGCTTAAGTTCACAGCCTCATCTTCCATCTCTAGCTCCCGTTCTCTCCTGCCCTGTTCCTTCTGCTCCACTGCCTCTACGTTCCAATATATCCCTCCGGTTCCTGCCAGCCATCTCCAGAAACAGCATAGTTAAAATTTTTTTTCTTTAAAAATCTTTACTATAAAAGCCATAAATCGATAGATGGTGGGAATATTTTCCTTCAGCTATATGAAATAGAAATCAGTTATGAATGGCAGCAGAAAAGGAGATTACAAATAATTTCCTTTCTTCATCTGTTGGGCTGTGTATTGGCAGCGCCTCCCAATATGATACATCACGATATATAGGTTACGATACAATATATACAATATATCATGAAATATTACAATTCGATAAATATTTCACCACATTACAAATAGCCACAAATACAAAGCCGATGGCGCCTTTATTTATTTTACCATGTTTGCTCCTGAGACAATGGTTGTCCAACTACAGAAGCGAACGAGGAAGACGTTTGAGACGCACTGTGGGTTTTGATTAAATATTAAGGTAAACATAAAACAGTTTAAATGAAAATTTTAATATGTATCGATACTGGAGTTATCGGTATCATTATCGTTAAAAAAATATCGCAATAGTTAGCTGTATTGATATTTTCACACAGCCCTGTTCACCTGCATATAGTCCAATAATGTAATGTGCAACCAGAAGCTTTCGAGCAGAAATTAACCGGTTATGACTTAACTGCACACATCAGTTAATAAATGTTAATATCTGTTCTTTATCATTATTTGTTTTTCATTTTCTTTAAATATAAAACAGATATTTTGGTATAGATGCCCTATTTCAAGACAGATCTTATGTATTTATTTACAGTAGCTTTCTTCACATCCACTTTCTCAACTTTCAATTAATCCACAAAGGCAGAATCCTAAATTGCATCTGCCACCGGGTGGTCCATATCCAACTGTCACCTCGCTGCAGCAGTTAGCTCTAATAGCTCATTTATTTACTTTTCACGTAGTCCAGGTTCCTACATTAAGCACTTTCAATCACCAGAAGTAGCCGAGCGTGTCGGCAAACAAATAACGCACATTAGAGCTCAACCTTGTCTCACTTTCTTTGTTTAATACACATTTATAAACAACTCAACATAATTTAAATCATTTCTTTGTTTGTGGATATCAGCGTGTGTGTGTGTGTGTGTGTGTGTGTGTGTGTAGGTGTGCACAAAAATATTAAAAAGTGATTAAAAAAAGGACGAGACAGAAAAAGAGTAGCAGATTGCAAATATCGAGTCCTGACCCTTTGATAAACCTAAAGACGTACTCATATCTAAAAGGTTAATAAAACCAGCATAATAAAAAATATATCTAGAATTCTTCTTCTATCACCTCTTTGGTCCTCCTTTTTGCCTTCTGCCTGGTAGCTTCATTTCTAACATCCTCTTACCAATATATTCACTATCGCTCCTCTGTACATGTCCAAACCACCTCAGACTTTCCTGGACTTTTTCCCCAACTAACTCCCCATCTAACATGAGCCGTCCCACTAATAAACTTGTTCCTAATCCTGTCCAACATATCACTCCCAAAGAAAACCTCAACATCTTCAGCTCTGCTACTTCTAGCTCTGCCACCTGTCTCTTCCTCAGCGCCACTGTCTCTAAACCATACATTATGGCTGGTCTCACCACTGTCTCTAAACCAACATCATAGCTCTAAAACCATACAAATAAATAGCTCGTAAACTGTCTCTAAACCATTTATAGCTGGTCTCATACTGTCTCTAAAACCAACATTTACTGTTCTTCTTTTAATTTTTGTGTTTACTCTCTATTGTTTAAATTATCTTACCTAACACATAGCTGGTCTCACCACTGTCTCTAAACCATACATCATAGCTGGTCTCATCACTGTCTCTAAACCATACATCATAGCTGTCTCACTTCTCTAAACATTAGCTGTCTCCACTGGTCTCAAAACCATACATCAAACATGTCTCACCACTGTCTATATATCATATTTATAAAATATCATACATATAAAAAATATATATCTAGAATATAGTCGAATATGAAATAGCCTTTTAGGAAGCCAGGGTTTAATAAGAAGTTCTGAGGCATGGGCTATGGAACAGAGTTGGAGTGATATATGCCGTTGTTTTAAATTTAATACTTAGTAATTTTGTAATAAAAGGAAGATTTATTTGGGATATGATGCTATGTTTTGACCCGAATGAGTATTACATTTACAGATTACTCTTTTTTTTATACAACTGAAAACAATTAGGGGTTAAGACCCTTGCGCAGAGGACCAGCAGTGGTGGCTGGTGGTGCTAGAAATCGAACCTCAGGCTTTTCAGGTCCAACACCTTTAACCACTGAGCCACCACTTCCTCGTATTAGTTGTAAAATGATGACACGGATATAATAATTGTATAATATCTCAAAGACAAGTTATTACAGCGAAATGATCAGATAATAAATTAGTAGAAATAGTTATGACTTGTTATGTTAGTATATATTTTCAGAGAACTGGAAGCCTACTCCTGGAGTGATCAGGGGTTCAATTTCCAGCACCACCAACCTAACACTGCTGGGCCGCTGAGTGAGCCCTTAAACTTTAACTACTCAAAAGGATTTAAAAAATGTAATGACTGTTAGTTGGTAGGATAACAGGTCTGCCAAATTTTTAGAAATGTAGAATTTGGTTTTTATTTCCAACCCGTTTTTTTTTAATCGCCTTTATTATTTTTTAACCCGAATTTTTTTTTCCATGTCTTTAGAACAAACATCGTCCTTCTAGGAGTGTGTGAAGCCTGATTATCATGAGGGAGTGCAGGTAGCACAGCAGACGGCACGCCGTGTTCTGTTCTGCAGAGTTTTTCCCTTGAGGACTGTATTTTGCAATGAGTGTGTATATGTGTGTGTGTGTGTATGTGTGTGTGTGAGAATAGTAGGAAGAGGCTCTTTGTATCTCCAGGCTTTTCTCAGCCTTGCGTGATAGAAGTTACTGTAGAACACTGGAGCTCAGTTCTTGGAGTCTCTCTGGACCGGAGGACCTTGCTGTACACTATCACATCACAGCACACACACACACACACACTTTTCACTGCTGAGCTCCTTCTTATTCTTGACCAAGAAAAGAAAAAAAAAAAGATTTTATGTTACAAAGTTTTATAAGCACACAGGACAGTTAAAGTCACCGTTTGTAGTTTGCTCTACGTTTTAGTGTGACGAGCATTTCTTTAGTGTCTGTCATAAAACACTGCTGACATAAAACACTCCACAGAAACAATATGCAAATAATTATAAACTGATTCAGCTTTTACATACTGATAAAATGGCCAGGATTCTGCCAGCTAATCAATGACATATTCCTGAGAATATTTTGAGTGGCTGAGTGAGCGAGTGGGTGGGTGAGTGAGTGGTTGAGTGAGTGAGTGAGTAAGTAGGTGATTGGGTGGGTTGGTGAGTGAGTGGATGAGTGAGTGGTTGAGTGAGTGAGTGAGTAAGTAGGTGATTGGGTGGGTTGGTGAGTGAGTGAGAGGTCGAGTGAGTGGGTAAGTGAGTAAGTGGGTGGGTTGGTAAGTAAGTGGGTGAGTGAGTAAGTGGCTGACTAAGTGAGTGAGTGAGTGAGTGAGTGAGTGGTTGAGCGAGTTAGTGAGCGAATTTTAACTACAAACACCAGAAAAAGGTGGAAAGTTTCTTCGGAAAGTGATGGTACAATTTCATCTTAAAAGAAATGTGAGAGAGAGGGAGAGAGAGAGAGAGAGAGAGAGAGAGAGAAAGAGACAGAGAGACAGAGAGAGAGAGAGAGAGAGAGTTAAATAAGTCTTTGTATCATGCTGTGAAAATGAGGGAATTCTTCACCTTCAAACTCGGCGCTTGTTTTATCAGCACCGCTGTGGATGCCAGCCGGTGTAATAGATGCAAACCATATGCACCCCTCTCTCTCTCTCTCTCTCTCTCTCTCTCTCTCTCTCTTTCTGTGTTGTCAAGCTTCAGAGATAAAGGGCAAGAAAAACTTTCCACAGAGACGCCAATCAAAGAGCGAATGGCTTCTGATAGTGAGTTTTTTTCTCATACCTTTTTTAAAAATGTAGGAATTATTGGCTGGATTGAGGAAAAAGCACATACTGTAGACGACATTAAACCTTTACAGTTTAGCAGCAATAAATGTCTTCTGATTGGTCAAAAGAGGTTTGTTCATCACATGACACTGACATTTTTCTGTCCTCTGATTGGTTGATCAGAGTAAATTATAAAATCTTGTCTGTACAGTTGAATTAGAATTGATAGTATTGGGTTGGTGGGTCCAGAAGAAAGTCCAGTAGGAGGACTGGTTAAGTGTCAGGAGGGCCTATTTAGTCTTGTTGACAGGGACAGACTGGAAAATACCAGTTCTGGTATCTTGACCGACGTCGTTATTACATTTACTAGACAACCTTATTCAGAGCGACTTACATTTATACAACTAAGAATTAAGGGCCTTGCTCTGGGGCCCACTTGGTGGTGCTGGGAATCGAGTCCACAATTTTAACACCCTAACCACTGAGCTACCACCATAGCGTGGTATACATTTACATCTCGTTTTTACTGATCAACCACTGTCTTTTCTCCGAAGAACCATTTTACAGTTTCTGACATGTAGGAAATTCTTTGTAACATTTTGTGTGTGCTTTTTTTGCTGTTTGCTAATTTATTAAAAAAGAAAACTAAACATGTTGGGGGAAATTTTGTCTTTTTTTTTTTTTTTAGTATTTATTTCCTGATCCACACATTTGGATTGCTGTCACAGCAGCAGTCTAAAAGCTGCTTGTCTTGATGAAGTCCAAAACCGTCTGTCTTTATCAGATTAGATCCTGAATCCAGTAGGATAAATCTGGGCCCGAATGCAGGATTTGAACCACTTAGTGTTCATTCTCTCTCTCTCTCTCTCTCTCTCTCTCTTTCATCTGTTATGTTTTTATCCTTGTGCTATTTAAATTAAATAAAAAAAACTATTTAGCTCCTGGATTCAAAGCCGATCTGTGGATTTCAGTCTCACCAGGTGAAGATTGATGGAGCCCAAAGCTGTGGAAGTGCTTATCGATTGACCGGTGCAACATTCGGATATGAATTCAGCCTCGGCTTTCATCAGCGTAAAGTGCAGCAGCGAAGGACCCTTAAGAGGCACAGGTCCGGTCGCCGCGAGAGAATTCAACAGGCAACACAAATCAGCAGGATGTTGTGTTACGTAATGTATACTAGAATATTTCAGTCAGTCGCTGGGATGAGAAATAGCTGAAATGGCACTTCGCTTTTCAAGATCACACCTGCTTTCATTTGTAAAAGCGGGGAAAAAAGCCATGCCTCGTTCTGTAAATGAATCAATCTGGAGTGTTTTATTATTTTTGTTCCTTTCACGTGCCGGGGTTGGTGTGCGATAAGGAGGGTTGACATGCCAGCTAGTCTCCAGGCTTTACATATTTTATGTTGGAGCAGCAGCTTACAGATTCTGGGGAAGCTGAATTACATGAGACACTGGCAGCTGAAGGATGACACTGATGAGAAACAACAGGCATGAAGGAGCCCTGATTCTGTCACAGCTAGTTTTGAGTCCTGCATGTGTAGCTGAAACGCCAGGCAACTTCCGTACGTCGGTAATGACACCCTACAGCACTGTCTCAGAGATGCAACTCATTTGGCAACCAGGACAAAACAGTTACACCGATTGCATCTAATTTACATTGGGACATGATTACAATTCCGTTTTTTGTTGGGAAGTGGTAGCTCAGTGATTATAATGTTGGACTGCGGGTCGGAAGCACCACCAGCACCATCGATTCCCAGCACCACCAATCTGCCACTAGTGTGCATGAAAAATGAGATAAATGTAAGTTGTGCTGGATAATAGGGTCCACCAATTTCATTTCCCGGATTCGATTCCCAGGCCTTTCTGTGTGAAGTTTGCTTGTTCTTCCTCTTCTTGCGTGGGTTTTAGTCTGTGGTTTCCTCCAACAGTCCAAAAACATGTACGTTAGATTGATTGGTGTGGTTGTGTGTGTGTGTCCCTGTGATGGACTGGCGACCTGTTCATGCGGATACACTCCACTCGTATGAGGGCTGTACGGGCACAAGTTCTGGATCCACCCCGTATGTGTACATGGTGGTCTTAACACTGGTTACTTGCATTCTTCGTGACACAATAAGGCTCAGGCCTGCGGGTTGTCTGAGTTCCCTTCCTGGGACCTCTTTGAGAAAGTGCTGTTAAAGGATGTAAAGGCCTTCTAATGTCTGATCTGGTAGCCAAGTCACCATCAGTATCACCTGTTGTTTTGCTGTACATGGCCTGTGACTATTATTTACACCTGAATTATGGATTTACATTTTTCTATTTAACTGAGAAGTTTAACTTTAAGGGTTTAGGGGCCCAGCGGTGGTAGCTTGGTGGTGCTGGGGATTGAACTTGTAATCCTCTGGTCAGCAGGCCAACACCTTAACCACTGAGCTACCACTTCCTAAACACTAATAACACAGCTTAGTAGATAATAGGATTTAAACCCATGATCTTCCATTTGCCTGTCCAACCTCTTACCCACTGAGCTACCATGTGTAAGGCTCGAAGGTAGAAGAAAACATTTGTATATCAGCTTTTAGGTTGTTTTGTGTGAAATATCAAATGTTGTATATCAACAATGGTTATTATTTACACCGCACAAAGTTGTGGGAAAAAGAGGTTATTGTGGCTTGTCCAATTGCACATTTTTTTTTTTACAAACATGGCAGGCATTATTTACACACTGCAGGGAGGCCAGTCGCAAAGCAATTCCTTATTCATATTTATATCTTCCTCATCTTCCCAATTTCACATCCTTTCCTTCTGCTTCTACCGATTGTGTTTGTTGATCAGTGCCGTTTGTTGCAAGGAACCGCAATAAAGTGAGGTCTGTATGGTGTTGTATTTAGCTGTTGTCTTTAGTTGCGTATCAGCTATTATGTTGTGTTGTACCTTTACATTCATGGCAGATGCGCTTATCCGGAGCAACATTAAGGGTTAAGGACTTTGCTCAAGGGCCCAACAGTGGCAATGTGGTGGGATCTAACACCACTACTTATTGGACTGATTACTCGATGATCAGGGTTCGATTCCCAGCACCACCATGCTAGTTGACTTTACAATTTTTTCACTACTAAACATTGAACAAAATCAACTGTGATTGGTTGCTTCACATGTCAGTCAGATGTCCTCTCGGCCAATAAAAGCTGCTGTGGAGTCCTGCTGTCAGTCTTATGTGAGACTGCTTTGATTGTAACCAGGATAAACGGTTTGATGTGTGTCTGACAGTGTTGCTGCAGGACAAATTGTGTTTAGGTGTTTTTAAAGTTTAAAGATAAAAAATATTCTATTCCTGCAAAATTATTAAGAAAATGTTTTTCTTATCAGAAGTGTCTGTTCGTCCCGGTTCTAAATAATAAAGGAGACTCTTAACTTCTAAATGTCTCTGTCTCCTTTCAATGTTCTGAGCCAAAATTCTGGCTAATGCTTTATACTTCTTTCACTCATGTCAGCCTTTTTTTTTTCCAATTAATCTGTCCGGAAAGCTTCATTAAAGGACGTCCTGGTGGGTTTTTTTTTTTTAATTCTCCACTAGAACATGCTGAAATCAGGCTCGAGGGAGGCATCCGATTCGGACCGCTCGTTATGATTGATTCGAGCTGTCACTCGAGCCATAAGGCTTTTAAATACAATGCTGCAATGCCACCCTGCCAGCTGAAAAGCCATAAATGCCATCTGGCATAAGATTAGATTAGGGTTAGGGATAAGGACGAACAGGATTACAGCAGGAATAACATGAATTCTAGGAGACAAAGTGAGAGACAAGCCTGTGAGCATGCTTAGTAGCTTTATAGGCATTTGTCTAATTATTATTATGATGATTCAGAAGAATCCTGTTTATAAAGGGGCACTAGATCTTCTGTCGGGAGAGAAATTGGATCGTGAGATAAAAGATGAGCCTGGGCAAATCAGTATGATCTTTTCACCCCCCTTATTGGTGATTAAAATAAAACAAAGAGCCAGCAAAGTGCAGTTTTTCTGGGCCCGAGGCTGGCGTGCAGCTGCTCTACTCCCGTAAGGACTTGCGGCTTTTCAGCATCATTAAGCCTCAGGCGCATTGCTGTGGACAGAGAAAAGCGGCACTGGCAGCACTAATCCCGCTGCTAACCTGTTGGGATGAATAATACATCAGCCTGCCAGAGGATTGTTCAACAATGCAGTGGCAGACAACAGCTTCCTGCAGGCGAGCATCAGGAGCCAAAGACACCCTTATCAGCCCAGGAGAGCACAAAGTCTCTTTCTTTTGAGAAAAGAATTGATTTCCAGACAGACACGAATCGCCAAATGAGGCTCCGATCTAGACCTCAGATTCACCAGGGAGGTGTTAAGCCTAAGCAGGAGACAAATTGAAGTTTAGTGTTTAGCTAGTTACATGTGCCTTTTACTTATAAATTTCTATAGATATAATATTATATAATGTTACTTACACTATTTTACTTTATCAAGGTTCTAATCTGACTGACGTCATGGGATGTGGAAAGTGATAGCACAGTAGTTAATGTGTTGGCCGGCTGATTGATAGCTTATGATTTTGATTTCCAGCACCACTAACCTACCACTGAGCAAAGTCGTTAACCGCCTACAAAGGGCGTCGACCAAATGCCAAAAGTGGCAGCTTTTAATGCAGGGCAGCGGGTTGGCTTAGTGGTTAGCACGGTTGCCTCACAGCAAAAAGATCCAAGGTCAGTATCCCCTGCAGGGGTCTTTCGTGTGAAGTTTACATGTTCTCCCAGTGCTTGCGTGGGTTCTCATAGTACTTTTACCAACCACAGTCCAAAAACATGTATGTTGTGTCTTAGGGTGATTAGTGATTATAAATTGCTCATAGGAGGTAGTGTGAGGTTGTTTCTCTGTATGTGTACCCCTGGCTTTCATCCACTGACAGCTGGGATAGGCTCCAGGAGATCCCAATGACCCTGATTAGGAATAGGCGAGTCCAGTTTATTTCTATAGCGCTTTTTAACAATAGAAATTGTGTCAAAGCAACTAAGCAAGCCAGAGGCGACAGCGGAAAGAACCAAAACTCCATCAGTGACAGAATAGAGAAAAAAAACCCTGGGAGAACCCAGGCTCAGTCTGGGGGTCAGTTCTCCTCTGATCAGATAAACCAGTAGGTTATTTTATGGTGCAGCAAAGTTTCAGTGGTCCTGTCTGGATGGCTGTCTAGAAGACAAGGTCATCACTGAAAAACTGCCCCAGGGACTTATTGTTTCTTTGCCGATCCGCCAACTGGGCTGGATACGGAGTGGATCTGGTGGTGACGGTGAGCTTAAAGTGTAGGGATTTAATCATTCAGTCAACATTGTATTAGTGAGGTGCAGTCGGGTTCAAGTTCATTAAAAGGTGTTCAGTGGGGTTGAGTCAGTGTGTAAGACACTCAAGTTCGTCCACTCCAGTTAGAACACAGTATGTTTTCATAGAGCTCAGAAAAAAAGTAAAAAATGAGTAGCTTTATTAGCTTTGTGTAGCTACTAATTATCAAAACAGATGTTTGGATGAAGCTTAGTTAGTGGTGACGGGGAAGAACCTGAATAAATATCTGGACAAACTTTATATTGCAAAACAACATCAACAACGAAAAATATGCCTAAATTGCTGCCTGGTTGTTATTTGCAATTCAATATTTTGTTCTGGCCAATAGTTTATCTTTGTATAGAAACTTGTGTATTTGAATTAATTACACTAGCGAGCCCCCGCTGATGAGAACAGCAGGAATTGTCCGTCCTCTTTCAAAGCCGTTAGATGATGGCACTGCCACCCTGCTGTCCTGCTGGACATCCACATGCTGTCTAATTAGCTCATTTTACAGACACAAAGGAGTATAACAGTTGTGCTGAATTAGATCAGAAAAGGATTAGGATTAGAAAGGACTTGTTTCAGCGGGTTTTGGCCTGGTTGGGGATTTATTTAATGGCTCTGCCAGAATGAGAAAAAAACCTCATTATTATTTGATATTATTTCTGGTGGATAGTGTAGCATGCCTTCTGTTGCTATGGGAAAAATCAAGTTGGTAGGCTTAAAGCATGTGTGAAATCCATCCAATCGAATAGCATTATACTATTATAATATATTAGTACGTTCTTGTTTGCTTGTCATGCTATTTTTGTTTAATGTTTATTGTATTGTGTCCATGCTAAGCTATGCTAGCTAGCTAACTATGCTATACTAGCTAGCTAAGCTAGCCTAGGCGGTCTGTTTTGATTACTTCCTGTCTTGTGCTTGGCTTTGTCCTTGTGTCTTGTTTTTTATTGGTTTGTTTAGTCATTGTGTTGTTGTTTAGTTCAGGTGTGTCTTCTTTTGTTGATGAGTTTCTTGTATATTTATAGCCCTTGTGTTTGCCCTGTCTTTTGTGAATTATTGTTTAATTGTTTGTTCAAGTACCACTGCAGTAAGATCCTGTTCATCATTTTGGTTTTGCTCTATGCTCCTGTTTCTGTTCCTGTTTCTGTTTCTGTTCATTGTTTGTTTGGTGTTTATGCATATAGATTCCATGTAAATAAACTGCACCTTGGGTTCAAATACGTCTCGGCTCAGTGGAGTCCGTTACACAGGTAATGCTAAATAAACATGCTTTATGCCACATCATGATAAGCTATTTTTTTTCCAAGTCTGTGTGTATGGAGGAAATGTAAGAGAAAAATATGTTTTAAAAAGTAGCTAAAGTAGCAAGTAGTCAGCAATACAAACAGTGTTTGCATGTTTGAGAAGAATGGCCAGGCACCAACAAATGTTCAAGTTGAACAAGCGCAATGGGCCCCTGAGCTTTCTACCAAGGTGGTAGATTCTACATCGGCATTGGTGGGAAAAGCATACATCTCAGCAGGCATGCTTGCATACAATGGCCATGTCCAGGCATATCAGGCAAAGCCGTCTCTCAGGGCCACCAAGGAGACGGCCAGAGCAGTGGGCCATAGTGCCTATGCAGCAGGTTTCTTAACCGCGGTCATTGAAAATATAACCCGATCCACGAGGAAACTCTATGCCCTAAAGTGGAACCTATTTGTTTTCTGGGGCAGACACAAGCAGCCGGGCAGTTGTGAAGTTTTGCTTGCTTTTTAAATTTAGCTGTGTTGTGAGTTGATTTTCTTGTGTTGTAAACTTATGTTTGAGAAATGTACCTATAGAGAAACAGATTTATTTGATAAATTACTGAAGGAGTAATGAAGATATTTTAAAAGCTTGCAAGAAATACAGTCTTTCATTCTCCTGTTTCTCCTTATTAGCAATCAGCGGCATGCCAGTATTTAAACGCTAAAATATGTTCTTATGTGATTATTGCAATCATCTTTATTAAAGATCCCTGCCCCTAAGTACCAGAGAGAGAGGGGGAGAGAGAGGTATAAGGTACATTTCTAATTTTTTTCCCACTGTCAAAACATCTTTCATTTGCCAAATCTCCAATTTCACACTCTCTCTTCCGCTAAGCATTGAATTACACAGGGGTTAGGAGGCTAACTAGATTGGCTGTGGTCCTTTAGGAACGCCACTATAAAGGATCCTTTTACAGGACGATATTATGGATGAGAGCTGTCACTATTATGAGGGAGAGGATTTATTCTCTGCTTTATCTCATTTCTGTGTGATTACTTCTATTTCAATTTAATATACACACACAGCAGTGGCGTAGCATGTGTACTGTAACTTATGTAACATTCATTAATGTCTATAACATCCTGATTTACTACATCACGTGTCAAATTTCTTATAAATTCAGGTGCATGAATAGGGCACGTTTCTAACCCTGTCGCTGCCTATAAAAAACCTAAAAATTTTTTTATCAATTTAAAAGCATGAGGCAAATCAGGTCTGTAATAACAGAGTAATTACAACAATATATACACTGTAAAATATATTTATTATTTAACTGTATTTTTACATGGATAGTCAGGAAGCTTTTTACATTTTCTACATTCTACTAAAAAGGTTAATATCCTAGCAAGTGAAAATGCTAGCAATTTTAGCAACTGCTCCTAGCTGCAATTTTGTTTGGATATAGACACAGGTAGATCCGTTTTATCGGTAGTAACGGTGTGGAATAGATGTGGTGAAAAGCCCAACCTTATATTCTTGTAGTGCCCAAAATCGCTAGCAACATCCCTGAATATACTGTACCATCATATTATATCATATATCATATCATATCATATCATATCATATCATATTATATCATATATCATATCATATCAAACAATTACCATTTCATCATTTAAAAAAATCAGACCACGATAAATGTTATATTGAATCAATTTTTCTCTGGTTGCGATATAACATATATTATAAAAAAACGTATTGTAGTGATTAGCATAAAATCCACAATTAAATAATTGGCCTAATGTTACCTAGCTGGCTAGTTATCTAATCTCAACTACAATTTATTACATAATTAAAGAAGGATAGGTTCACTTAACCTTGGATTTGTTAGTTAATTCTTGTCCACAAGACAAGACAATTAACGATGCATTATTGTAGTGCTTAGCATAGAATACACGATTAAATAATTGCCTTAATGTTACTTAGCTAGCTAATGTCCTGATCTCAGACAGGTTCGGGTCCAGAGGTTAAAGGAATATGGCAAATCTGAAAGCCAGCTATTTTTCTAGCCAGTTGCTAAATATTAAGACGTATGGGTATGTTTTGGACTTCTTTTTTTTTCTTTGGGGAAGATGAAATATATACAAATATATGTTTCAAATATAAGAAAAATATTACAGAACAGTGACATACATTTCTTTATATATTCCAGCCCAGGACATTGATATCGATGCACAAGGTCTGGGAGAGAGAGGTCTAAGAGCCTTGCTCAAAGGCCCAATAGTGGCAGCTTGGAAGTGCTGGGACATAAACCCAGACCTTCCCAGCAACTCTAAGCCAAAACTACCAACTAAACCAGCTAATCCAGATGCTTAGGAAGGATATGATAGTCTGGAAACAGAACCACAGGAATGATAGGGTGTTTCACACACCATTGACTGACAGACACAACCACCTACACAGCACCTCTGCCTCTGGGCTATAAACATTGCCTGAGATAAAAGACTGAGAGGGCCAGACAGAACAGCATGGGAACCAAGTCACCTCTACACCTCTGTGCAGAAAACCTTACTCATGAGAGATTTTGCTGCGAGCAACAAGCCAAGAAGTGGAGCAAGCAAAGAGAGAAAGAAACGAAGGGGTGAAAATCTGGAGATACGGATGATGAGTTTTAGGTGAAGTGATTATGACTAGGAGAGAAGGTGAGGGGAATAGCAGCTTGAAAAAAAAAGAAGACAAAAGAAGGTTGAGGAGCAAACGGACCCTGTCAGATGGTGGAACTGTTAAGCTGTGGGAATAACAAAATGAGAGAAAAAGAAAAGAGAGAAAAGAAAATAGCAGAGCAGAGAGTCTCAGAAGGAGGAACTCCACCTGGCTGGAACCCAGTGAACATGGCCTTAGAGACAATCTGCACTCTGCCAGATATAACGAGCTCAGTATCTGCACTTGGTCTGCCTTCACTCCGTGTGTGTGTGTGTGTGTGTGTGTGTGCACCTTAGCACTGAGTAAACAAATCAGCTTCCTTGAAAGTTCATAGATCTGCCTGAATCTGCCTCACCCTTCAGGATTTGTTCCCGGCAAGGTTTGTATAGCGGCTACATCGTTAACATGAAGAACAGTTAAAGGTTCCTCGTTTTCTGTGATCTTTTCAAATTCCTTTATTTAGTTTTGACCCCAAACTTTTAAAACCAAACAATCTAAGAGTCATATGTGGGCAGAATATTTGCTGTAGAACAAATAGGGCAATTAAAGACTTACCTAGTGGATGTGGTAATTAGGATCACTACTTACTTCCTTAATACTGTTTTGTTATATACATACAGTTCATACAGTCTAGGGTTGGGGTTAGGAATACACTTCCCACATGTCCTAATGAATGTCCCATTTATGTATAATAGTTTTGGACATTTTTTCTAAATGCTACAAGGATTCCGGAATTTTTTTTTTTTTTTTTATATATTCAACCAAACCGAGAGCTCATTTCCTTTGACGAGACACTTCAACAGCAATAAAAGCATAATTACCCGCATCTCTTTGTATTGCATGATGTTGCTTAAGTCTGACTTCAGAACACAGAGGAGCGAAAACAGATCTCATTTAAAAAAATTGCATTATTGGATCATCAATTCATGTATTACATCATCAGAAGCACAAACAGACATAAAATCTGCTTCTTCTCTTTCCTTTTTTTAAGATAATGTGTGTGTGTGTGTGATTTTGCTTGTGTGTGAAGCCCTTTAAGACCTTCCATAAACCAATTACCGCCAGAAATTTTCGCATGCTATGTTGTTGTTCATTTACCGCTCAGTTAACTTCATAAAATAAGCAGAATGCAATGATGAAACGAAACAATACACAGTAGAGTCGCATGTATAGATTGTGACGTCCCCACATGCGACCGATCTCGGGGACATACTGTGATTACGTGAATACGTTAAGTGATAGGTAAAAGGGAACTAGCGCCCTCAAATCTATACAACGTGTACAAAGCGAGTGTCTTTGTTGTAACGCATTTTTAGTTATTAGTAAGTGAAATAATTATTGTGCTACCGATTAGGTTTCAGTGTCTATGAACTCGTAAACGATAGTAAAGAATCGTTCTATTAAACTGGTTATTAGAGAACTGGTTGGAAAAGTTCACCCCCTTTTTTTTTTCACCATTATTTACTTTTTATTTACTTATGTGGCTGATCACTCTCTCTTAGAGGCAGTTTAGGATTTCATGGATGACAGAAAGGGAACGTCTAAGTTACGCATGGTAATCCTCGTTCCCTGATGGAGGGACCGGAGACGTTGTGTCAAGTGTAGGGAAACAACCAACAAAGTGTTGTCAAGTGTACGACAGGGTCACGTTTGGGAACCCTATACACTTGTACAATGTCAGCGTGAACGACAGAAAGGGAACTACAGACTTTGTATTTAAGAAATGTATAATTTTAGTGGCATGTATTGCATTTCTTCATTATTTTGATTGTAATGTTAAAAAGTAAAAATTATACTTATTTTTAAAGATATTTCTGGGCATATTTTTGCCTCTATTGATAGGACAAAGATGAAATGGGGGAGAAAAAGGTGGGACCGGAAAGAACCCAAGTTGGAATCGAACCAACTTCGGAATATTGATTTGTTTTAAGTAAAAAAACGGTTCTAGGTCCTAGGGGGGCCACTCGGTCTGTCATTTCAGTGCCATTAAACCTAATCACTTTCAAACTACCAACATTTATTAAAAGTATCATTTTTGCTGGAATGACAGACAGAGGGGCCTGTTAAACAGGGCCTAGAACCACTCTTTGACTCCAAAAATCTTTCCACTAAATTGTGTCATGTGACTGTGTGGATTTGTGTTCAATTAGCTACAATAATATTAATGAGATCAGACACTAATGTTGAGGTAAGGAGGTCTGGGCTTCAGGCAGGGTTCCAGTTCATTCCAGTGGGGTTGAGTCAGAATCAGGTTCTGCACAGGTCATGAGAGATCTGTTACTCCAATCAGAATACAGTATGTCTTCATAGAGATCAGGGGTTTTGTGCGCAGTGACATTGTCATACTGGAATAGGGTTTGAGTCTCTTAGTTCCTGTAAAGGAATAATACAAAGGCATTCTAGACTACTGTGTGCTACAGATTGTCTGGCCAGATAGTGTATGTGAATAAACATACTGCAAAAAAACCATAAAACAAATATTAATTTTTAGATAATCAAATCACAGCAGCAGTCCAAATTTTGATTTCTTTCCTAATTAAAGCTCAAACTGCATTTTAATGACACCAATAAAACAGCAATATGACTCACAATGTGTTTAAAAAGCATGTCAGCCGCAACTCTAAGGAACACAGCCCCGCATATATAATGAAATGCAACAGATGGCTTTGCTTATTTAGGGATTTAGCTAGTACTGCGAGATGAATGAAACAAAATGCAATGTATTCAGATGTTGACTAAGAAAAATAAGGAAATATTGATGTACAATGCAAAGCCATCTGTCGCCCGATTCCTTACACATGCGGGCTAACGTTCCAGGCTGGTGGTTGGTGCTGAGGAATGAGTCTGTCGAGGGTCATCATGAGGTACAATGCAGGAAACGGAATCCTTAGCGAGAGAAAGCAAACAGCAAAAGAGTAGAATAAATACAGAGATGGCATATGTGATGCTCGGCTTGCAGGGATTATCAGAGCGCCTGGAGTGAAACCACGGACAGCGAGAACAGTGACAAGCTGGACAGCTGCCAGAATGTAAAAACAACAGCATCGGTGCCTGGGGCAGAGTAAAGCACGCTCACTCATACCTGGAGAACCATAATCAAGCTTATCGGCTACAGCAGGTGCCTCATCAGGATGGAACCAAAATGACAGCGCTGTGCTAATGTGCTAGCGCCGCGAATATCCCTCGGACAGGTTTGGCAGACGAGAGCAGCCCTCCAGCATTAAGCATGATACTTTCACCTGCAGCTCTTTAGTGTTTCAAGTCTGCTCACACATACAAGCAAAAACAAACAATCTCTCCAGGGCTAAATTACGACTCTCTCAAGTGCCTATCTTCACGCTAGGTGACCGTGTCACACATATTAGAGAAACTGACTGCTGGAAAGCAAATGAATGCATGCTGAAGTGACAGATCGCAGCCGAAGGAAGCCCTAATTACGGTTGTCAAGAAGCAGGAACAGATAAAGATGTGATTATAGTGCGATGTTCTGAGGTAATGTCATGCAAAGACAAAACTCCAAGCTAGTGCTTATTAAAAAAAAACAAAAAACGGCTTTGGCTTATAATAGAAGAAAAAAAAGATCTCTATCTTGTGGGTAGCATAAGTAGTTTTGACTAATACATTACTGACATGACACCCCTATACAGAGCAACTTACACTTATCTTTTTTATTTTTTTTATCTAACTGAGCAGTTGAGGCTTAAGGGCCTTGCTTAGGGGCCCAGCAGTGGCAGCTTGATGATGCAAGGAAGTGAACCCGCAACATTTTAATTAGCTTTTTAACACCGTTTTTTTTCAACACCCAAACCTGGGGCAAAAACTCCCTGAGATGGTTCGAGGAAGAAACCTTGACTGCAAAGGGTTTCTTCCTCGTACCATCTAAGGGAGTTTTTGCCCCAGGTTTTATTACTAGGGATGTTTTTAATAACGTTTTTTCCCCTAACATTAATCATAGACTTTTATATTGTTACTTACGTTCTGTAAAGCTGCTTTAAGACAATATCTATTGTTAAAAGTGCTATAAAAATAAGTGATTTAGGGAAGTGGTAGCGCAGTGGTTAAGGTGTGGACTACCAACCCGGGTTTGATTTCCAGCACCACCAAGCCACCACTGCTGGGACCCTGAGCAAGGCCCCCAACGCCCAATTGCTTAGTTGTATAACAGGGAATAATTTAAGTCGCTCTGGATGAGGGCGTCTGCCAAATGCTGCAAATGGTAATACGGGGCGGATCACACAAGTCACACTTACCTGAGACATCTGAAGGTCCAAAATTAGTTTTTTCCAAAAAACATGACTTGAATATATCAAATAAACACACAGCTAATAAACTAATGATGTATCCCACTCGGCTGGAGTTTTAATCCAACAGTTAAGGAAGGATACAACTGAATATTTAGTGTCTCGCTTAACCGGGATTTGAACTTAAAGCCTACCAGCTAGTAGCCCACTGCCTTAAACAAGAAGATACCCCTTTAGCTGTGCCTTAGTCAGTTTAATACTGAAAGATAAACCTAAGAATTCACTTTACATTATTCAGTCTGACTCCAAGCATCATTTACATTTACATTTCTGGCATTTGGTAGATGCTTCTTTGGTTGAGTGACTTTTTTTTTTTAATCTGATTGAGTAATCGAGGGTTTTAGGGCCATGTTTAAGATCCCTGCGGTTTTAGGGCCATGTTTAAGATCCCTGCTTTGGGAGTTTTGTGGTTCTGGGCAGATATGGCAATAATACGCACATCCTTTATTCAAGTAGAAGTACAGATACTCATGTTTGAAATGACTTGAAGTACTGACTACACTTGAGTTAAAGTGGATGTAGATTCTGGTCTTCTGGTAATAAACTCATGGATAAAATTATATAAAATTAAGAGCTGGATAACCCTAACAAATATATCTAGTTATTAAGTTAACTTCTTACATCATAGCTGTCTCACCACCGTCTCTAAACCATACATCATAGCTGTCTCACCACTGTCTCTAAACCATACATCATAGCTGTCTCACCCTGTCTCACCACTGGTCTCTAAACCATACATCATAGCTGTCTCACCACTGTCTCTAAACCATACATCATAGCTGTCTCACCACTGTCTCTAAACCATACATCATAGCTGGTCTCACCACTGTCTCTAAACCATACATGCTCTCACATCATAGCTGTCATCAGCTGTCTCACCACCGTCTCTAACTAAACCATACATCATAGCTGGTCTCTCACCACTGTCTCTAAACCATACATCATAGCTGGTCTCACTACTGTCTCTAAACTATACATCATAGCTGTCTCACCACCGTCTCTAAACCTTACATCATAACTGGTCTCACCACTGTCTCTAAACCATTCATCATAGCTGTCTCACCACTGTCTCTAAACTTTACATCGTAGCTGTCTCACCACCGTCTCTAAACCATACATCATAGCTGGTCTCACCACTGTCTCTAAACAAATAATACATAGTCTCATACATTATAGCTGGTCTCACTACTGTCTCTAAACTATACATCATAGCTGTCTCACCACCGTCTCTAAACCATACATCATAGCTGGTCTCACCACTGTCTCTAAACCATACATCATAGCTGTCTCACCACCACCGTCTTCTAAACCATACATCATAGCTGGTCTCAACCACTGTCTCTAAACCATACATCATAGCTGTCCTCACCAAATGTCTCTATAAAACCATACATCATAGCTGGTCTCACCACTGTCTCTAAAAACCATACATCATAGCTGCCTCGCCACTGTCTCTAAACTATACATCATAGCTGGTCTCACCACTGTCTCTAAACCATACATCATAGCTGGTCTCACCACTGTCTCTAAACCATACATCATAGCTGTCTCACCACTGTCTCTAAACCATACATCATAGCTGGTCTCACCACTGTCTCTAAACCATACATCATAGCTGTCTCATAGCTGTCTCACCACTGTCTCTAACCATACATCATAGCTGTCTCACCACTGTCTCTAAACCATACATCATAGCTGTCTCACCACTCTAAACCAGTCTCACCACTGTCTAAACCATACATCATAGCTGTCTCACCACTGTCTCTAAACCATACATCATAGCTGTCTCACCACTGTCTCTAAACCATTCATCATAACTGTTCTCACCACCGTCTCTAAACCTTACATCATAGCTGTCTCACCACTGTCTCTAAACTTTACATCGTAGCTGCTCTCACCACCGTCTCTAAACCATACATCATAGCTGTCTTACCACCGTCTCTAAACCATACATCCAACGTCTCGCCTTGGTTTTTTTACTTCATTACCTTCCATCTCTCCGCAGTCCAACACCGTAACCTCTGAGCTACAACTTCCCCTTCTTAGCACTTAGGAATGAGTGCTATGCACACAGAGGGTAAAAACATTCTTCTATTAATTTTTGTTGGTAATAACCATTAACTTATAAAAGCAATTGAAAATGACCATGATTTCAGCAGTGAGTTACAAGGTGCTAATGTCCAATTAGCGCTGTCTTCCCAGATTTAAAGGCAGAAAGTGGACACCCTGAATCCATCACAGGGCAACACACACTCACACTCACTATGAACAATTTAGAATCCCCAATCAATCTAGCATACATGTTTTTAGACTGTGGGAAGGAAAACAGAGAACCCGGAGTAAAAGGGAGCACCGGGAGAACATGCAAACTCTACAGAAAAAGACCCCTGCCTGGGAATCGAACCCGGGACCTCCTTGCTGTGAAGTAACAGTGCTAACAACTAAGCCACTGTGCTAACCATTAGCATTTACATGTACAGCATTTAGCAGACGTTCTTATCCAGACCGACTTACATTTATCTCATTTATACAACTAAGCAAATTGGGGGTTACGGGCCTTGTTTGGGGGCTCAGCAGTGGTGGTGCTGAAAATCGAACCCGGATCTTAGAATTAGCATTCCAACACTTTAACCACTGAGCTACCACTTTCCTATATACATATAACCTTATATTTACTTCACAATTTCGTGTCGACGGCAGTCATTTTGTACAGGCTCAGGTCTCACCTCCTGTCCGTGCTGGTGTCTCATTTGTGAATCACTTGACCTGCTCCAGACTAATAGCAGCTTATGAAAGCAATTGAAAATGACAATGATTCCAGCAGTGAGTTACAAGGTGCTAATGTCCAATTAGCGCTGTCTTCTCAGATTTAATGACCGGTTGTAAATTTCAAATTTCCATCTCGTTCAAGCATTTTAATTAGCTACGATTACGTGCTGCCTGACCTTTCGCAGTGGTCCCCATCTCGTTGATTTATACGGCCATGACTCTCTCGATTTAGACCCGAGGCTGTCAAGTGAGCGCTGGTCATGACCAGGACGCTGCTGCACCTGTATCGGTGATTGTAAAGTCAAATTTTATGATTTAGCACCTTGGCGTTAAATTTATTTATAGAGTCTGGAGTCATGAGTCTGGCGAAAGATGCTAATGACTCCTTTTTCCTTTGTTTTTTTTCTGGATTCTGGATTTTTGTATGTGTGTGTGTGTGTCAGTGTTTGCACTTGTTTTTTCCCCCACACTCTGGAGAAACAAAGAGCTCGTTAGCAAACTTCAATAAGGAAGCCAGAACAGTCGCAGCTTTATTTATTTACCTTCACATTATATGCATACTTGCAGTATGAAACTCAATTCTGAGTAATTAACAGGAATCCAGAACAACAAACTCACCTGGGAATAAAAATATTCGCTTCTGTTCTGCCCCAACACACACAGATATACAGAAAACGAGTTGTTTTTGCGTTTTGTTTTTCATCTTGACTACACAAAAAAAAGATTCTGTCAATGAAAACAAAACGGCTGCAAAGATGAGAAAACCGATAACTGGCTAAAAGTACAATTTTATATTTGTAGCTATAATTATGTAGCAAAGGATTTTTTTCCATCGTTTTTTTTTATTCGTTAAGTGAGGACTCGTTTTTCCAGAAGCCAAATATGAAATTTGCTCCTCTTTTTTTATGCTCGTTTTCATCACTTTGTTCTGTCTCACTTTTCAGTGGAGGTTTTTATGATTATCATGTAAAAGTAGACATTGAATTTTTCTAGGAATGAAACAGGGATCTGCTGCAGTCGTCTCTGAAAGGGTGAAAGGCAGGAGAGGGACACCCTGGACAGGTCGCCAGTCCATCACAGGGCCACACACACTTACACTCACTCCTATGGGCAATTTAGAATCACCATTCAATCTAACATACTTGTTTTTGGATTGTGGGACGAAACCTCAGAACCCGGAGTAAACCCGCGCAAGAACCCACAGGGAGAACATGCAAACTCCACACAGAAAGACCCATGCAGGGGAATCGAACCCAGGACCTTCTTACTGTGTGGCAACAGTGCTAACCATTAAGCCACCGTGCTGTTAAATATTAACATTTTATTTTTTAAACACAGAAATTTTGTGTAGGTTGAACCAACAGTGAAAAAAATTAATCCATGGCTCACACTGAAAGCCAACAGTCCGGACTAATCTTAATCAGACTCACAGTCGGCAATTTCTTTATTTATACTGATTAAAAATGTCTCCTAAGACATTTCCCATCCTGTGGCTAGAATGGAATGTTTGTTTACTGGTTAAAAAAAGTGGTAGCTTAAGGGTTGGTGTCCTGCAGAGTTTAGCTCCAACCCTAATCAAACACACCTGAACCAACTAATTAAGATCTTGCTAGTTCCACTTGAAACTTACAGGTGGGTGTGTTGAGGCAAGTTGGAGCTAAACTCTGCAGGACACCCCGACCCTCCAGGACCGAGTTTGGACACCCCTGAATTAAATGTTAGTCACTGTGGATAAGGGTGTCTATCAAATCTATCAAAGACCTGGGATTTAAGCCCCACCGCCAGTGTCCTTGAGCAAGACCTTTAACCCTTCATGGGTTCAGGACTACATTAGCTTTAGTCTAACACCTCAAACATGAAGACATACTTGGTGACAACACACATTTCCCATTTCTCATATCTTCCATCTCAGCATGAGACCGTAACCTTGATTTACATATTTTTCATCTCCCAAACCTTGCTGGCGTTTTCCTATCTACCATTTTTACAAAAAATGTTTCTGGAGATGTTTTCAAGTCTCTCCTTTCCTGGTGCGATCTCTCCGAGCCTGATAGAGATATCTTTTCATTCCAGGAATGTACTTGTGTCAAATCTTCTACCCTTAGGGTGTTCCTTTCCTACAGAAGGAGAAATTGAAATTCAATGGATTTCCCACCTTTAAAAAGGTTGAACAGAACATAGGGGATGGGAAGGTGGGTGTGTGTGGGGGCTGCCCGGAGGGAGCGTTGTCATGACGAGAAAAATGGTGCCAGACATTTAGTTATTCATCCATATCTATTTTCATCCACAAAATTGGAGCCATTTGCCAGGAGCTGTGTATCCCGTCTTTCTGCCAGGGATGTTTTATCAACCTTTAGCCGCTCCTGCACTAAATCGCACGCAGTGTTAGGGAGATGAATAATGCACGCTCCCTGAGTGCAACCAATTAAACGTTTGTCACATTCAAGCAAGGATTTTGAAGCACCGCAATCTTTTATTACCAATAAAAACCTTCTTAATTTAGTTCTGAGCGTGTGGCAAAATGGCCACTGATGCACAACCGCACTCCACATACACATAAAATTTGATTATCCACTACCTACTGAGTGTTAAGAGATTTTCCGTCAGCTGTTTTTCAGAGCATAAAGATGTTTGAATAGCCGGAATGTGGCAACAGCTCATTTCCCCCATTGTTCCAGTGATGCACACTGGAAAAGTCTCATTTGTCATTGTAATTGTCAGCTGGATAATATAATACAGCATCCAGAGTGGTTCCACTCAGAGACTCTTCACCACTGCCATGCTGTTAATACACACGTTTAACACTTTCTCATCATGCTTCCAGCTTTGGTGCGGGCAAAACCGGTTTAGAGAGTGGTTCTGGAGTTTCCAACAAGAACCGGAGAAGCACACTGAGTGTTATAACCCGCCTGTAATAATGATATATTTGAAAAGTCTTTAAGAATTAAAGCCATTGCTTAAACAAAATTAAGCATCATGAATGAGAGATTAACTCAGGTTTGACTCTACAGCTTCATCCTTTTCTCTTTAATCCCCTGCCAAATTATTCAACACCCCGAAAGTAAGATTGTGTTTCTTTAAAGCGTGTTCAACATCTTAACCTGGGGGTAATGGCTTATTCATACACACACAAATTTCCTCCAACACATTGATGTTTCTGGGGTCAGGAGGGGGCCTAAAACTTTTTTCAGCCAGGAAATACTTTGTTAGGCAACTCAGTACAATATGATCTTATAGTAAACTTATTTATTACTTTTTAACACTATCAACATTCCTCTAACTCCTTCCCTCTGGTAAAAGGCTCCAGTCCATCGGGACCTAATGCTATAAGAACAGTTTCTACCCCACTGTAGTCAGCCTATTGAACACTTGTAAGCACCTTGACGTTGCGGCAGATTAAGGACCCCTGGTGTATGTGGTAGGGCATCCAAACCATCAGTGACTACAAGCATGCCTCCTTTGCCCCCTATATTTACTGATGTCTCCTTTCTCAACAAGCTAAACAACTTCTATGCTTGCTTTAAACAGAACCAACAGGAGACAGCCACTATGATTAGACCACCTGTAAACTACTATCTCCTTACACTCTTCCTGCTTCCTTGAGTAGGATTAACAGTAATAAAGCTGCTGGCCTCAATAGAATACATGGGCGTGTGCTAGGGACCTATGCTGAACAACTGTCTGGGGTCATGAAAGACATTTTTAACATGTCTTTACCCCAGCAATAGTGCCATCTTGCTTTAAATTGACCTCCATTATGCCAGTGCCTAAACACTCTAATCCCATAATGATTACCGCCTGGTAGCACTTACACCCATTATCATGAAGTCCTAGCACCTCTCATGACAAGCCTTTCGCCCACACTGGACCCTCATCAATTTGCCTACAGGGAAAAAAGGAGCATTGAGGATGCAGTACATACGCAGCCATCATTTTAAACACTAGTGTTCCACAAGGCTGTGTACTGAGCCCCTTACTGTTTTCACTGTACACACACGACTGCAGCCCTTTGGCTGGATCTAATACCATAATAAAGTTTGCTGATGACACAACAGCGATTGGCCTCATCAACAACAACAATGAGACTAACTACAGAAAAGAGGTAAAGCACTTGCCCGAATGGTGCACTGACAATAACCTGCTTTTTCTGATATACTCCTTCAAAAATGCTATCATTATATAGTCTATCACCATAAAGCCTTTTTTAGATGTTTCCTCTGGGGAAACCATTAAATTTTGAGTCCTATCTTTGAGTCCTGCTATTCTATCAGAAAATGTTCTGCCTACAACATCCAATAAATCCTCAAATGGATTATTGTGTGCATTGTGTGCTTTTCTGTCCTTTCCATTGAATGTGTTTCTAAAACCTGTAACTGTGCGGCATACCTAACAGAATCCCATGTCTGGCTGCAGAGTGGAGACTGGAAAGGAATAATTACTGTCCACCGAGCTGTCCATTGTGTTTTGGATAATTGTGGCATGGTTGGTTGTTATAAAGCACCACAGTGATTTGTGTACACTATACACTTGAATGTAAACTAGGGAACAATGCTGAATCAGAACCAGAAATATCGAAAAAGATTTGAAGAGATGGGATTTGTCAAATCATGGACGTTGAGAGATGGAGTAAAATGCAGTTAGGAAAAAGGAAGGTTTGTTCCTTTAGTTTTTAGAAACCAGTGCGATATAAAAGAAATAACAAATAAAATGTAAAAAAACAACAACCTTATTGCTCTTTCTAACCACTTTGTTGATGATATAAAATATTTATTATTAGAGAATGTTTTATATGTTGCTCTGGATAAGGACTCCAAGTATTTTAAATGTACAGGAGATAAAACTAGGCTTTACGGAGGGGGCAATGTGGGCCAGGCCCACCCTGAAACATGGCTGGCCCATTTATCTAAGCGGGAAAGTGTGAGGTATGAAAAAGAATATGTGTCATCACACGTACGCATATCATTTTTAACATTTTATTTTATTTGTTACTTATTTCCTCAGATTTCTACTCACTGACACTTCTCCTTCGCCCTACTCTCTCTGAAATTATCTGCACCCCCCCTTCCGATTTACCATAACTTGGATCTGGACCTGGACGAAAACCGTCAAAAAGCCGTCACTATAGTAGATTGGGTATTAAGACAGTTAGGGGTATTATTAAACGCTTGGCTGGTAAAGTTACACATTGTTTTATCTTCCATAGAAGGCAATTGCTTTGCCTTTTTCTTAAAGTCATAAATATGACATGCGGTCCAGCTAACAAAAAAATCGTCAGTACACACGGAGGACTAGTCTGACCTTGTGTGCAGCTGAAATAGGCTCGGCTGTAAAAAGATAAAAGACAGAGATGTATTTCTTTTGATTAAGTGCCACTAAAAAGCTCCCTCTATACGGCTGTTTTTGATGGCTAATTGGTTCAAAGACTTGCCACCGAATTTAGCTTTCAGAACTTTGATTGCTGAGGTCACACATGCTCCTGAATATAATTATTTGCCTTTGGTTTGAGGGCTTTCATAGATAAAAAGAAGGAATCCATCTATTTATCAGCTTCAGCAAAGTCAGACAATTTATTCTTTGCTATTTTTCGATCTACTTCTGTACCTTTAACCTCGCCCTTGTGTGATACAGTGTGAAATACAGTATAGCAGCTATCATGTGTTCTGGTTTGCTTTATATTGTTTTAAACGTTGGTCAAATGTTAGTGATTATTATGTTTGTTATTAACCATCAATAGCTAAAGAAAGCCAACAAAATATTTAGTGACATATTTACATTTATAGCATTTAGCAGACATTGTTATCCAGAGACACTTACATTTATCTTATTTATACAACTGAACAATTAGAGGTCTTGATTAGGGACGCAGATTGGTGATAGATTGGTGGGTCTGGGAATCGATCCCACAATTTTCCAGATCCAACACCTTAACCCTTGGGCTACCACTTATTTATAGTATATATAGTGTATATAGTATTAGTATATAATACCCTTTTATTTATATATATATATATATATATATATATATATATATATATATATATATATATATATATAATAAATAAAATACTATTTATAGTATATATAGTATTAGTATATCTATATATCGATATATAGATATACTAATACTATATATACTATAAATAGTATTTTATTTATTATATATATATATATCCAAAGTGACTTCTATCTATTTTTTTTATACATTCAAGCAATTGAGGTTTAAGGGCCTTGCTTAGGGACCCACAGTGGTGGCTTGGTGGTGCTGGGAATTGAACCCTGGTCTTTGCTCAGGGACCCACCCTGCAGGTGCAGCTTGGGTTGTGCTGGGAAATAAACCGACAATCTTCTGATCAGCAGTCGAACACCCTAACGACTGTGGTAGCAGCTGATTTAAGGAAGCTGACACTGTGGCCCCTGAGCAAGACCCTTAATTCTCCACTGTTCAATTGGAATAAATATAAGTTAATATAAGTACATTTAGTAAAAGTGACAGAAATGGGAATGTATGGAAGAAGTGGTAGCTCGTTAGTTAAGGTGTTCTGTAAATCAGAAAAGCGTGGGTTTATTTCCCATGGACCAACAATCTGCCACCACTGGTGATCAAAGCCCTCAAATCTTCTTGTTTTTTTTTCCAACCCAGTTGGATAAAAAAAAGAGAGATGGATGTCAGTTGCTTTGATTTAAGGCGTCTAGCAAATGGCGTAAATATAAATGTAATGTCGTTTTGATATACATATTGATGCACATGCCCAGAGGATTATCTCCACAAACAGGAGCACTTTTGATATTAAAAGCTAGACTCATCTTAAACACACCACTGTGGCCAACGTCAAGTTAAAGCTGGAAGTGAACATCAAGCATGATTTCATTTACATAATGCGTCTCAGTCTCTCTTAGCTTTCAATAATGATTAGGAATATTGTCATGCTGGGGTAGAGGATCGCTTTATCAGTTCTGAGTGACTCTGCAGTGTAAAACTCACTGGGATGATGTGCTACGGTCAGTGCGCGACCTGTAAGTGCTTCTCTGCAGCGCTGCAGGACTGAGCGCTGCCTCGTTATCGCCGGGTACTCAGAACAGCAGATGGAGGGTTTATCTTCAGATTTCATCTCGACACGTCCATCTGTGCTCGAATGCAATGGAGTTGTTACAATTTAGCAAGTCATCTCTTTCCAGCAGTGCAGAATGCCTCCGAATTAGCCAGTGAGATGACGCACAGATGCTTGTTTCCACTTGAGCGTTTTATTTTTATCGAGGATGCTTATAATACTACGTGATGCACTTACACTGTCCATGCCATGATGCTCAAATACACAGACAGTGTAATAGGGTGGGCGCTATAATGGTATTAGCAAGACTACCAGGCTGATGTTGTGCCATGATATGGATTTTGCAATACTGTTACATATTTATGAGCTTAAACCTCAACACTGCTAATGTTAATACAGAATCGAGGCTGAACGTTTTTGTCCGGTGTCCAACCTCGTAAAACACGGGCATCAGCAGTGGCGTACCGTCGGCTTTCATTAAGCAATTGTATGCCACATATTGTACACACACATTACACATCCCTGCTACAGCTAACACAGCTATATGCTTTTAATGCACATAATATGCACGACTGACTTTATATTGCACTGGTGTTTAAAGAGCTGCCTTGGTAAAGCTGGTCAGACGGACAAAGCCAGAATCCTTTACTCGTATTAAAAATAAACACGGCTAACAAAATTGCTTGTTGTATTCGATGCTAGCTGTTACTGCCACTCATAGCACTTCGCTGGTCTTTGGTAGTGAAGCCAATTTGGGTGAAGCTCTTGCTTTTTTGATTAGTTCTCTTCTAAAGGTTGCCTTAAAAATGCCGTTTGCAGTAGATCGGCAACGAGATCTGCAAACGCCGGGGAATAAATTTTTGTTCATTTTCTTTCTGTGGATTTTCACCTTTTGACTTTTCAGATAAATGCTGGGGGGAGTTCTGGGCATGTCGCTAGACGTTCCCAGACCTCTTTAATGTAGGATATTCCAGTTCAACCTCAACAAAACTTAATCATAGGTCATTTTTTGACATTAGTGAATATATCGGTAGGAGGATGTTAGAATTGCAGCTACCAGGCAGAAGGTAAAGAGGAAGAGCAAAGAGGAGGTATATTGATGTGATAAACAAGGACATGAAGTTAGTGGGTGTGAGTGAAGAGGATGTAGAGAATAGGGTTAGGTGGAGACAGATGATTCACTGTAGCTACCCCTAAAAGGAAACAGCCAAAAGGAGAAGAAGAAGAAGAAACTAATGAAAATTATAAGTAAATAATCATGAAAACAGCAGATAACTGGGACCCTGAATTAGGGAATAAGTGGGTATAGAAGATGAATAAATGAATGACTATATAAATGAATGAATGAATGAATGAATAGATGAAAGAATTCATTTTTAATTAATTTAGTTAAATTTATATGGCACAATTTTAAGTTTTGATAAAATGGCACAGGTATTTTTCCAGGTATAAATGGTGGAATGGTCAAATATATATTTTGCTTGTAATTGCTTGTAACTAAAATGTGATTTTAGAAAGATTTCCCTTTGTATCGCAATATAATATTGATTAGTTGCAGATGATAAAACTGTGATATAATATTTATCTTCTATCACAGCCTAGGGTGTAACAGAAACTGCTTATGGCTTGTTTTTGAAATGGTAATGGAAAGTTGTAGCATAGTGGTTAGGGTGTTGGACTGCTAATTGGAAGATCGGGGTTTGATTTCCAGCACCACCAAGTTACCACCGTAACCTTAAACCCCCAATTGCTTAGATGTATAAAGTCGCTTTGAATAAGGACTTTGCCAAATAGGGTAAGAGAAATGATTCTTCAGAGGGGGTAGTAATGTTAAACAGTCTTTATGGGGCAACGAAAAATCATTAGGGTAGAATTATGTATGTAGGGTAAAAATTATCCTATCAACCTGTTGTAACATCCTTGAATGCAAGTTATTTTAGTGTCACTGTGATCGACAGGGTCAGAGGGGTATTTTCCTCACCCAGACAACACAACTACTTTTCACCCCAATGTTTATGTTATGCTAATTCTTTCCGATGTTCGTCCATGCAGAGATGGTCAATGCACAAAACACTGGCGGTGTAACACAAACCCATTTGTGTGGTTGTTATTTTTCTTGTTACAGATAGCTAAAGTGCTTCCACGGGGGGTTTTTTAAGCAGCAGCAACAAGATCCAAAATCATTATCATTGGATTTATACACAAGTATCTGTGTTGTAAGCACAAAAAAAATAAAGGTTCCACTTTAGAAGCCTTATTAAAGGCAGGGTTTTTTTTATGGAAGGCTGATGAATTGCTTGTGCCCCTGGTAATGAGACTAAAGCATAAACAATAAATGCCTCAAAGGCCACCGAGCCCCAAGTAAACAAGGCAAGCAACCCATATTATCTTAGCCAGATATGAATAAATAACATTGCGATATGCTGTAGTTCACCACACACACACACACACACACATACACAAACTAAAAGAAAAAAAAAATCCCAACCAGGCTCTCAGACTAAAAAGGCATCAATTCCAGCAGCAGTGGAGTGTGTAAAGGCTGACATCTCCGGTGTGTTCAGTCAGCATGTGATTTGAGATGTGTGTGTTGGGTAGCGTGGTGTGGAATACAGAAGCCGGGTTAACAAGCGTAGCAGCAAATCTCTTTTTACAGGTCAGAGGGATTAAGCAGAGTTCAAGTTGATTTGGCTTCATGGAGAATGAGGTGAAGTGATCAGACCACAAAAACACACATTGCTTAGCTCAGGGAGCTGTTAGCAGAACGTTCTTATGGAAATTTCACTAATGTTGGTTAAGGTGTTTGTAGCTCATCCTAAGCAGCAATATCATTTATATTATATAGATAATAAAGATGCTGGGGTATTTTTACAGCAGACGATGGGTTTACATTGGGTAGGGCAGGTAATCAGGTCGGTGTGACCCAAACCTGGGGTTGATAATGGATAATTCAGCATGACCTGAAAAATAACAACAGGCACCATGCATCATGATTCATTTGATGCAATTTTCCACGGTGCTTGGGGGCAAAAGGAAAAAAAAAATAAAGTAAACAGTTGCAGACACAGTTTGATCTCACTACTGAATTCTCTCCCACCACCAGCCTCTCCAAGTCCCAACCAGGAAGAATGAACAGATGTCTTCTTTCGGAGACACTTAAAGCCATAGATAAGTTTATCATATCAAATGGCTGCTTCTGCTGCTTTACATGGAGGTGTAACAGCCTTGAATGTAAGTGTGGTATACATTCGTCTCCTGCATCCATCCTTTTTAACCATTGGAAAAAAAATGTTGGCCGAAAAAGAGTTAAATACTGTGTGTATATATATAAAATATATAGTATCCAATGTTGGACAAAAAAGAGTTGGATACTGTGTATATATATATATATATATATATATATATATTTATGGCATTTGGCAGACACTCTTATCCATTACATTCATCTCATTTTCACAACTGTAAAGAGGGGCTTTGCTCAGGGGCCCAGCAGTGATGGCTTGGTGGAGCTGGGAATTGAACCCACATTCTTCAGATTGGTAGTCCAACACCTTAACCATGAGCCACCACCACCTTTATATATATATAAAACCCTCAGATAAAAATGAGATAAATGTAAGCCGTTCTGGATAAGGGCCTTGTCCAATTTCCAGAAAATGTTAAAATGTCGAGCACCATTAAAAGAGTGTATTCGTTTTTTCTCACACTCCACCCAGCATCCAAACTCTGCCCCGTTGGGTTAAAAGATCTTGTGCTGTTTGTCTCTTTCATTTGGATATGAACCTCTCAGTAACCACACAGAGGTACCAGCACTAAAGGCGAGGCAGAGAGCGGTTAAAAAAACGACTCGGCGCCGTGTGAAATGATTTATTAATTCATTTAGTGTGTTAGCTTGCCTTTCCACTTCAAAAGCTTGTCTAATGAACAAAGTCCGCACTTGCCCTCAGGTCCCTCGTGATGATTTTCCGATCGAATCAGAAACTAATACGCACATTTTTCCGCACAGTTTAACCTGTCGGTTTTCTTTCAAGTTGAATTCATTCAGGGCAAGAAAAAAAAATCAGTGCTCATTTTGATTAGTTAAATTTTTAGCTGATATAAAGTTGCATTTCATTTGTTTTGCAATTTTTAATCATCCGTGACTTTTGTACACTTTGTTTTCTTTGTGTGTTGTTTCATCAATACAGCGGTGCCTTGACTTACGAGTTTAATTGGTTCCCTGACGGAGCTCGAAACTGAAATTACTCGTATGTCAAATAAATTTTTTCATTCAAATGAATTAAAATGCCTTTAATTCGTCTCAGGTCCCCAAAAACACCGCAATATTTTTGTGTTACATGCTTTTAAATAAGAAAAATAAACTGATAAACAACAAATATTGTATAAAAAACAATCCTATACGATGTGCTGGAATAAACCGGTTTTATTAAGTATAATGTACAGCATTTACCTTGGAGATCAGACGACTCCACTTGCTAACGCGCATGTCTGACTAGCTATCGAGTGAGACACGGGATTCTGGGCGATGTCACGCCGTTCACTGCGGCGTTTCGCTAACGCTAACTAGCGGTTGGGTGTCTGAAGCTGCCTCATAACCCGAATATTAGCTTGTAACTCAGAAATTCAGCCAAGAGACGAATAGTATCTGGAAAAACTCGTTAGTTGGGATTCTCGTAAGTCAAGATACCAACTGTACTTGTGTGCTTTTTTTTGTACTCACACACAGTACATATCTGTATGTTTTCTTTTTTTTAAAAATCCATCCTTTTCTCTCAGGTGCCAATTTCTTTTGTCTCATCTGGCGAGTTCTGCATGTCAACGCTAAACCTCTGCGACACATTTAGCTCAATGTTTGCGTTTAAAATGGCTAATTGTGTTTGTCCTCGAAATCATTTCCGCGCACGGCTGCGCACTACCAACATACACACACAGACACACTCTCTGACACCTCATCTCTTCACGAAAAACTACATTTGGGTGACAAATTACTTAGTGTGCCTAAGATTCCAGATTGTTTGACTTGAATTAAAAGTCTGGATTAGCATTGGGTGCATTTTATTGTTATTTATCATTTTAGCTCAGATGTCCTGGCCGTCAGTGACAGGATGCAATGGAGGCATTAATGAATATTACAATACTTTCACACATGCAGTCTGTTTGACTGGAACCCTGGTGTGATTCGTCTGTCAACTGTCTTCTAATTGGACTGCGGTAAGAAACAAATCTAATCTAAATCGACCCAAAAGCAGGAAGTGAAATAAAGTCGGGTTTTTTTTTTTTAGATATGTGCTGCAAAGCTGAGCCAAAATAGAGACCTTTAGGCAGTGGTGGGCAATCAGAAATAAAGCTGTTGCAAAATGTTTTATTTAATTATTTAGTTTAATTTTTGGGTTTTTTTTTAATCAGTGAATAAATTTTTATTATTTTATATTAGTTAAATGTTGGCAAATTTGCCTGTGATTAGTTTTGTTACGGTTTAACTGGAAAATCCTACATTTAAGAGGTACAGATTGTGTAAGGTTGATGTCACACCTGATTTGTAACAAGTTTTATTGATAGAATTATCAGCCAATCAAAATTTTACGTTCAGTGACAGCCTTGCCGTTTGGGTATAGCCACATGTCCAGTCCTACTCTCGGAGTATATTAGGAGTTTTCTAAGGTATAAAAGTGAAACTCAATGAAAAGTTAATAACGGCCGCGCTCACCGGCACCGTTACACCAGATTTTATTGCTATCTACTGAAAACTTTAGCAGAAAAGGAATTCTTAAACCCAAACTGGATTTATTAACAAAGGGCAGAAAAGTTTTTGATAGCCATCTGAAAGAGCTATGATTGACCAACAACTAGCTATTTTGGTGACAGCGCAGATCAGGGTTCGATCCCCAGCACCACCAAGCTGCCACTGCTGGACCCCTAAGCAAGGCCCTTATCCCCAACTAAAAAAGGTTAGAGCATCTGCTGTAGATGTAAATGTTAATATTTACTTTTAAATACAAATAAAGGGACATGGAATGATTCTGGCTTTGACAGTCTAAATATCCACCTCCTAAACATCAAGTCTCCGAGTGCTATATAGTATCTGCGTTATTTTTATATAGCTGCATTAGCTGTAACAGATATGTAGGATGTTCATATTTTGTTTTCTATAGTTTTTTTTAATTGTATAGGTGGCCTGTGCCATGGTGTAGTGGGTTAAAGCATATTGTATCAATAAAGGCAAAAAATACAGCAAAGAGTTCAAAAGTTGTTATTTTTATACTTACATCATTTTTTAGTGCTGGCTTTATCTTCTCTGTGCTTGTGATTTCTAGTCAGACTTGCCAAAAGTTGTTATTATTTTCTAACACTTATTTTACAAAAATGTTTTTTTGTACCTCACTTGGAAGTGAAAGGGCAGTGTGAAAACCGAAAGGATTCAAATAGCAAAGAAAAAGATTCAGTTTGGCTTCGATTCTGATTCAGCAAGCAGATTAATATGTAAAAATCTATTCTCCAGATACAGTTGCAGGGCTCATGACTGTAGCAACAGAAAGAGATTTTGTTGAATAATATGAGTTTTAATAAGGACAGCTGCCTCCAAGAAAACAAAACTGGCTATGATTTCTGAGTGGGAGGCGCTTATTCTCTCTCCAGTTGTGATTGGCTGAAAACATGTGTACGTGGAAGCGGGAAGATTTTGCAGGTAATGTTTTATGTTGCTTTTTGATGTGTTTAAAGGAATGGAGAGATGGAGAGAGACAGAAAGAGAGAGAGAGAGGGGGAGAAAAATAAATATTAAGAGACAGGTAGATGAAAGAAAGAGGGAAGAAAAGAGATAGAGAGAGAGAGATAGAAACAGAGGAAGGGTGGTATGTTTCAGCACCACGGACAGCACCATATCTCTATAAGACTATCATTTATTCATCTTCTATACCAGCCCAGGAATCGAACCCGGAACCTTTTTGCTGTGAGGCAACAGTGCTAACAACTAAACCACCATGCTGCTCAGTTTTTTTATTTAATTTTTTATGTTTGTAATTGCGACTGATTACAGACAATAGTGTTCAGTGGGGTTGAGTCAGAGTCCAGGCTCTGTGCAGGACATGAGAGTTCTTCCACTACAGTCAGAACACAGCATGTCTTTAAGGAGATCAGGGGTTTTGTGCACAGGAACATTGTCATGCTGGAGCAAGGTATGATTCCGTAATCGAACCCGTCATCTTGCTGTGAGGCAACCATGCTAACCACTAAGCCTTTGTGAAATAAAAGACTTGACGGTCAAACACAAGCAGACTGGGATTTTTGTCTTATCACAGTAAGGACATTATGTGTTGTATACTAACATTATAGTAGGGATGTAGTTCACACTGACCTAACATTGCTCGAGCATTAATAAAATGCTATTATACTATTGATAAAGTCTAATAAAGCAGCTTAACCATAACTCATAACCACGCTCTGAAAATGAACAGAGAAGAATGTTCGGTCCTCTAAAGCTCAAGGTCAGTGCGCTAATTTCTACGTTCTGATTCGATGATATATATTAAAGGGCTTCTGTCGATGACGATAGATAAAAACCCACCTAACCTGTTTTTTTCTTCTATTATTTATAATACAGTGCATATGATGGTGCAGGAGGGTTGATGTTCTAAATGTTCACCTTGAAAGCAGGATTTACTTGTGTGTGTTTTTCTATCTCTCTCGCTCCGTCTATCTCCATCTATTTTTCTGCCTCTCTCTCTGTCTATCTTTCTGCTCTCTCTCTCTGCTCTCTCTCTATCTCTTTCTGCCTCTCTCCTCCATCTCCTTTTTTCTGCCTCTCCTCTCCATCTCTTTTTTCTGCCTCTCTCTCACTCTGTCTATCTCCATCTCTTTTTCTGCCTCTCTCTCGCTCCGTCTATCTCCATCTCTTTTTCTGCCTCTCTCTCGCTCTGTCTATCTCCATCTCTTTTTCTGCCTCTCTCTCGCTCTGTCTATCTCCATCTCTTTTTCTGCCTCTCTCTCGCTCTGTCTATCTCCATCTCTTTTTCTGCCTCTCTCTCACTCTGTCTATCTCCATCTCTTTTTCTGCCTCTCTCGCTCTGTCTATCTCCATTTCTCTTTTTCCTCTCTCATCTCTTTGTCATCTCTCTTGCCTCTCTCTCACTCTGTCTATCTCCATCTCTTTTTCTGCCTCTCTCTCGCTCTGTCTATCTCCATCTCTTTTTCTGCCTCTCTCTCACTCTGCTCTCTCTCACTCTGTCTATCTCCATCTCTTTTTCTGCCTCTCTCTCACTCTCTCTTTGTCTATCTCCATCTCTTTTTCTGCCTCTCTCCGCTCACTCTGTCTATCTCCATCTCTTTTTCTGCCTCTCTCTCACTCTGTCTATCTCCATCTCTTTTTCTGCCTCTCTCTCACTCTGTCTATCTCCATCTCTCCATCTCTTTTTCTGCCTCTCTCTCGCTCTGTCTATCTCCATCTCTTTTTCTGCCTCTCTCTCACTCTGTCTATCTCCATCTCTTTTTCTGCCTCTCTCTCACTCTGCTCTGTCTATCTCCTCCTCTCTTCATCTCTCATCTTTTTCTGCCCTCTCTCTCACTCTGTCTATCTCCATCTCTTTTTCTGCCTCTCTCTCACTCTGTCTATCTCCATCTCTTTTTCTGCCTCTCTCTCACTCTGTCTATCTCTAATCTATTTTTCTGTCTATCTCCATCTCTTTTTCTGCCTCTCTCTCGCTCTGTCTATCTCCATCTCTTTTTCTGCCTCTCTCTCACTCTGTCTATCTCCATCTCTCTTTTTCTCTCTTTCTTTTTCTATCTCTCTTTTTCTCTCTTTCTTTCTCTCTTTCTTTTTCTCTCTCTGCCTTTCTGCCCCCCTCTTCCCCCCTATCCTTCTTCCTTCGTAAACCTTTCTGTGTGGAGTTTGCATGTTCTTCCTGTGCTAGAGTGGGTTTACTCCGGGTTCTCCGGTTTCCTCCAACAGTCCAAAAACATGTTGGTTAGATTTTTTAGAATTGTGTGTGTGTGTGTGTGGCCCTGCAATGGACTGATGACCTGTCCAGGGTGTACCCCTTCTTCCATTATTTATGATACAGTGTACATGATGGTGCAGGAAGGTTGATGTTCTTAATGTTCACCTTGAAAGCAGGATACAGTTCTTATTTCCATCATTTTACCGGTTGAGGTTGTGTGCTGGCTGCGACGCTGCTGGAAAATCTGATCTGAAAATGTTTTTGCAATTTTTTTCAAGTCAAATCTCAAACCTCAAGGCTTGAGCTACAGTGAATATTTTACATTTGAGGTGTTCTTGACATCTTTGACAAGTTTGAGGAGTTTAGTGTTTGCAGCTAGGAATAATAACATCCAATAGGGTGGTGGTAGATGAGGGCATGTGCCAAAGGTCAAAATGTGCATGAAAATGTGCTTATAATCATTAAGGGGTGATTAAAAACATTACAAGTAACTATAAATGGATAGAAAGTTACATTAAAAATGGGTTCTAAGAAATAAATCAAACTCTTTAAAAAGGCTGTTGGGGAAAATTTATTAATTTCAGGATAAAATAAATGCTCTTGGCCGTAAACTAATAGTTACATGGAACACAAGTAACATTAAAAGTTTAACATAACATATTTTATATAAGGTTCCAGGTTCGATTCCCAGGCAGGGGTCTTTCTGTGTGGAGTTTGCATCTTCTCCCGGGTTCTCCGGTTTCCTCCAACAGTCCAAAAACATGTATGTTAGATTGATTAGTGATTCTAAATTTCCCATAGGAGTGTGTGTGTGTGTGTGTGTGTGTGGCCCTGTGATGGACTGGGGACCTGTCCAGGGTGTCCCCCTCCTGCCTTTTACCCTTTCAGAGACAGTTGGTATAGACTCCAGCATTTCCCTGTGACCCCGAATTAGAAAATAAGCGGGTAATAGAGATATGGTGCTGTCCATGGTGCTGAAACATACCACCCTTCCTCTGTTTCTCTATCTCTATCGCTCTTCTTCTTCCTCTTCCTTTCATCTACCTGTCTCTTAATATCTGTCTATTTTTCTCTCCCTTTCTCTTTTTTCTCTCTTTCTGTCTCTCCCTTTCTTTTTCTTTTCTAAATCTGTCTTGCTCTCTTAGTGTTTGTCTATCTCTCTCTCTCTCTCTCACTCACACACAGACACACACCCCGAATGTACCCAAGCAAGTAAGACAGTGTACATCTCTAAGCTACATGGCATCTCACCATGTCTTAATTTTACCCAGAATCCCACTGCTGTTCTGCTTTACAGCTCTCACTTCGTGCTCTCATGTGCCGGTGTGTATCTGAGTAAGACAAAGCATGCAATTTTGCTTCAAGGCTGAAATGGTCGAGAGCTGCGGTGCTCCAGATTGGTGCAACAGCAGGGTTTTTACAAAGGATCAAAAAAACAGCGAACACCATTTACCATCATGGCAATCTAACGGGTCAGAGAGCTCCAAAATCTATAAGATCCTGGTGTGATACTGTTACCATGGCAACAACAAATAGCATCCAGGCCAACATTTACATTTATTTAATTAAGTCGTAAAGAAAACAGCATTGACGATAGCATTATTTTTAAGAAAACATTCATGTTTCCTGTTTTTCACTTTTGTTATAGCAGCTACCAAAAGTGATTATTTAAAACAAAATATGTAACAGGCGGGGGCAGCACAGTGACTTAGCAGTTAGCTCTGTTGCCTCACAGCAAGAAGGTCCCGGGTTCGGATCCCAGGCAGGGGTCTTTCAGTGCGGAGTTTGCATGTTCTCCCTGCGCTTGTGTGGGTTTACTTGTGTGTGTGTGGTCTCTTTCTGTCTCTCTCTCTGGGTATCTTCCTCTATGTCTCTCTCTCGCTCTCTCTATCTCCATCTCTTTTTCTGCCTCTCTCTCAATCTGTCTTTTTCCCTTTTTTTCTCTCTCTCACTCTGCCTTGTTTTTGTCTCTCTGCGTTTCTGCCCCCCTTTCCCCCCTATCCTTCTTCCTTCCTAAACCTTTCTGTGTGTTCTCCTTGTGCTTGTGTGTGTTTACTCCGGGTTCTCCGGGTTCCTCCCACAGTCCAAAAACATGTCTGTTAGATTGATTGGTGATTCTAAATTTCCCATAGGAGTGAGTGTGTGTGACCCTGTGATGGACTGTGGACCTGTCCAGGTTGTCCCCCTCCTGCCTTTCACTCTTTCAGAGACGGCTGGGACAGACTCCAGGAGAGCCCAAATTGGGGAAAAAAAGTGAGTATAGAAGATGAATGAATGAATGAATGAATGTAAAAATCTTACTGTGAAGAACTGAATCCAGACCAGTTGTTATTTACCGACCGGTGAAATCAAATTATATTAAAACAACAAGTGAAAATAGCGCAATTTCCCTGTATTTAATCCGAATCCATGATGATTCATTCAGACTTCAGCTGCTGAAGGATATATTTTCATTCATTGGGTAGGAACACTGCCCCCCCTGTCGGCCGACACAAGAATCATCAGAAGAAAAGGCTTTATTTTTTAATAGTTTCTGAGAATATTTAATAGAATATATTTTCACACACACACACACACACACACACACACACACACACACTCTCTCTCTCTATCTGTTTTTTTTATTCCCCCGCTACTCTCTGTCTATCTACCGCTCTCTGTCTATCTTTCTCTATCTGTCTATAACTTTTTTAAATCTCTCCATACTCTCTACCTCTCCCTCTCTTTTTTTTTTACCTCTTCCCTCCCCTCTCTCTCTCTCTGCCCCTTTCTTGCTCTATCTCCATTTCTCTCTCTATCTTTCTTCCTTTCTCCCTCTGTCTTGTCTTTGTCTCTCTGCCTTTTTGCCCCCCACTCTCTCTCTCGCTCTCTTTTTCTCTGCCTCCTTCTCGCTCTGTCTATCTCTCTCTCTCTCTCTCTCTCTGCCTCCTTCTCTCGCTCTGTCTATCTCTCCATCTCTCTCTCTCTCTCTCTCTCTCTCTCTCTGCCTCTCCTTCTCGCTCTCTCTCTCTCTCTCTCTCTCTCTCTCTCTCTCTCTCTCTCTCTCTCTCTCGTGATCGGAGCGGAGAGGAATCCGCGTGGTGGGGAATGTTTTCATACGCATGCACGTGGTGAATAACGGGATTTGTCGGACGGGAGCTCGTGCGAACAGGAAAAGGGGCGGAAGGAGAAAGAGAAAAAAAAAATAATTAAAAATAATAATAATAATAATAATAATAATAATAATAATAACGGCGTCTCTACACCGAGCACGATGCTTCTGCTGTCTCTCACACGCACGCGCGCACACACGGAGCGCGCGCAGGAAACGCTTCAGGAGAGATGAGCGCGAGGCTTTTTTGAATCGTTGCGCGAGCGCGTCGCAGCCGGCGGAAAAAAAACCGTTGGTGGGATTTAAATCGTAACGGAAAAACCTGAGGGAAAAAATATAACGATTTTTATTAAAAATATTTATTTTTAATTGTTAATAATTATTATTTTTAGCGCTGAGACTGTAAAACACACACAGGGACCACGGGGAAACGCTGTGTTTGTGTGTGCGACATCATGAAAATACGCCTTAACAGTAAGTCATTATATTCGCTTGAACTATTTAGCATGTAGCTAATTTTCTTCTTTTATGTTATTTTAAGTGTAAAAATGTCGAAAATAAATAATATTTGTATATTAATTTTAGGCGTAGCGCTGTTTTTAAAGTGCCGGAGAAAAGCTAGGCTAACACATTTCCTTTATAATAAACAGTACGAGTAAAAGTTGTCTGAATGTTTGGATGAAACGTTGTTGAAACACTGTTTTAGGAACGTTTCTCATAACGTTATTAACAGTTCGTTTTTGTGATGTTGAGAGAAAAACATTCTTCTAACAGTGTTAGTGTTACTCATTGGTACTTAAAGAATGTTTTTAAAATGTTAAGAGAAAACCTTCTTACAACATCACATAATTCACTTTTCTCCTTCCTCTTCTCTACCTGTCTTGCTCTCTTAAGGTCTGTCTGTCTGTCTCTCTCTCTCTCTCTCTCTCTCTCTCTCTCTATTTCTCTTTGTCTCTCTCTATGTCTCTTTTTCTGTTTGTCTCTCTCTGTCTCTCTTTTTGTCTGTCTGTCTGTCTCTCTCTCTCTCTCTCTTTATTTCTCTTTGTCTCTCTCTGTCTCTCTTTTTGTCTGTCTGTCTGTCTCTCGCTCTCTCTCTCACTGTCTCTTTTTCTCCATCTGTCTCTGTGTTTGTCTCTCTCTATCTTTCTCTCACTGTCTTTGTCTCTCTCTCTCTCTGTCTCTCTTTCTGTCTCTCTGTCCGTCTGTCTCTCTGTCCGTCTGTCTCTCTCTGTATCTCTTTTTCTCTCCCTCCATCTGTCTCTCTCTCTCTGTCTCTCTCTCTCTCCCCACTGTCTCTCTGTTCATATGCCTCTGTCTCTCCATCTGTCTCTTTGTCTTTTTATGTCTGTCTCTCCATCTGTCTCTTTTTCTCTCTTTTTTCCCCCCACTTTTTTCTCCTCTCTTTTCTTCCTTTCATAAAATAACATTCTAACAACATTAACTAAACCGGACCTAATAAATGTAAATAATTTTCCAGAACCCAATCAGAACCTTTTCATAAAGCTAAAATTGTCATCTGGGATGTTGTTTCTTCTTCTTCTCAGTCAGTTGTGTGTCTGTGTGTATGTTTGTGTGTTTCAGGTGAAAGTTTGCTTTCTCAAGCAGCTCGGCGTGTCTCCTCAGCGCTGCAGTCTGAACACATCTGAACCGCTTTAGGAACCGGATCCGGAGGTTTCACAATGAAGAGGAGGCAGAAGCGCGTTCTGCAGATGGCCTTCATTTTCACACTGGCTCTTATTTTCTTGCCCAACGTGGGGCTGTGGTCACTGTACAGAGAGAAACACCTGATGAAGGCGCATGAGGGAGTCGAGCAGGTAAAGTCAGTGCCAGCTTCTGGTTTACACGTCTGCTTTAGAGACCAAGACCATCGTCCATTTATCTCATTTATCTCACTTAAGTGGCAGCTTGGTGGTTCTGGAAATTAAACCAATGTCCTTCCAGTCTGTAAGCCAACATCTTGTATGATCTATATAGTGTAATTATAGGTAGGATAAATGAAATTTGGACATACAACATCTGCCCAACGTTTTTCTTACCTTTGATTAAAAATAGTTTCCTTTCCTCTTCTGGGATTATGGGATAGTTGGCCATCGTATGTCTACTTCAGAATCTGGGCAAAAGTAGTAGATCATCCGGGAACTTACTAAGAATTTGGACATGGTACCAGAGGTGGACTTACCCAATAAGAGAGGTGCTCAGCCACTTAGGGCCCTAGGAAATCAAAGGGCCCCCCCAACAAATATCCAACCGTTTATATATATAAAGCATGTATAACATTTTAGTTCTTTATCATATTGTGTACGGTCAGGATATAACCACTAAAACCTAACATTATCATTACATCCGCGTGGATTTGCCCCCCTCTGCATCATAGATCAGTGAAACATTCCGTAAGTTATGCATTTATGTCATCAGCTCAGTGGCTGGAGCTACAGAAATTTACAGCAGATGGGCAGAGACTTGTTAGGATTTCGGAACGCGAGAGAGCGAGAGAAAATTTGCCATCAGAAGATTAAGTATATAATAAAACGCAGCTACCCCAGCGGAGCTGATAAAAGGAGGGGGAAAAAAAAAGAATGTGACCAAAATTTCCCAAATTTTTTTCCTTTTTTTAACACAAACTCCACTGAGAGTCAACCCAGTCAGTGCTGCTTCCAAAGCAGCTGCAACAGATATAGAGGTGTGTTTCATTTCTAACATCCTCCCACCAATACACTCACTATCCCTCCTCTGTACATGTCCAAACCACCTCAATCTGGACTGACGTTGTTAACGGTGGTGCAGTTACACTGAAAGGAAAGCCAATCGGTGACAACAATCAGAAGAAAAGCAGCTTTTCATATGTACTTATATGTTTTACAGCAACAAATTAAAAATAAAAATAGTAGAGGAGCTGCTGCTAATGCTGGACTCATTAATGCAGTAACAGGCGTACTGAGGACCGAGGGACTTATTCATCAACCCACAATGAGCTTGCTATCTGTTTTATTTTATTTTTGAATCAAAGTGTATAGACAAGGAGCTAAAAAGAACTAAAGCACTTTAGCAATATATTCAGAATGCATTATGGGTAAAAGTGGAAAATCCAGATATGGCAAGTTGATTTATATTAGGTTTCTTAGGTCTTCTTAAGTTTGTCCCCAATAGCAAAAATTAAAAAAGATTCTGGTATGAGAAGATATCACTTTATGTTTGACTTAATTGTGAATGTTTGTTGTGTTAACCTGCTTCTTTGGGGTTCTTTAGAACCTGCTTCTATGCCCACTCAGTCTATCGTTCTATTAATAGATTTATTGGAGACAGAATAACAACAAGCATCCAGAGAAGAACATATTAAAAATGTTATTAAACATTTATTTGCATGTTAATGGGTAAAAAAAAATATTTGACTTGTGGCAAAGCCCCCTGATGTCAATCACAGAGGTCAGACATTTCTGGTAGTTGGCCACCAGGTTTGCAGACATCTCAGGAGGGATTCTGTTCCACTCCTTTTTGCAGATCCTATTTAAGTCATTGAGGTTTTGGGGCTGATGTTTGGCAACTCCAACATTTATAGATTTTTCATGGGATTAAAGTCTGAAGACTGGCTAGGCCACTCCAGGACCTTAATGTGCTTCTTCTTGAGCACTCCTATGTTGGCCTGGCTGTGTGTTCAGGCTCATTGTCATGCTGAAATATCTGTCCACCCATCCACAACCTATTTTTAATTTTCTTGGCTGAGGGGAAGGAGGTTCCCACCCTTCATCGTCCTTTTGATGTGGTAAAGTTGACCTGTCAGTTTTCCAGTTTTTTTTTGTGACTATCATCCCAGTTGAATTGGAATTATTGACACGATCCTCCCGTGTAGTTCTGGATTGATTCCTCATCATTCTCATGAGCATTAAAAACCCCATGATGTGAGATATTGCATGGAGCCCCAGACCAAGGGGAAATTGACAGTTATTTTGTCCTGCCTCCATTTGATCACCAATTGTTGTCACATTCTCAACTAACTGCTTGTGTAGGTCTACAATCTTGTCCCTGACATCCTCAGACAGCTCTTTGTTCTCGCCCATGGTAGAAAGTTTGGATTCTGATTGATTGTTTTTGCGGACAGGTGTCTTTTGTAAAGGTAACGAGTTGAGATTTGGAGCACTGCCTTTAAGAGAGTCCCTTTAAGAGAGTGCTTCTAATCTCAGCTCGTTACCTGTATAAAAAAACACCTGGGATCCAGAAATCTTGCTGATTAATGCAAACCAATATTTATTTTAATATGTGTTATTCTGTCTCCCACTGTTAGAATAAACTCGCCAATAAAATGATAGACAGATCAATTCTATGTCAGTGAGCAAACTTACAAAATCAGCAGGGGGTCAAATCATTTTTTTCCCTCACTGTATGTTCATAATCTGTGGACAGGATTTTATTTTATTACATAAAAAATTATTTAGCACTATGTATAGTATAGAACAAGATATATCACTGTGTGTCAGCAGTTTGTGTAACCTGCTGTCTGCTCACAAAACTATTTGCGGTTTTATTTTCCTCCGATTTAGAGCTAATGCTCACCAAACTAATACAGGGTCTGTTTATCGATCTTGCGAATAAAGCAGACACTGAATGATTACCGAAACAACAACAAAAAAAAAATAATCACATGCTGTTGTCCTTTTTGCATCTGCTCTTGTTCTTTAGCTTATTTAAGACGAATCGGAGCGTTCTCACACCTGAGCAGAAAGCTAATAAATTAGCCTGAAACTCTGCTTTTATTCTCTGGCTATAAGATTCAGAAAGGGGCAACAAAGCGAAATATAGATTCTTTAACGTATTTAAGAATACAGTCTGAATAAACGCATGTAAATAAAAGGAGAAAAAAGGATGGAGCGTCTGAGAAGAGACCCGGTTCTTTTGACTATGTTACACATTTTCTGCCTTAACAAGAACTGGACTTTGCAACCAGAAAGAAAAAATCCTTTCTTTTTATTGTGCCTTTGTAAAGAAAATTGACAGCTTAGCTAGCGCTGAACTAGAGGACACCAGTGACTAACTCCTCCTGTGTTTACCCTCTTTTTTTGCCCAGGAGCAGTTATGTGCGATTGGATCAGTGGAATCCTTTTTCAATGATACTGGGTGAAGCATAGTAGTTCTAGGGAAATGATGGATGATGAGAGATTCGAACCGACTAAAGCTCCTGTTTTATAAGAAGCCAATGAAATTTATTGCCTTTTTTTCGGTCTGATTTCCTTTATTTTTTTTTTGTGAGCACAGCACAGAATCAGCTGTGTCCTGTAGCACTCCTGTATCAGCCAGCACTAAAAAGAGCATGTGTGGTTTCACACAATGCCACCGGTATGAGGTGGACGGCGTTGATAAGCCCAAGCAGACACCGATAACCTTTTCTCAGTGTTTTAACGAGGACTGAAATCAGCAGCAGGGAAGGAGATATAGTTTTACAGAGCTGGACTACACACTCATCCCATCTGAGTAAGTCAACAGTCAGGCCTGACCTTTACTGCCTGATAGCGTGATAACGCTGCAACAAAAAGGGAGGAGGACAAGAAACGGCGCTGCACAGTGCTCATGCCTTTCCGGCTGTCTTTCCTCAGATCCTGTGTTAATCCACCCGTGTTTATGCCAGGCCAGATAGATGAGGAACGCTTTTGTCACTTCCCATTTGCATGCATAGTAACAAGAGGAATAGAGATGGAGTAATTGCAATTCCCCTCGGTGTCAAAGCAGAGAGACGCGTTATGATAATGGACAAGTTGAACCGACACTCGGGGTGATTCGGGGATGATTTGTATAGAACACACACCCTCACTTAAAAGAGACCGATTCCAACATGGAGGCTGAGTTATTTATTGCATAGCAGGAGTTTGGCTGAAATTATAGAGAGGAGAAAAATGAAGTCTCAACGTCCCTGTCATGAAAAATTCTGTGTTGTTCAACCAAAAATTTCGACTCACTGTGACACTGTGGTAGACTCGAGTAAAGGACAACTGGCTGTGATCATTTTAATAGATCAAATATCCATTATCACCTAATAAGTGTTTACCAGTGCAGACCCCACTTAGAATTACACCATCATGTTGCTTTAATGGAATTAAATTAAAAGGAATTGTGACCAGGGCAACTTATAAATCAGCAAAGTCCATCAAATGTCTAATAATGAGCTCAGAGTCACCGTCCTTTCATCCTCAGTAGCAGTGATCACCTCCAACCGATGAGACTTCAAGCAGAGTTAGGGCAACAGCATGGGCCAGGAAGGCCTGAAATACACACCCAGAAACATTGGGTGCTTGAGAGCAGCATGCAGAACTCTTAGATGAGAAACAGATAAAAAAAAAAAGAGAGAGAAAGAGAGAGAAAGTATTAGGTGTGCTTATTTATCATATAATGAAAAAAATATCAATCATGTATTTAATAGACATAAATAAAATAAATAATAAAAACTGTAAAAGATAGACATACATATAACCTATAGCCAAAAATATGTCCATTACACTTATGTGTGGTTGCTGCTTAAACATCCAACTACCACTTACTGCTGCTTAAAAGCCCCTGAGCTTTGGGATAAACTGGAACTAAAGCCTGGTCAATATTCTAACGCCAGTGTCTTATCTTACCAGTGCTCTTGTAGCTGATTAAAGACAAATCCTCCCAGCTACACTCCAAAATTAAACACAAATCCTTCCCAGAAAAGTGAAGCTTACTTTAGAAGCAAAGAGAGTCTGGATGCTCAACAAGCACATATAACTTTTGGCGGTCGGGTTTCCACATTCTTCTGGGTTTTTTTAATAAAAAGTTGATATAACTTTTATATCCTGATGAAATATAAAAGGTTTGGTATGATCGTCATATAAAAGAAATCATCCGCACAAACGCACCCAAAATTAATGTATTCCGTTATTCCAAAAAAAACCCCAAAAAACTGTTGATAAAAAATGATTTAATAAGCACAAGTGCGTGATGGTAAAGCATTGAGACAGATATTTCAATGCTCAAATTCTCACCCCCTTTCTGAGTTTGATCACATTAGGGTTAAATTGATAAACATGCTTTTTTTGCATTCCCTTGTCTTTTACAATTACTGTGCAATACACTGTTGCTCAGGCAAATGAAGATGCCACATGGAGTTACTGAACTGAATATCTAATTGAGCTGTACAGGGATGGAATCACATGCTGGAACCTAATGGAGCACATTCATTTTTCCATCTGTTCATCTAATTCATCACCATAAGGCTGTTCTGCAATCATTGTGCTTTCTTACGAACAGTGCCGAAAAGGATAATTGCATTTCTTTATTGCAAGCCATATTTTTCGCCTCTCCCTCTATTTACATTTTATATTTTTAAGTGCAGGCGTGTGTTTTATTCGCACATTTTATTTATCACAGCGTACTCAGCACTTCCCACCCTCCTGATTCGACCACAGCAACAACAGCAGCGGCGGCTGCAACGCCCAAGTCTCTCCAGAGAGAAATTGTTTAGGCATGATTACTCTGACATGCCTCGTAAGATGAGAAGAAACACCATCTTTCAAATTAAAGAGCATTACATGCGGGCGTGTGTATTTTACAGCAGTGTGAGGTGATACGAAAGCACTTCATCTCTACGTTGTGAAACAATGCGAGATAGACCTATCAAGGCTTGTGAGCTCCATTAAGCTAATAACTGTACTACAGGAAATAGAAAATCTCTTAAGGACCCTTATTGTTCACTTGCTCCAGCATTTTAACAAGGAGGACTGACCCACAGTGTCACGCATGCTTCTCAAGCGGTTTCGGAGGAAAAGCTTCTCCATCGTTCCTGTCTGATCCACGTTATTTATCTTGAAATATGCAGTAAAATGCCGGAGTGAATTTATTTCCACTTTGACTGACTCCTCCACCCGGGTGATTGTTATTCAAGGAGAGCGGACCCTCTTTTGTTTTATGACTCGTCTCCACATCACGTAGCAAATTTATGGCATTAAACTCCACAGCGCAAGGTGATATTTGTCATCGGCATAACATAAGTGCAGTAAAACGAGACAGCGGGTTTGACTCTGTCTGAGAATCAAAGTTTAACGCCTGCAGGATGGAGAGACGTGACTTATCACTGCTGTTTTGTGTGTAACAATCGATTGGAAACAATCCCGAGACTTGTTGTTTGCAGTTAATAGCGCTGAACAGTATGTATGGTCTTTGCATTGACTCACTGTCTTTAATTAGTCATTGCATTAACTCATGATGCTGGAACACAGATGGACAGGGATGATTGGAAAAAATACAGAGAAATGGCATTCACAGTGATGTCAGAGATGAAATTATATCTGATGTCAGAGATTAGAGTGAACGTTATTGTTGGCTGTAATAATATTTGAGTGTTTGAGTGACATTGGTGACATTGGTAAGCATATTCGTACTTCACGACCATTAAAAAAGTACATTCATTGTAGTCTGCTTACGGGAGTATGAATGAAATTCAGACGTACTACATCTGCCATGTTAATACTGCCATACTTTACCTGTCAGTCATATGTCCTGTTAGATGGGCTAAGATTTCCAGACCCAGAAAGATAGATAGATAGATAGATGGATGGATGGATGGATGGATGGATGGATGGATAGATAGATAGATAGATAGATAGATAGATAGATAGATGGATGGATGGATGGATGGATGGATGGATGGATAGATAGATAGATAGATAGATAGATAGATAGATAGATGGATGGATGGATGGATGGATGGATGGATGGATAGATAGATAGATAGATATTTAAACTAATCACCAACGGTAACTTGGATTTTCCCGCAAAGGTTAGTGTAAGATAAACAGTTATTAACTAATCATTCCGTACTAGTTAACCATTTAGCTGTCTGTGAGTTCTTAGGACCTTTTTATAAAAAAATACAGCCAGACTGTGTAAGTATAAGATGAAAAATGATTAACTAACCAGTTTGTGCTAGTTAACAGTCTTCTCTTCTGGTTTTATTCACTGTGTTTTTAACACAGCACGAGATCCGCCCTTTAGCCTATTTTAGATGTAATAGTTCACCGGCATGCTCTTCTCTCTGCACTGAATCGATTGCGAGGGCTCGTTGGTTTTCTTTCTGCAAAGTAATCACATCACCCTTTGTTTATCCTCCACCTCATAAGCGAATTGTGATCGATTGAGAGCATGTCTCATACTGTCTCAGTCGTAAACCTTAGACCATGAATCAAACATGAAGGAAGATGCTGGAAAACTTTAATTGGAATTGCAGATGGTGTCTTGTACTTGGAAGCAGTACGAGTTCACATTTTCGCTGCAGCTAAATCAAACCCTAAAATATGCTCATGTTACTAGTGTACTTTTTATTTTTTTATTTTATTTTTTTTTTATCTTCTCTTTTCTCTGTGAATTTAAAACGTCAGTCTGAAAGCTCAGTTATAGCAGCAGGCTAACAATCTCTGAAACGTTCTTGACAGTAATTAGAAAGTGTCTTCTAATCGTCGCCACTCGTGTCTTTTACCCTAATTGGAGTCCTATTTGCTGTTGTAGGTATAAATTTGCTTTGAACATAACGTAAAGCGAAGCCGTTCCGCTGATCTGTGAAGGCAGAACCCTGATTCACATCAGTCAAGTGAACGACTGCCTCCTGCGGCTTGTACTATTTAAGATTCTTCTTTCTGCTCCTGTAATGAACTCAGTCCTGGGTTTAAAAACGAAACCCTGCATCTCTGTTCATTTCCTTCATACGGGTCAATGAGGAGCGGTCTCAATCGGTGCAGGAAACTATCACAGCCCATTAAAAGTCCCTGATGTTATTAGCATATGTGTGAGGCGTTTTTAAGAGAGCGATCCGGTTTAATTAATTCCCAGCAGAACGCGTTTGAATCCTTGATGGACAACCTTTTTTTTTTTTTTTTTTTCTGTCTTCCGTGTGTGAACTGAATTAAAGAAGCAGATCAAATATTTATGAAAGGACTCTAACGAGACAGATCAGGAAGTGAAAAGGAAAATATACTTAATGGTATTATTTCCTAATGTCAAAAAAATAATAGTAGTAGTATAATAATAACAGTAATAAACACACAGCCCATATAGATTAATATTTTTTGTGCTATATAAAGGAAAGAAAACGATTTTAGCTGTAAAAAGTGCAGTCAGTGGATAAATTAGAGTGTTTGTGTGTGTGTGTGTGAGAGAGACTCCTTATCTCTGATAGCCCATGTCTCAGTCTCAGTATGAGTTGCTGCTTGGCCGCTTGCCTCTGCTCATTCCTAACAGCTTTGGCCCGAGGACTGCACTCTGTCACACATCATGCACTTTGCCTATTTGATGTTAGCCATCACACACACACTGCTTCTGAGATCTCCTGACTGAACTGTCTCATTTTTCACCACCTGCATTGATCCTGTACTCACCATTTAATACAAGACTGATTTAGCTGCTGACGTTAATCTGCTCAGTTATTTGGTTAACTCGGTCGGCTCTTTTGTACACGCAAAGAAAGAAATATGAGAAAAAACATTTCTAAGCATATGCTTAAAAAAAAAAAAGCACATCTCCAAATCAGATTTATGAGCTGTTACGACACGGTGCACGTGACTGCAGTTTGTTGGGGGTCATTAAAAGACGAGTCCCTCTTTTCTCGCTCTCTCTTCTGCGTTCAGGTTATTTATGGTGTCTTGGGCGCTCATGCAGCTGATGCTAATTACACATGACTGTAAAGATTAATAGAGGATCTTCTGCCTGACGTGTCTGCCAAGTTTACCATTATTTGACCTGACTGATGGATAGAAAGCTGATTTAAAGATTTACTGATTTGACAGATTTCTTGAATCAGATTAGCCGTTTATCTTAAGCTCAGATTTATGCTGCAAATAAATAACACATATTGGATTAGTCTTAGCTGCGGATTTCACCATTATTTCTATTATTTTATTCTATATTTTTAATATAGATTTTTTTCCACCACAGTGTTTTTTTTTCTAAATTAAAAAAAAAAAATCCATTTATTTCAGTGTCATTTTTTAGAATCAATTTATTCCTCCATCATGACAAATGTCACTTATTTCACCTTCGAGAACGATTTGACTTACTTTCACCCCAAAGTCCTCCAAAGAGACTCAATAAATTGTACACGAGTGAACGATTCTGGCTGAAGGCTGTAATGAAATAGTGCCATATTTCACTCTTATTAACACCATTTGCATGCTAATTGTCAAATCAGATGGTAATCGAAGGACCAAAAATTATTTAATGTCCTCCTGAAGTACCGTCTCGACTCTTCCTCAGTTGCAACGAGCTGTGATGGAGTTTTAATTGCTGCATTAGGAGTTAGATTGGATTTTAATCCTATTTGTTAACCGACTGGTACCAGATACCTTCTGCTACATCTGTCTCAACTCAACTTCTTCCCATAAAGAGCTGCAAAGATAGTTTATTTATTTATTTTAATCTATTTTTGATATTCAGAAAAAAATAAACTGTCTATCTATCTATCTATCTATCTATCTATCTATCTATCTATCTATCTACAGTGAGGAATAAAGATGCTTGACTAGTTTCTACATAAGGATGTAGTACATTATTTAAATATAACAGCACAATCTACAGTTCTTTCTCTCACTGTAGCTAACAGTCATTTCTCTCGCTCTCTCTCTCTCTCTCTCTCTCTCTCTCTCTCTCTCTCTCTCTCTCTCTCTCTCTCTCTCTCGCTCTCTCTCTCTCTCTCTCTCTCTCTCTCTCTCTCTTTCTCTCTCTCTCTCCCCTCTTTTACTGGTGCCGGATCCGGTGTTCGGCCAAGTCGGCTTGGATTTGCACTGGCAGGGTTCATAACCCTCTGTCACCAACATGTGACAGCAGAATCGCTCTGTCGCTTTTGCCCTTTTCTCTTTTCTTAAACACTGTAATATTTTGTATGTTTGTTTTTTAATTTTTCGGCCGAACGCTGCTGAAATTACATATTTAATTTTTGTTGGTTTACTTGAACTGTGTATCATCGAATCATCGGTGGCCTTGTTTGAAACCAACAAGGGTTTTGGGGCCTGTTTAGAGTTACAGTCTGTGCAATGGTCGCGGTTTTTTGGAGTGAAAAAGTGCAGCCTGATTTAGACTGATTTATATTTATAAATTGTTTCGAACATAGACTCCTTACATAAATGTTAATAAATACATTTTACATTAATAAACAACACCCTTCAATGTCTCTCTACAGCATTCGCCCTCATCCAGAGTGACTCAAATTTATCTCTTTTATACAACTGAGTAATTGGGGTAATTGATTAAGGGCCTTGCTCAAGATGTTGAGATTTTCTTTGGGAGTGATGAGGTTGGACAAGGTTAGGAACGAGTTCATCAGGGGGACGGCTCATGTTAGAGGGGAGAAAGTCAGGGAAGCACAGGTTAAGGTGGTTTGGACATGTACAAGGAGAGATAGTGAATATATTGGTAGGAGGATGTTAGAATTGCAGCTACCAGGCAGAAGGTAAAGAGGAAGAGCAAAGAGGAGGTATATGAATGCGATAAACGAGGACATGAAGTTAGTGGGTGTGAGTGAAGAGGATGTAGAGAATAGAGTTAGGTGAAGACAGATGATTCGCTGAGGCGACCCCTAAAAGGCAACAGCCGAAAGGAGAAGAAAAAGAAGAGGTTAAGGGCCTTGCTTAGAGGCCCAACGTTGGTAATTTGGTGGTGCTATGAATCAAACCCTTTTTATCCAATTAGCGGTTCCACACCTTAACCACTGCGTTCCTACTAAATAACATTAATGTTAACCTATAGTTCACTTTACAAGCAGGAATACATCTGTTATGCTAATGTAATGCACACCTACTGACCAATCAGATTTAAACATTTATCTGTGCTGCAGTCTGTATCAGTGCAGACGCCAAACCAGGTGACTGTACGGAGTAAGCAGAGGTGCCGCGTGACGGCTTTAATTAGGGCTTTCGTTTGGTTGTTGTTGTTTGGGTGGTTTGTTAATTAATCTGACTAATCTGAGTGTGTGTGTGTGCAGCAGCTGGACAGAGTTGGAGAGTTAAAAATTCCAAACCTCTAATAGTCTGTTGCTTGTGATATGTACTATATAGAAAGTTCCTCAGGAATTAGGATGTAATGCCTCATTAATTAAGCGTGAAAAAAATTGATACTTCGCTAGCAAAAACAAGTAAAAAACTTTCGAGTCCAGCAAAATTATACATCAGCATTTACAGCCATTTAATCTTCTTTTCCAAGGTTAGTTTATTAATTTAGGTATTGATTATATTCTATAACATTTGTAATAAGAAATAACAAGGAAGTAATAATAATAAATGTGTTAGCGAGAGAAAGACATTGACAAGTTTATAATTTAATGCTATTCTTTTATCCAGAAATCCCTCAGTAGAGTGTACAGAACAGTAGGAGGTTCCCAGCTAGTTAAACCTTGCACACTTTACACTTGTGGTGAGGTGAGATTGCATTGAGTTCAGGGTCCGCAGGCGTGGATTGGCATGAATCCGCAGGGGCGTGTGTAGGGGTTGCAGAAATCACTATTTCTTTCTTCTGCTGTCTTCCTGTACAATGTGTGAGTCACTTACTTGCCCTCTTGTGTTGGCACACGATCTAATAATGCCACTGTTATGTCATGTCTTAATAGAAGTGTCTTAACTAGTCAAGAGTTATCCCAAAATTCATCAGAAGACTTTCAGTAAGACTGGGAAACTATGTTTTTTGTGCACAGGCGCATTGTCATGCTGAAGATTTTAAAAGAAATTGTACCTCCACAGCAAACAACGACATTCTAACGCTTTGGGTGTATCTGACATAATCACTCTTCTTTATGTAGCTGTTACTTCAGCTTACAATTAAATATGAACAATATTTAACGACTTATAAGTCGTCTCATAAGTCTTTGCATCTCAGAGCTCCTGCTAAGCGAATGCATGTTAAACTAAAACTTAGTGGAACAGAACATTGTAATGGCAATACAAATGCACACATCTTATTGAAGAATGTCCTCATTTGGCAGCACTTTTGTCAGCATAGGGATTTCAATCATTGACATTCAGAGATGAGGCTGGTGCAGCTGGCACTGTGCAGTGACATGACCCCCCTGTGTGCCGGCTGGGTGATTGACAGCTTCTCTCTCTCTCTCTCTCCTCTCTCTCTCTCTCTCTGTCTGTCTCTCTCTCTGGCTCTGTCTGGCCCAGATCTGTTCTGACTCTTCATCTGTTGTCTAATGAGAATTATCCAGTCTCCAAAAGTAGAAAAATAAAGATTTGTACTCTGTCAAAAGTATATTCAGCACTCAAATTTAACAAGAGAAAGGAAGTGAATGTGCATTTTAAAAAATGTAAAGCGAACTATTACTTTTTCTGTGTCGCTACTGAATTAATAAGCAGAGACGAGTATTCACTAGTTTCCCTTCACAGAATTGTAAGTAATCCACATAAGCGCTTATCCGTAAAGCGCTCTCACTCCATCTTGAGTAGTCTAGTAGTTTAACAATACAGCAGTGCTTTGACTCACAAGTTTAATGGAGCTCGTAACTCAAATTACTCGTATGTCAAATCAATTTTCTCTATTGAAATAAATTGAAACGCCATTAATCCGTTTTTGGTCCCCAAAAAACATGGTAATTTGTTTTGTTACATGTTTTTAAATAAGAGAAATAAACTTATAAATAACGAATATTGTATAAAAAAACAATCCAATAGGATGTACTGGAATAAACCGGTTTTATTAAGTATAATGTACAGCATTTACCTTGGAGATCAGACGACTCCACCTGCTAATGCGCATGTCTGACTAGCTATCGAGTGACACACAGGATGCTGGGCGGATGTTACGGTGTTTACTGTGGCGTTTCGCTACTCCAACTAGCGGTTGGGTGTCTGGAGCTGCCTCATAACCCGAATATTAGAGACGACCCGTATCTCTAAAAAAACTCAAGGCACCACAGTATCATTAGAAAGCTTTAAGAAAGACTAGATTTCTATGTGCTTTCATTCAATGGCATGTCTGATACATTAACGTTTTACAACGAGTTATTGAGTTCAGCGTGAGGCTTCATGGTTTTGCCTCAGCTGCTCATAAATCCTAACATTTTGTTTGTACCTGTATGTCATTTAGTCTAAATCCACATGTTGATCAATTATTATCTGTGCTACAGTGCACATATGGCAGGGTGTCTCCTGTAATCTGATTACTGTGGCATGGAGGAACTAAATTACGTTTGGGTTTCATTGTGTTGATCTGGTTCTGTGAGTCTGAAACCAGATTAAACTGCCATCTGAACCATGGAAAGTTGAAAAAGCACGTGAGATGAGACGTAACTCTGGTAGCCTGCACAGCGTCTCGTGTTTCTTTATGAGAAGAACAACGTTATGTAAACAGAATTTTTTTTAATTTTTTTTTTATTACGTGACATGATTGCATATAGTGTAATAGTTACAGTTATAGAGATGTACAGATGCTGCTTTAACACTGCATACGACTGACAACTCCGTGTTTAAGGCCATGAAATACAGTGTGGAAATCAAAAAAAACCATCACATCTGTTCTGTGTACACACCGAGCGCCAACAGATGTGCTTCAGATTCAATGTACACAGTGAAGCGGTTGGAAACCCGTGGCTCCGGTTCCATCCTACAGCTGTGGCTCCCTGTGGATTTGGAAAAAAATTATGAAAATAAAAAATGAGTATTTAATTTAAAGTATTTTATTTTAGGTCGTTAGTTTTTTGTAATAATTGATCTTGTTACATTAAAATAAAATGTGTGACACCCACCAGGCGCGTAACATGGAATCCCCGACATGCGCCTTAACAGCAAGCCTACAGACATCCCTATATTTATATTTAGAAGTTAGGGGCCTTGCTCCAGGGCCCCACATTAAGATCATGGCAGGAGACCATGTTAAGATCAAGAACACGCAAAATGGCTATATATTTTAATACTGTGGCACCGCTATTAATATGCGGGGTATTGAAATGGTGTTTAAATGCTTGGGATTTAAATGTTTGGGAAGCGGCAGCGGATCGAGATAGATGAATATACACACACTTTGTTATTTCATTTCTTTATACTGAGGTTTCCCAGTGCAGAAAAGTCTTGAGGACAGGACAGCGTTCTGTATACAAAAATGGCAAGCTGTGTTTTTAGAAAGAGAGAGAGAGGCTGCTGAGGGAATGTTTTTATATCACAGCTATAGCGTATATTATGCTACAGTACAGGGACAGCGTGTCTCTTAGCTGTCCAGCTATAAAAACATTTTACATGTCTCTCTCTCCTTTATAAATTAAACATTGCATCCATGTAAATTTCTGTGGTTTAAGTGCAATAAGATTTTACTAAAAACTGCACGTTATTTCTTATTTATTAAATTCTTTCATTCTATCAACTGAGGGCAAGGTTTCATTTTTCATTCCCTTTTCCTTCTTACTTTCTTTCTTTCTTTCTCCATTTGCTGTCACGGCGTGAGAGTATCACCTATAAGTAATAGGTTTTAGGTATTTATTTTAGCAGGTTAGGGTTGTAGGAGAGTTGTTTAATAGTTTTTAATATCTCTATTAAAAGTGAATACGGTGGAGAATAACTCGAGGCCAGAAAAACTCACCGCCGCTCGATGATCCTGATAAAAGAATATCATTTATTTTTTCAATGAACTCGGTGTTTATGTGGTAGGAAAATAAAGACTCTGGATAATAAGCACAGAGACACTGTTTTTTTTCCTGGATACATTTTTGCCAGATATTTATTCATAGCAAATTCATATCATTTCCATTTACAGCTACCACTTTCCATATAATCACAATTAATCCCACTGTTTCTGTCAATGCACCACAGTTTTCTTTTAACATACCTATTATTCTGTGATGCTTTTAAAGACATGCCGTTCTAACAGAGTCAGGAGTACATCCAGCTGATTTCAGACATCCTGATAAACCCACGTATCCTGAAATGAATAAAGTGGCCGAATCCGCAAGTGCAGAAATCATTCGAGGTGTGTGACCTGAAAGTGTGTGACCCAGATTCATCTTCCTGGTTTCCATTTCTCAGATATTTTTCCGTACAGCGTTTCCTCTCTGCTCATTCGCGTGTAGCCAGTTCTTATTTCTAATGTTTGGAGGCAGTGAGATGGTCTCCTGAGTCTGGACTCATTTACTTTAAAAATGCTTCTACTAAACAGAGGAACTCAACAGCGTGGGTAATAAATCCTTCGCCTCTCGCTCGCCTCATGCTAATACTTAATCAGCTATCAACGGGCCGCAGAGAGCTCTCCACTCCAACAAGTGCCCATGGAAATGGATTTGTTTTTCAAATTGGACGAGTTTGTATCTGTGCTTTAACATCATATCTAATTGGCCTTGGTGGCTCGTTGCATCATATTAAAAATAGACCTGAATTAAAACCGAATTTTATCTCGTCACTACAATCCCATCAAAATGCACCACACACATACAGCTCATCATACTGTATCTGTGTGATGATTAAAATAAGCAGTCACTTATTCATTCATGTTTATTTCACCCCATACTCTGTACTGATTCACTCGCATCTTTATATTCCACTTCAGATGTAAGAGTTCTACCCTCCTCACACGCACCGTTACATTTCAAAAAATCAAGCAAGCAGAGGTGCAGGAACTGTCCATGTCCTCAGGCCCCGCGGAAGATCTTTACCTCCGCATAAAAGAATGTACAGTATGTAAAAAGTGATGACATTAAATTAAGAACAGGAAATGAGCCCTCCAGCATTGAACTATGAGCTGATACACTTTTTTAAAAATTTTTTATCAATCCTTTAATAGATCAGGACCGGACTGAAAATCCACACATATACTGAGATCCAGGCAGATATGCAGTGTTTAATGCTTCCATATGGGCTCTAAGTTTAGATGAGTTCAGTACCACATTACTGACTTTTCTACTACTACTACTAATAATAATAACAATATGACATACAGAAACATATATGCAGTCTATACAGTACAATTGTTTTTTTAACACATTCATCAATTTTAGACTGTAAAACAACCGTCCGTCATGAGTAGTGGAGGTCTGCCGATTTATCGGTTTTGACGATTAATCGGCACTTATAGGTGATTCCCAGAACGGTTATCGACAAAAATCTGTTGCTTAAATGGCAGAGCCAACATATCTATAGCAAAAGTGTCCTCTAGAGGTAAAACTCACTGACTCGCTGCCAGGAGAGAGAGCGTGGAGCACAGACAGCAAAACAATATTTATACAGTACACTACAGTGCAGGTTTTCTATCAATATAAGGTAATTAATTTGTTCATCAGATGCTCCATCAGTGGGGAAAAAAACAGCGGCATGTTTGCCGACAAGCCTGAGAGGACGCTAATATTGGCAGTACCTCGAGCAGCTAAAATAATGTGACGAAAATACACGCAAGTCCAAACCAAATGTTTCTTGTCCTGATTGTTACTATCAATTTGCATAAGTTTATTTCCAGCTGGTCTCATTTGTTAGCCAGCGAACGCCTGTGACTAGACGGAGCAAATTGCACGTTGTTCATGCAGCCAACAGTAACATAAATTAAAAATGCGTCCAATTTCAGTTTTTTTTATTGTCACACATATTTTGCTATGTTGAAGCAAGTGCGAGACTATACATAGAATATATATCTATATCTATATCTATATATGTAAATATTTATGTAAAAATCATCTAATACTTTAAAGAAACATCTAAAGCATGACTTTAAATTTATGTGAAATAGTTAACATATCACAATTACATTCCATTGATAACCCTAGAAATAATGTATATTTTTGTTAATCTAAGCATTTACTAATTTTATTTAAATTAGGTTTTTTTCTGCAATACTATTGTGTCCATTTTAAACTTAACATCAGTCGAGCTCTAACATCTAGACACTGGTATATTTCAGGAATGTAGAGCATTTATAATGCTGGACACTAATAAATAAACTAAATGATAAAAATGCAGAAAAAGGTAACGAGTGCAGTGTAAAGTATGTAGTCGTACCAGCCTGCCGACAGTAAAGCCTATTGAAATAGTTGAAAATCGACGTCTCTGTGCTGACAGATGTCTTTAATATAAAGCTCTTTTTTTACAATGAAAAACCAAAGACTTTTATTTGAACGTGGGTTCTTCAGCAGAAGAACAATAACCTTGAATATGACTGCCCAAGCCAAAGAACAGGCTATGCTATCCAAAGGCTAAGCTGCAGGAGTTCTCATTATTTAAAATGGCAGGAGGCCTATGTGCAGTGTTAGTTTTCTTTAGTCTGTTATTTAAGAGGAGGACATGCCTGAGTGCTGCCTACTTGTGCCGTTTCCACATTTCTTATTATGTTTCTCATGATGTCTCAATTTTTCATTATTTTCCTAACAACAGCGAAGAAGAAGAAAAAAAAAAAACATATATATTTTTTCTAACAGAATGTTTTCGTCCTTGTTTGTGATGAGACCTTGAAGTTGCTCTGGTCAACAGTAAAGACAAGAAACTTCTTAGAACAAGAAAGTAAAAGAAATAAACTTATAATTACTTTAAAATAACATCCAAAATGTTTATTTATTCAAGTACGATTACAAAAAACAAAAAAACCCATCAGGGTCTTGAACAGATACTGTATCGCTCTTAGATGGCGGAGACATGAAAAGTTTCATTTTTTAACAAGCAAACAAAAGGAAAGCAGTGTTAAAGTCAGAAGACAGAAGTCAGGCGATTTAACCAGAAAAATATAAAGACCTAAACCTAATTACCAGAAACACAGTGACGCTGATGAGCACAAGAGCAGAATAACAAACGCGTGATGGAACACGGAGCGTATAATACGCATCAAATAACAAAAACACAAGGGCCTGAATACCAACACTAGTTAACAGAGAAACTGAAACCAGATGAAAGTAATCATGATACTCCAGGCAGTTGTACAGTATTAATCCAAACCAAAAGAATAATTGTCACTGCCATGTGCACTGAGAGTAGGTACATTTCATGGAAATTTATAGGTATATAAAGGTAGAAACAGGAGTGAATGGGAATAAACTAGGAATTGCAGTTAAGCCTATATGAGGGAACGTAAATATAGTTAAACCCGAACTAGGTTAAAACATCCAGATTTCATAAAATTTCAGTTGAATTTCTAGCCTGTGGTTTTTCTTCAGAACACACACCCGTCATTGGGTGTCAAAAAATGTCTTTATGTATTAGTGTGTATGTAATTAGCTAATGTATTTAGCTAATTTGCTAATTTAGCATATCTAAAAAAAGAATCTTTTCCCGTACAGAATCTCCCTTAGTTACTCAGGGTAAGAGGGAAAATCCTCCCCATTTTCCAAGACAAAAAATGCCTGTTTACTTGCGTCAGCTTGTAAACAAAAATGTGTATGTTTAATAGTATATACAGTTTACATACATTTATATATACAGTCCCAATATTTCTGAATAAAGAAGTCATAACGCTGTGGTTAAGGTGTTGGGCTGCTAGTTGGAAGATTAGGGCTCGATTCCCAGCGAGGCACTTAACCGCATTTGACATAAAGGAAATCATTCTAAATCGCTTGGATAAGAGCGTCTGCCAAATTCTGTCAAATGTAATGTAAATAATTGAAATAAATTCCTGCAAGTTATCTGTTAGGTTTCCAACTTAAAATATATCCCAAAAAGTTGGTATAGAAAGTTTCCTGAATTTTACCCAATTGAAATTTTCCGCCCTATTGCAACCCTAACCGAGAGCAACATCAAACACCTACTTATCGTTTACATATTTCATTTTAACAAATTCTGCACATTACACAACTACAAACTAAATAAAAGGATAGTGGATGAGAGATGAGTTATTTCAGCCACTCTTTAGCTTTCCAAACTTGCAAGAAAGCTAAAAACTCTCGAGGGGTAAAGAACCATACGTACTTGACATATATGACAGACAACCATTTTCAGTAACGCTGCTCTGACTGACACCGAGCATCACTGTAAAAGCTGTTAGCCTTTAATGCTAACTTCTTAACAGCAATGCTTTTTTTAACGGCTTAGTGATACAAAATAATGTAGCAATTATCAATTTATATTTCGTTAACAATATATATTTCGATATATGAAATTATAGAATTATAAAATATAATATTTTAGAAATTATAAAATATATCTTATTTTTGTAAGGCAACTAGTTACATGTTGGAAAACAATGTTTGGCATTGAGATTGATTAGCTTGTCAGGAAATGCTAGCTTATATTTCGACACATCCGAGAACTTCAAAACAAAACAAAACCACTTCAAAGCAACCGAAAATGTTTCTCAAAATTTTCAAAAACAGCAAAAAACCTAAACCCACTTTTGCTTGGCACAATTTCAACCCTCCAGCAGTGCAACCAGAAAAAAACAAACAAAACCCACTTTACAAGACGTAAATTCCAGTCCTCTAATATCTCCTAGGTGTTTTTTGTTATCTCTGGGTTAGAGATAAGAATTGCGCTTCGGAAGGTGTCGTTTTAATATCCGTGGTCTCAGGTGCGTTGGTATGACACGACCCATGCGAATGAAGGTAACAACCAGTGCTTTCAAATTCACCTTTAATCTAATTGTTTTGTTTGTGAGCAAAAGAAGGTCTTTCATCTCCAGATGAAGTGCGTCCCTTGGCTCCTCTTGTCAGCACACACAATGGCAGTAACTTTGATAGCCTGAGGCATTCATTAGAGGAGAAATATAGTAAACATTTATTATATGAGAAATAGCCGTGTGCGTCTCATGAGCCGGACAATAAGTGTGTCACCGTGATGAATAGGCTGCATTTCCTACAAGACCTTTATTTTTTTTCTCCTTCAACCGGCAGAACAGATATTAAAGAAATATTATTTTCTAATAGAACACTGTACCTGCCCAGTCTATAGGAATACATTTTGTTTCAGGCTGCACGCAACAACGCAGTTGCTAGTTTATTAACTCTAAATGCAGTCAGGTATAAAATTAGAATACAGTGTAATATAGTAGCTGCAGTCTTAATTTTATACATATTCAACTGATATAACAGGATTTTTACAGTCAATGGAAAAAAATATTTGATTCCCTGACAGTTTTAAACATTTTCCCAAAGACAAAGAAATGATCAGTCTATAATATTAATGATGGGGTTGGACCACCATTAATATTAGGGTTAGAGACAGAAAAACAACAAAAATATCCAGAAAAACACATTTCACACAGAAATAAGTAATTGCCCCATTGCCCCCCTTGGCAAAACAAGACGTGGCAAAACCCTCGTTGGCAATCACAGAGGGGTCAGACGTTTCTTGTAGTTGGCCAGCAGGTTTGCACACATTCTCAGGAGGAATTTTGTCCCACTCCTCTTTGCAGATCCTCTCCATTTCCTCAAGCACTCGAGGCCGATGAATGGCCAGGTTAATCAATAGAAAAGTCTTTTTCAAAGGAGACCGATGTGAATACTGGCAGTTATACAATATAAATGTTAAAGTTTTCCTAGTGAGCGACACGGATCCGGATATAACCGGTTTTCCTAAAGGGTTAGTTTAGTGTTTTGTATGTATTTATAGGAAGTATATAGAAGACTGGCATAATTAAGCAATCAACCAACATAAAATTATAAACGTCTGTTTTAATCTTACCAGCGTCCACCAGTTGTCTGGTAGCAGTACATTTAACCTATAAAGGCACACATTTAGATATATTGGAATTGAACATGTGTTGGTTATGTTGTGGTGCTAATATGTTATTAAAAAGTGAAGCTTACTATATTTATACACTTAATAAGAATTGGATCTCAGACCATGTTTCTATCTTGTTAATGTACTCTGTAGTGAATATGTGTTTTGTGTAGTTATGTGTTGATTGTTAAAAGAACAAAGTAATTGTTGGTTGTGGAAAGGATAAGGGGGCTGTTTGAGTGTTAACTTGTAATTGTCTAGGGCAGGGGTGGGTAATCTCAGTTCTAGAGGGTCGGTGTCCTGCCCCTAATCAAACACACCTGTACCAACTAATCAAGATCTTGCTAGTTATGCAACTTACAGGCAGGTGTGTTTAGGCAAGTTGGAGCTAAACTCTGCAGGACACCCCGACCCTCCAGGGCCGAGATTGCCCACGTAAGGTCTAGGGGGTTTTGTTTGAGGGCTTTGAGGAGTTTGCAGAAATTTGGATGTTATATTTGAATTTTGTCTCAGTGTGATTGTCTTCCATCAGCCGTGACACACTATAGCTTCTCAGGTGTTTTATCTTGATTGCTAACAGGTGTAACTTATGGGGACTTACTGAGTTGTTGCCTTAGCATGCATGTGTGTATGTGCCTGGCGAAGGAAACATTGCCACTTTTAATCTTTTATAACTAAAGATAGAATAGCAGTGTGCAGATCTGTGTTTTGTGTAATTTAATAGACCATTCGATCTTGCATTTAGCTAAGACATTTTGCATATGCGTCCCCTGACGCTTTTATGTTAATCAAATCATCTACCATCAGTTTGCTTTTTTTGCTGTCGCATTGGAATTCCACCCTTTGTTCTATGCGCTGTAAAAGACCCGCTCTTTGTGTGTGCAGTCAGTCAGAGCTTTAGTGGTGGATGAGGTCAACCTCAGATTAGCCAGGGATCAGCACCCATCTGACAAATGACATTTTCTCAGGAGTAATGGTGCCCCGCTCACACACATACACACACACACACACACACACACACAGCACATACACCTTTTACTTACAGCAGGATGTATTGGAAGGGGGGGCAGTTGTACTCTTATGGCGGGTAATAGGATAATCCACAGTAATTGTTTACTTTTAGGAAGGATTAATATTTTAGTTTGTACTATATATATATATATATATATATTATATATATATATATATATATATATATATATATATATTATTAAAATTATTTTTCTCATGGCACGAATTCTTTAAAGTGCCATGGAGTTGGGGGGGGGCATAGTGCTTATAGTGCTTAAGGTGTTGGACTGCTAAGATTGGGTGGTTGGGGTTTGATTAACAGCAGCACCATAATGCCTTTGTTTGGCCCCTGAGTAAGGCCCCTTAACCCCTAATTGCTCAGTTGTATTAAAGAGATAGCAGTCGCCATGGAAAAGGGCGTCTGCCAAATGACGTTAATGTAAATGTAAATGATTGTAACTAGACACGGTGAGCCACTTGCATCTGTCGATAAAATTGCCCGCCTATCAGAAGATTCTGGGTTCAAATCCAATATGGTTGGAAAAATAGTCGGAAATATATATTAATTGATATTGATCGGAGAAATGGTGGTTCGGAAGTACCAGTACCAGCACTAGACCTTTAACCCTCAGCTGTTCAGTCTGATAAAAATATAAGTTGCTCTGGATGAGTTTGTTGCCCAAATATATGAAATATAAAGGTGATGTAGCTTTATCCCTTTTTTGTAAACTAAATAGCTTCAGAAAACATGCTGCCTTTCCATGAAGGAGTTAAACAAAGTGAGCATCTGTGCTCCCGGTTCCTTTGCAGTGCATTGTGGGATTTTTTTTTTATTTGATGCAAACGTTCCATTGCTCTAAAGAGACAGCCCTGAATATGGCTAAGCCTGATAAGTGATCTGACTGCTTAACCAGAGAGCTAATAGTGACACGCCTACAGTGATTGACTGCTTATTTTTAGGTGGAAATTATGTAAGATAACTGGCTCCTGGCTGGCATATTATTCCATCTCCATTAAAGAATGTAAGCACTGTAAACTGCCATCAGGTAATCCGCTAACAGGTCATCTATAACTGCCTAGCAGGAGGACAGGAAAGGACACCTGGAAAAACAAGGGTGTAATAAAACACACACACACACGCACACTTAATAGGAGTAACAAAATAATCAGTGGAAAACAAGGGAGAAACAGACCAGGAACCAAATGTCTGAGGGCTTTTATTTGAATTATTTACCAGGTGTAATTAAACAGTTATGGTGATTGTGCTGGTTATTGGATCAGAATCCAGACTATTCGGTCTGAGTAATACTGTGCGGGTTCGGAGTAACAGTGTTTTAGTTAGTGTTCGCTTTCTGGCCAGAGATTTCCAGGAGAGAGAGAAATTTGTGTTCTTCATGTTCTGTTTCTGTATGTGTGGGTTTCCTTCAGGCGCTCTGGTTTTCCTCCCACTTCCAAAACATGCCAGTAGGTGGATTGGTAATGTTTATTTGCCCTTTAGTTATGGATGAGTGTGTGCATGCTTGTGTAAGAGGGGGTGTGTGGATCTACAGCCTTAAAGAACTTGCTTATGGTGACGATGATGATGATGATATAACAATTATTGTAATAATGTTAAAATGGTCATGGTTATAATGGTCATAATAGTGATGGTGGTGATAATGTTGATGTAATGGGAGTGATGAAAATAGTTATGAAGATGGTGTTGGTAATACTCATGGTGATGATGGTGGTGATATTAATGATTATGATGATGCTGATGGCAATAATCATAATACTATCCATGATGCTGACAGTAATGGCAATCATAACCATGGTCATGATGATGGTGGTGGTGATGATGATAATTGTGGTGAAGTTAAAGGTAATGATAGTGAAAATGTAGATAATAAGGATGGAACTTAATGGTGATGATGATGATGATTATGAGGTGGTGATGCTGATGATATTATTTAATGGTTATAATAGTGCTATTGGTGATAATGATAGTAATGGTGTTGATGGTGATAACTGTAATGGGATTGATGGCAGTAGTCATGAGGATGGTGGTGGTGTCGGTAATAGTAATGATAATCATGGTGATGATGGTGATGATAAATGTGATGATGATTGTAATGATGTAACAATATTGCCCATGATAGTGATTATGCTAACAATGGTCATGATGATAATGAAGGCAATGATTATAATAATAACCATGATGATGGTGGTAATGATGATAATTGTGGTGGAGGTGGGGGTAATGATAGTAAACAAAAATAGATAATAAGGATGGAGATGGTGGTGGTGATGATTACAGTAATGGTCAGGTCGGTGGTGGTAATGATATTACTGGTCATGATAATGATGGTGATGATTACAATAATAGATGGTAGTGGTGGTGGTGGTAATAATAATCATGGTCATCATGGTGGTAATGATATTAATGGTCATGATGATGATGGTTATGATTACAATACTAAACATGGTGGTGGTAACGATAATCATGATATAGATTATTTAAGAATAGAACTGGCATTGGCGGTGGGGGTATTAATAATCATGGTCATGATGGTAATAGTGATAATGATGCTCATGATGGTGGTGATATAAGAATGGAGATGTTATTACAATAATAATCCTAATGGTGGTGGTGGTGCTGATGTTTTTGCACATGCTGATTATAGTGTTGATGATGATGGTGGTAATAATTAGGATAATAATGATCAGGAAATCATTCACACATGCATTTTTCGGGGAAGTTGAAGGAAGGAAGGAAGGAAGGAATGAATGGAAAAAATAAGAAACGAAAGAAAGAAAATCCACTTTGTTTAAATAAATGGTTTTTGGTGCTATGGACTGACTTGTGTATACAGATGTTAACCCTGAGACAGAAAGGCCAGTGGGAGGAAGTGAGTTTAACAAATTGAGATAGGAAGCCTGGATCTATCTGTTCTTCAGTCTTAAAGACTGACAGAGTGAAAAACAGACCAGACAGAAGGTGAGAAAAACATTCGATCAACGTCACCCGCAGAACAGAATCCTGCAGCTATGACGAGGTGAACACTTGATAGATTATCTTATAGGTTGTCCGTTTGACCTCTGCACCCCACGCCACCTACAGCTACGTCTATTCATTCTCTCCAACCTGAAAACATCAGACCTTATTTCAACGTTATGGACAAAAACAATAATACAAATGTTGTTGACAAATATTTTGTTGTCAAACAATAAACAAATAAACATATTGTTTAAAAATAGAATAAAATAAACGTTTATGGCATGTAACATTCAGTTAGCGGAGAGCTAGCAAAATCTTAAATAACGGCAAATCTTATTATTAGTGAATGCAGTTAGTAAATAAATAAAAGTAGAACTAAATAATAACAATAAAATCAAACGTAGGTAAAACAAATACATTTGAAAGGATGAATAATAGAATTTAACTGGTGGACATTTCAAAAGCTGAAATGATTTCCTTATATTATTCATCAGTTACAAAAATCATCGCTAATTGTTTTATGTGTATAGCACTTTTAACAGTGGACATTGTCTCAAAGCAGCCGTTCACAGATAATGCAGTGAGAACGAAAGATTGTCCTTTACAAGTGTAAGACAAGTGGACAGATACTGTATGTGTTGGAGTGTGAAATAGTGCATATTCAAAAAGCCCATGTGACACAGTCATGTGACCCATTTAACTTACCCTAAGCAACATTTCCACTTTTCGTCTGTCCGTTTAAGAAAAAATCTGTGCTTTTCCTTAAATTCATTAATCAATTAAATAAGTTTTAAAATAATCATTAATAAATAATTAATCATTTATTTTTTTCATTTAATTGTATTATTTTTACAAAAGCAGAATATAAAAAACCTCCCGGGGAAAGTGGTATCGCAGTGGTTAAGGTGTTCTTTCTTTCTTTTTTCTTTCTTTCTTTCTTCCTTCCTTCTTTTCTTTCTTTTTTTCTTTCTTTCTTTCTTCTTTTCTTTCTTCTTTCTTTCTTTCTTTTCTTTCTTTCTTTCTTTCATTATTTCCTTTTTTTCTTTCTTTCTTCTTCTTTCTTTTTTCTTTCTTTCTTTCTTTTTTCTTTCTTTCTTTCTTTCTTTGTCTTCTTTTTTCTTTATTTCTTTCTTTCATTATTTCCTTTTTTTCTTTCTTTCTTCCTTCTTTTCTTTTATCTTTCTTCCTTACTTTCTTTCTTTTTTCTATTATATTTTTTTCCTTTCTCCTTCCTTTTTTTCTTTTCTTTCTTTCTTTCTTTCTTTCTTTCTTTCTTTCTTTCTTTATTTATTCATTTCTTTTAAAAAGCTTAGCACACCGAGCAGGAAATGCTAGAGAACCCGTCTGTATCATCCTACAGAGATCCACCGCACAGCTCGAGGAATTCCTGATGACACACAGACGCTCAGACCTCCATGTGTTTAGGGTTTTAAGCGTCTGTGTAAACATTGCGCCTCCAGCTGAAACACTTCATCACAGCAGATATTTCTGTATCATTACTATGCCAGGCTCAGCCTGCAGACATGCCACTCTTTGTATCCTTATTACTGGGATTCCTTTTGAAAATCCCGGTTTTATTAGTTTAGAAGAACTTTTCTCTTCTTCTCCAGTTTGGCTAAGTTCCAAACTCCAGCAAATCAAATAGCTCATCATAGCATGATAAATAAAACATGCAAACAAATATAGCACTCATGCACCAAACAAGATACAGAGTTTCTCAGCATGAGGGGCTTTCAAGCATCAAAAGCAAGCGAGGTGCAGACTCTTTCTTCCTTTTTCTCTCAGAGAGAGAGAGAGAGAGAGAGAGAGCGGTAGTCTTCTCAGCAGCTCCTCTAGGACAGAAACTCGTTTTCCCAAACGCAGCTTTGATCAGGCTTTAATAATCTTCACTCGTCCTCTCATTGTGTCTCGGCTCAGACATAAAAGCACCCCCCCACACACACACACACTCACTCCTCCACATGTGACTTCATGTCTTCTCTAAAAAAAGCTTCCTAAAGTTTTTCTAGTTGTTTACATGCCTTCTTTCTTTTTGCTGTTTGTTTGTTTTTTCCTGTTTGGTGTTCATGATGTCTTGCGGTCTTTTAAGTGCTGAAACAAATTGGAGAATACATTTCGTCCCCAAGCTCTGCTCTTCTCTTCTCTTCTCTTCTCTTCTCTTCTCTTCTCTTCTCTTCTCTTCTCTTCTCTTCTCTTCTCTTCTCTTCTTTTTCTCTACCATTCGAAGCTTGTTATGCATAAGAAAAAAAAGAGAGGGCTAGAGAGAGAGAGAGTTTGTGTGCCAGCACTTGGTTTATTTGCTTAAGCCTGCTGTGGAGAGGCGAGTGTGTTCCCAGAAGCCCCGTCACTGGAATAATGGTGCTGCTGCAGAGGCCGTAGTGCTGTTTTTGTGGACATTGTTTAATAACATGGGGAGCTTTTTGGAGGGGTGATGTCATGTCTAGCGTAAATTGTGCGGCGGTGTGGTGCCATGGCGAGTGGATAGGACTACACACTACACAACACAACACCTTGCTGTTATCCAAAAATGTGGCAACATGTTCAGCAAAGTGTTCTGCAGAAGGACGTTATTTAAGTCCACCAGGACGTCCTGGGTCGTACCATTGGTCGTACAGCGCTTTAAACACATCCCAGTCAGACGTAATGTTCGTCTCCGTTTTAAGAAACAAATTAGTTCCTGTTATAGCGGTCCCTAACCAGCCTCACTGTCTCTTTCTTTCTTTCTTTCTTTTTTTTTCTTTTCCTTCCTTCCCTCCTTCCTTCCTTCCATATTTTCTTTCTTTCTTTTTTCCTTTCTTTTTTCCTTTCTTTCTTTCTTTCTTTCTTTTTTCCTTTCTTTCTTTTCCTTCTTCCATATTTTCTCTCTCAGTAACACGACCTGTCAATAATTAAAAGAAACTGAAGTATATTTTTTCCTTATTTTTGCTATTTTTTCACTGAGACTGATACTGAAACTGATACTGTGGAATATTTTGCTTTATGTAAAAAGCCTTTCTGCATATGATTTTTATGACCTTTAGCTGATCCTGTTTTACTTTAGCTAAAAAGTTCTAAATCAAACAGAAATATTTCATATAAATGAAAAAGCTGAATAACTAATCAAAGCCTGCAGGTCAATTAATTGGTTAAAGTTGAGTTCAGTAATTTCCTTGTTTAATTTATGATCGATTGATTAATCTTTCTGACCATCGATTGATCGACTATAAAAGTGTAGTGCAGTTTTTGTTTATACTGGTGATGCTTAGCCAGAAACATGTCAGTCTCAATAGTGCCTTAAATAGGGAACAGCTCTAATGCAGCCCAGAATTTTGCTAATGCAGCACTTTGCCTTGATTTTCACCAGTAGAAGTTGTTGGCTACCAATTCACCTTGGGGCAATTAATGTTTAAAGGGATACAGTATGTTTTTTTTCCCCTTTACTCTCATTAAGAGGTTATGTGACTGCCCCATGCCCTCAGCCTCTCTTTCTTTTAATCTCTTTCTCTCACTCTCACGGTCTCTCCCTGTCCTCCTCTTACCCTTTCCTGACCCTGGGCTTTATTTGCAATTTAACACCGCTCACTTTTTAAAGCCTGTGTGTGGGAGACACTGCAGTGGAATCACATTTATATTCAACTCATATGCTAATGAACCCATTCAAGCCAGAGACCAAAAAATTAATTTATTCTGAAAACAATCACCAACCCTGATTACAAGGTTTCAAAGATTTTGGCAAAGAAAAATAAATAAATAATTCCCAGTGTGTCCTGTTTGATTAAGCCTGTGCCATGATGGCAGTAAAATTCTGTTCTAGGCAGACGGGAGTGGAACCGGTTGTGGTTTTCTGCTTTGTAAATCCTCCATCTCAATGTGTTTTGATGCTTTTCTGCTCACCACATTTGTAAATAGTGATTATTTATTTTATGCCGAATTTATGCTGCTTGATTTCAGCGCTGATTTTCACTCATCACAGAAAACTCCCCGAAAATGAAAGACAAATCAGTGCTCCTGCTTTAGTGTGAATTATCGGAGAGAAACATTGATCATATCTAACAGCCGTAAAATCCAAACCCAATTCCAATCGAGTAAAACGAAAGAACAAACACCAAACAATATATGCAGTGGTTAAACTGATAAACTTTATTGTCTTTTGCAAATATTCTTTTTTTTTTTTTTATTTTATACCTGCAACGAGTTCCAAAAAAGCTGAGACTGGGGCAACAAAAGACTGGAACATTCTCATTGGAATTGGAGATTGTATCTGGCATGCTAACGATCCGGACATGTCGGGGATTCAAAATCCCGCTGTGTGAAATGAGTTCTGACTGAAAAGTACATTAGCGATGACCTGCAGCCAAGGAGAAAGCTAGATACAGTACAGCAGAAGGTTCCGGGAGGAGTTATAGATCAGGGTATCAGCAAGCATGGCTTTGGTTCCCAGAAAGAAATGCCAATAAATGAGAACTATTTGTACAGTGAACTTCTTGCAAGCTTTCATCTTAATAAGATCCTGCATTATTACTATTTTTCTTCTGTAATGTTATGCGGTGTGTAACCTCCTGTTGCCCCCTGTGATAGTCGAACGGTGATCCAACCAGTGTAAGTGTAAACTCTGCAAGGGCCTTTCTAAGGAGACCAGCCGTGGCGTCTTGGTGGTGCTATGCATTAAACTTAGTATCTCCCGATCAGCTGTCCAACACGTTGAACACCGAGCTACCGCTTTGTGTTAATTAGGTCCCCTTCTGTTTCATGAGCAGTCGTCTAAGTCTGTGATTCGTGGTTCTGATGTCGCGGATACACTTTCAGGCCTGTACTGTACACAGTAGAAAAATGTTCTTTCATGGCAAGAACGATTAGCATTTTCTGGAGCTAATGAAAAATGTTCCTGCCTGCTTATAAAAACATACAATAAAACTGTACTGTTTAATGCAGCTATAATTAATCCTGAATAGAGTTAAAATGATATATAAGTAATTATATAATCATTTATTATATTCCCCCTCTAAGCTGATTAACTGCACCTTATAAAGAGCAGCTTAAATTTCTAACCAACAGATGAGATTGCTCAGCAAACCAGACGGTTGCAGTTTATTGGTGTTGGGAATCGAACCCATGATATTCTTATTCTCAGTAACTCTTTTCACACTGTCTGAAAATCAAACTCATCCTATCAACAATCGTTTTAAGACAGTGCTCCTGATCTCATATTGTTACCTGTGTAAAAGAAACCTGCCCCCATAAACAATCAATCAGATTCCAAACTCTCCAACATGGCCAAGAACAAAAATCTGTGCAAAGATGTTAGGGACAAGATTGTAGACCTAAACAAGGCTGGAATGGGCTGCAAGGTCAAGCAACTTGATGTGAAGGTGACAACAGTTGGTGTGTTTATTTGCAAATAGTGAAAACACAAAGTAACTGTCATTCTTCATCAGTCTGGGGCTTCATGCAAGATCTCACCTCGGTGAGTTTCAATGATAATGAGAACAGTGAAGAATCAGTCCAGAACTACACAGGAGCATCTTGTCACTGATCTAAAGGCAGCTGGGACAAAAGTCACCAAGAAGACAATTTGTAACACACTATGTCATGGAAGACTGAAACTCTGCAGCAGTGATTTAGAGGACAAGTGTTGTAGTCAGATGACTATGGCTCTCTGGCATCAAGTCATGTTTGGAGGAGGAATGCTGCCTATGACCCCCACCGTCAAACATTATGGTGGAAACATGCTTTCGGGGTGAGAACCTCCGTCCCTCAGCCAGGGCATTGAAAATGGGTCGTAGACAGGTATTCCAGCATGGAAAGACCCAAAACACACAGCTAAGGCAAAAAAGGATTGGCTCAAAAAGAAGCACATTAAGGTCCTGGAGTGGCCTAGTCAGTCTCCAGACCTTAATCCCATAGAATATCTGTAGAGAGAGCTAAAGGTTCAAGTTACCAAGATACATGCTATCATAATTGCTATCACATAGCATGTTAATATAAACAAATGTAAAGTTTTTTCCCCCCTGCTTAAGTAAGTAAAACCCTGAGGATGAGAAAGCTAAGGCCCCTGTTATCATACGAAAAATGTAAGCAGGCTAATGAAGAGAGCCAATGGGCGAATGCTTAAACATGCCGTTGAGACGCTGTCAAACTCTTCATTCATTGACGCTAATTAGATTGTCAGGTTGCGCAATGTGAAACGTTTGTCTCTAATCAGAATCACTGCACAGCATAAGTCGATGTTTATAATCTAATGACAAACTGTAACTAGCAGCCGAGACGGAAGTGTGAAGATTGTGAATTGCGGATTGTGAATCGACTCTCCTCAGCTCAGTTGCCGGAAATCCATATAGACGTTTAAGGGGTTTTAAAGCACAGCATCCTCATCGCCCAATGTTCAGGATCCTTAACCACCCGCTTACTGTGTGGCTTTCAATACAGATCGGCTGATTTAAAGCTTTTTAGCCAGCTGGAATCTTAAGATGTGACAGTAAGCAAATGGTCATTAATGATGTGCAGTATGCTAAATTGGAAGAGTTTCCCTCTGAAAGCCTTCTGTAATTACTCGGTTTGTACGAGTGCATAGCTTTATGCTTATATCACCATCGAAATAATCACCAGTTTTAGATTTCCATGGTGTGCTGCAGTTCATTTCACATAATTGAGCGTCCAAGGAACTTCCATCTACGCTGCTGTTTTTCCCAGAACAGAGACTAACAAGTTTTGCGAGTAGAAGAATTCCGGCGAAACTATTGACATCAAATAAAGGGAGGAGTACAATTTTGAACCCAGGGACAAAATGTGACAGTCAGCATGTCCGCAGCTTATTCACAAATTTCAGTGCCCACTGTAGAAAAAAAACAGATTATCGTGCCAGGTTTATTTGTTAATATTCTTTGCTTTGCTCCATAACATAACAAGCTTCTAGCGGACACTAACATTCAGTGTTGTCTCTGCTAATGAGGAGTGAGAGAGTTGGCCAGCCGTTGGACTATAAAGTATTAGTCTTCAAGTTGAGTCTCAGCTCTTGCATCATTAATTACAAATAAGCCACTAAGTCTTTGAACAAAGACATCCCAAACACCCAAAGTTCAATGTGTTAAGGGAAAAATTGCTCATTTATCGTCCAAAAGCTGGTTACCAAGAATCACTGATATCATTTTAGAGTAATTACATTCTACACTGATTATACTTTCACACGTGAATATAATTATATTTTACATTGATAATACTTGTATATAATACATGGTGACACCTGGTATACAGGTGAACAAAACTATTAACAGTGGCTGAACTGAGCTTATGCAGCCCCCAGCTAATGCTACAGGGTACGAGGATACACAGCATTATGTAACATTTCACATTTTAACCCTTTAGCATGTTTCGAACCGCTTCAACAAAAACTTTACACTCGAATGTTTCTTAACAAATTCAAAGCAATCTGATGCACGCGTGAATTTGGGCAGAGACAAAAAACACACTTTTCCCTGCATTCATCGGTTATACACACTGTCTGAATTATTGCCATTTAAGCCACTGGTCTGAATTAAATTTATCTGCCACAGTTTAATTCACCCCTAGGCAACACACACACGGATTAGTCAGATCTTCTTTTGCTTTGCGAGCTCACTTTTTACTTTGATATCTTTGGCTTCGAGATAAAATTTGACACCAATCAGTGTTTTCCAAGCACACATTAATAATCAAATTGAACCTTGACCTTACAAGTGACCCTAAAACATTTCTGCTTATTAATAACCTGCAGGTGATCATTAATGCATGCATAGAGCGCTCTTCACACCGCACACACTTTACGCCCAGCTGAGAAAAGTTCAGGCAGCACCGAGGGTGCACAACCTTCCAGAATTTTACATTTAAGATAAAACTGACGAAATATATAATCTAACGGCTGAGTGAAGTTTTTTGTAAGCCGTGAGTCCGTAAACTTTTCGATACACGATGTTATTCCAGGAAAACCGCCAACCGTAAAATATGAACCCTTTGGATTTTTTATTTTTTAGAGAAGTGAACATGACATGATTCTGACAGCTGCTGTGTCATGGTTTTCGAAAAACACTGATGTTTTTTTTTCGTTTTTTTTTAGTACCGCCTGTGTTTTCCACCATTTTTTTTCTCTTTACTGGAATTTCTGCTGTAAACTATAGCTAATCCATTATACTTCAATACTTTACTGGACGGATTGCTTTTTTTTTTTTACCCCAGCACCACACGCCCCACCATAGAACCTTCTGTTCAAAACCAGATTCAATTTATTTATTTTTTTCTTCCGGTGACAGTGTTACTGGACAAAATAATTAGATGGCAGTGTTGGAAAAGACACCAATAAGCTGTAAAGCTTGTAAAATCCTCCCAGGAAAAAAACAAACAAAAAAACACGGAGTACTTACACATCATTGTGTTTCTCTCTCTGAGCTGAGTGTGTGTGTGTGTGTGTGTGTGTGTGAACTGCATCTCTTTTCAGCCCTGGGTTTTTTAAAGACAGAAGACACGCTCTTTATTTGTTTTTTGCCATGTGATTACATTTTAACATTAGTACCTGCTGTAAATTTACCTGAAAGTACCAGTCTGTATTTTCTACCCCAGATTAATTTCTATTTGGTGTCTGTTACAGTTTGCCATATTGCTTCCTTCGGATTAGCTTAAATTGTAAAACTCATCCCTTCCAACACATTGACTCAAACCCCCTGTACTGCATTGCAACAGTAACCGATTCTCACTTTAACTCACTCACACTCGAAAATACGGGACAAACGCACACATATATTAATTTAGTGAATCTGTCTTTTCTTTCTGTATTCTCTTCTTCTCCTTTCGGCTGTTCCCTTTTAGGGGTCACCACAGCGAATCATCTGTCTCCACCTAACCCTATTCTCTACACTTCCTCTTCACTCACACCCACTAATTTCATGTCCTCGTTTATCGCATCCCTATACCTCCTCTTTGCTCTTCCTCTTTACCTTCTGCCTGGTAGCTTCAATTCTAACATCCTCCTACCAACAGATTCACTATCCCTCCTCTGTACATGTCCAAACCACCTCAATCTGGACTCCCTGGCTTCCCCAAAACTTCTAACATGAGTCGTCCCCCCTAATGAACTCGTTCCTAATCCTGTCCAACCTCGTCACTCCCAAAGAAAACCTCAACATCTTCAGCTCTGCTACTTCCATTTCCCCCTTCTTTCGGGATTGTAGCCTGGTTTAATAATCTCACATGGACAAATAGGAATAGGGTTGAATAGTCCTGTCAACGTGGCAGGAAATATGATCAGAATTAGTCAAAGTCGACCCATTAAAATGAATCATAGACAAAATCACATTCAGTAATGAATATGGACCATCCACTGTGGTAGGAATTTCAATTCTGCCCTCGGGGCATCGGTTTAGGGTACTTGGTGAAAGAACATTATTTCTAACTGTTTTTAAGAATTCCGTTTGATGAGTTTGATGAATTCTGAATCTGATTGAGGGGATATGTGAATGTGAAGGCATTTTCTGTAGACTATGTATAGCTTGTATGTGTTGTGAGTTACTGCTACAAAACTCGTATTCCCTAAAGGGGGCAACTGCAGAAACAACAACAACAAGAAGTAACATGAAAGAAGGTCTTTAAAAAAGTTTTGTAAGCATATAAGAACTACGAAACCAATTGCTGGGGTTTTGGGAGAGGGATGTTGTGCTATTTTTGAGTCTTTTTGTTATAATGTTCGTTGTGCCAAATATGTGCTAGTTGGTGAAAGGTCTGGAGTGCAGCCAGGCCAGTTCATCACTTTTTTCAGTTTTGGTAGCCCAAAAAAAGACCCACTTTTTAACATAGATTATTGTACAGAAGCCAAAACATCAATCCAAAATTTAAAAAAAAAAATAACAATCATCTAAAATAATCACATAAATCATGACTACAAATATTTTTTCATCCTGTTCCAGATGTTCAGCAATTTTTGACAATTCTCTCTACTATCACATGTTTATAAGGGCTGTGTGAGATTTAACTTGTCATGTGAGGATAGTAATGACTGACAGGACGATGGAGATGGAATTGGTAGTAATGACTCACAGGACGATGGAGGTGGAATTGGTAGTAATGACTCACAGGACGATGGAGGTGGAATTGGTAGTAATGACTCACAGGACGATGGAGGTGGAATTGGTAGTAATGACTCACAGGACGATGGAGGTGGAATTGGTAGTAATGACTGACAGGACGATGGAGGTGGAATTGGTAGTAATGACTGATAGGACGATGGAGGTGGAATTGAAGTGCAATAGATCCAGAGCGTCACTGACGAATATAGGGGAATACAAGGGGAAGCACATGACAGGAGGACATGAGGACAAAACAGGAAGAAAACAAAATAGACTGTCTAGGCTAGCTTAGCTAGCTTGCATAGTTTAGTTTAGCATAGCTTAGCTTAGCCTAGACACAAAACAAATGAACATGAAACGAGAAAAACATAAAAAAAGAAGAACATGAAAACTTCACAGGTGAGTTGAGGATAGGGATAAAATGAACCATCCTTTGTTTTTAGGAAAGGGTAGAAAAATTAGAAAAAGGGTAGAGAAACCTTTCCTCGCAGTCTATAGAGAAGGTTGGTATGTGCCAAATGGGGTAAGAAATCTGTGTTCTCGCCTTCGTAGTGAATTCTGTTTATATCCAGATTAAAGGTAGAGAGAAAATGTGAATAGCCACTGGAGTGGGAGTGCAAAAGTGTCTAAGGAAATTCCTGAAGGCAGCAGCTCAGATGAAAGTGTGAGGAAAGTGTTGAGTTGTTACGTCTGATGAGGGAGATCTTATATTCAAATTTTATAAGAAGTATATCTATCATTACAATGTCTCGTGACTGATACACTGACTAACAGTGCATTGCCGGAGAAACGAAGGGAAAGACGACGACTCCGCTGAGCCTAATTCTCTTACAATAACCCTGAAAGACAGCTGGTGTATGTTTACAATATGGTGATGCTGGTTAGCAGATCATGAAATTGCTTTTGCCTTTAATGCTCCGATCAACAATCACGGCAGTTACCGGGGGCTGTTTTAGTGCCGCTGTAACTGTAACTGCTTCGCCTGACAAATACATGAGAAGCCGTTTATGTAAATGACTAATTGAAAACGGTTCCGCTCGTCTTTGCTCTTCATTCGCTCACTGGAGGTTGCAGGAAATCAACTCCAGACGTCACTATGAGAAAAGTTTTATAGCTTCGTCTGGGTGATTTTATTTCAATAAGAATTTTTATAAAATATTTTCATAAAGTTTCAATTTTCCTGATTTGTGTGTGTAATTAAAGCTTTATGTGTCCATGTGCACAAGGCAAAGACTTACACACTTTACTTACCATTTAACACAACTCATCATATTCGTCTCGAATCATTTCAACTGGTATATATATATAATCCAGATTATATGAATTCTTTAGATCTTTACGGCTTCTTTATATATATTACTTCTATTTATTGTAAAGAAGCCGTTTATGCACTTCTGGTTGGATCCTAACTGCAATTCTTTGGCTCTGTACATTGATCTTGCACAATGACAAAAATGTTAAATCTAATCTAATCTAATCTAATATATATTTTTTATTTTGGGTTGAAACTCTTTCTGCGCAGCGTTTCCGAGTTATTGCGGCAGTTTCCTTCATTCGGTTTCGCCTTTTATTTAGAAGGAAACAGGAAGGGTGAGAGAACGGTCAGGGTCTGTCTGCTGACTTTTCATGTCTTATTAATGCAGCTTCCACAACTAACGCAGGTCAAAACACTGAAAAAAAAAAAAAACAAACCACATCAAAGCAAATCTTAGCGATATACCAGAGAACCTGTGTGAGACGTGGTCAGGCTTAGCAGTGAAAAATGTTAAGATGGACCAGGATGAGAAACATGACCAAAAAAAGCAATCATTACATCAGGAGAAGGTTTTAAAAGCATGTGTGTGTGTGTGTGAGAGAGAGAAAGAAAGAGAAGGATTTCTATTTTTAGCTCTTTATGAGGTCCTTGCATTGTCCTTGGTGTTTGGTCCTGTGAATGATATGCGAAGGTTTCAACTGGTCTTTGTTAGTTATTTTAAAGTTACACTATGTCGTCTATCGACCTTAAAATAAAGTCTTTAAAATGATTTCAGTGCTAGAACAACTTTTACCTGGACAAATTTTTCACTGTCACTATGTCACTGTTATGTCTCTGATGCAGTCCTGCTTCTAATTCTCCTCATGCTCACACACACACACACACACACACACACACACACATACGTCCTAGCATCCTTCTGTCAGTGGAATGTGTTGTCTTTAGAATGAAGATGTGGACTTGGTGGTGTCAACGCTTAAGAATCATTTTTCACTTTTGTGTTGAAATACATTTAGCTTAGACAAATCCAACATCAAACTGGGGACACAGTGTGTGTGTGTGTGCGTGTGTGTGTGTGAGTGCATTAGTACTGATGTATTTCCATGGATATGCTCCTGTAGCTCATGGCTAATTCATTTACTAATCAGCATCAGTCATTTACTCCGCTTCCTTCCTGTACTGACGTCGTTTCTATAGCGGTTCCATCAACGCCGCTTTCCCTCCAGCCATGTTTTTCCATTTTTTTTTGTTTAGCTGGTGTACAGACACCCCTCTACGATTTTTCTATTTCAGCACACAGACCGCCGAAATAAATCAAATAAAGCACTATGAAGGCAGAATCGATGGCAGGTTTCCATCGCCGGCGAACGAAGCAGAACATAGTGCATGCGCTCGCCCCGTTGCTCGCTGCGCCGAGTCAGTAATTGCTAAATTTACTGGAATCTGTGTGGAGGAAGCAGGACGACTGCCAGAGAGGCACCAGATGTGCCAGAGAGCATCGGACTAGAAGAAATGTTGAGCAGAGAAATATAGGAGAACTGATCAAGATGCTCAGCCGTCGATGAACTTTTGCACTTCTGAGTTTAGTCGGCACTTTTTTTATCAGCACAAGCTTTGGCAGCTGATCTCACAGGACCACAGACCGTTGACTGCAAGGTCAGTGAGTGAGTGTGTGAAGAGTGTGTGTGCTGCGGAGGTATAAAAAGATCGTATCAGGTGTATGTCCGTGGGTTTTTTTTTTTATTTTTATTTTTATATTTGAATTTTTCAACAGTTAAAGTATCGATGTAGGATAGAGGAGTAACACAGGGGTTAAGGTATTAGACTGCTGGTTCGGAAGAGTGTTGGTTCAGCTCCCAGCACCACCAAGCTGCCTCTGCTGAAACCCTGGCCCTTGAAACATGTTTCTGCTACACCTTTTATCTGAGGTGATGTTCAACAATTATAGGGAAGTAATGGCTCAGTGGTTTGGATGTTAGACTGATACCAGAGGTTCAATTCCCAGCACCACTAAGCTACCATTGTGGGCCCATGAGCAAGGCCCTTAACCCCCAATTGCTTAGTTGTATAAATGAAATAAATGTAAGTCGCTCTGGATTTATTATGTCAGCGCTTTGTAAGAATATGAGTTTATTCTCACTGTACATGGTTATGTGTAATTTTTTACAGCTGAGCAATCCACGGTTAAGGGCCTTGCCCAGGGGCCCCAACAGTGGCAACTTGGTGGTGCTCGGAATCCAACATCGATCCTCCAATTAGCAGTCCAACACCTTAAACACACTGCAGTCTGTGCTGTGGTCTAGTGGACGGGAGTTACAGATCATAAGCAGTACTGACCCTTTTATCGGATGTTTCACACCATCATAAGAAACACACCTTTGGACCGCATCACACTGCGACGTTGGGCCCTAGTTCTGCTGTTTGTTGCGAGAAGATGTTTGCATGTAATCTGTGTATTGCGTGTGTTAATCGAGGTTTAAGTGCTGCTCTGAAAGCGGTGTGTGAAGTACTCGTTAGTTGGTCTCGCTCTATCCTGCCAGTCGAGCACAGCTACTTGATGCTGTTTGTGATGCATGAAATAGTTTTGTCCTTTACCGTCTGCTGCTTTGGCATTAACATGGGATTTCTGGGTCTCTTTACATTACTGGGGGTCTGGACAATCTTTTACTCCTGTTTCTAAACCTAAACCGGGTTGTTCGTCTAAGCAGGGAGCCAAAAATCACATGCACCAGGGAGTTCCTCTGTGATGGGTATTTCAATTATCAACGCTAAAGATGGCTGGTGAGGCCACCATCTATTGTCTATGCCCACTTATTCCTGATCCTAATCTGGATCTGCTGAAGTGTATCCCTGCTGTCATTGGACGAAAGGCAGGGGTAAAACCTGGACAGGTCACCCAGATTTACAAATATTTTTCACTACAGTTTTATTTCAGATCAAGCGAAAGTAAATTTGCATGTGAAATACATTAACTAGACTATGAAAATTGAGGACGTACACATAGAACACACCAATTACACACACACACTCCGTCCACCTCACTAAGAACCCTAGTAACAATCGCGTATTTATCAGCAAATTGATCAGCAGCAGCAGCGCAGTGAATGCATAACAGTATGCAGATTTCTCTCAACAGCTCTGGTTAACATTCACGTCAAACTTCGGAGCGGTGAGACAATGCGGTCGGTGTGACTTACAGCGCGGTGTGTTTGTCTGTGCCAGATGGGCCGCTTTCGGTATTTCAGGTAGCGCAGATCTCCTGGGATGTTAGAAGCCGTGTTTTGTAGAACAGTTTGTGAAGAAAAAAAGAAAGAGATCGGAAAACAGCTCTCAGTGTGAGAGGAAGATGACTGGACGGGTTGGAGCTGACAGGAAATCCACAGTAACTCAAATAAACACTCATTGCATCTGTGGTGAGCAGAAAAGTCTTTTAGAAAACTAATCACATCCCTGGTTTGGACATGAGTGAGTTCTAAAATGCTTACATGCCCCCCCTGGTGGTAAAGAATGGTTATTTGAGATACTGCAAAACTTCCTGTCCACTCAAACCGGTCTGGACATTCTTCCATTAACTGCCATTAAGGACAAACTGCCGCAAACGAGATATTCAAATCTTCCACAAAGTTATTGAGATTGTTTTTGCCTCCTTCTTTTCTGACATTCAATGTGGACATTGACTAAAGCTTCAGACCTTAAACGCTTGAATCTGATTGGTTGATTGTATAGTGTCTTTTTAGTGTCTTTTTGCATGAATGATCAAGAGTACAGGTGTCTCTGTGAGTGTGCTTCATTTCTTTGGCTCAGTGAGAGGAGGCCGTCTATAAGGTAGCCTCGTTCAGTCCCCTAGTTGTTAACGGGAATGCCCCCCAGGGCAGGTAATGAAATATTTTTAGTGTCTTTTTGCCCCCATATGCCGTAATTTTCATGAGCTAGATATGGACAGGGCTCCTTCTCCTCTGTGTGTCAAATCCTGGAGCTGTGTGAAAACTGCAGAATAGTAAAAGAGCAGAAATAAATAAAGTCAAAGCCTGAAATAGTGGTGTGTTACGGACGGAATTACCTTTCGGCGAGCCAAGAAGAAATTATTTCCTATCAAGGTCTGGGGTTATGTAAATTTCCTAGCGCACGCTCGGTTTCTCCCATTACTTTCCTAAATAGAGAGATGAAGAAACACTGACCTCGGGCAAGATAAATACCAGGTAGCAGGGCAACCGCTGAAAATGGAAACGGTCCAATTCTCGGTCAGATCCGAGCTGTTCGGCTTCCTGTAGTCACACTTTTCCTCTCTTTTCTCATTCTTGTTGCAGAAATAAAAGTTTTTCTCTCTTTTGTTTAAACATTTGAACGTTTGACTAAAGTAAAGACCCGAAGCAAAATCCCATGAAGAGCAAGGAAAGATAGGAAGGAAAGAGAAACGAGTGTGCATCAAAACACAAATCATAGTGACATGCAAGGGAAGCCCGTGTGAAAGTATTTAAGTGTGTGTGTGTGTGTGTGTGTTCATGCAAACACTTTACAGATAATGAAATACACACAGTCGTAAACACGTCAAATGGACAAATTGTTTTTTTTTTTAGCTTCAAGCTGTTAACTTTGAACAAAAGGCTGTTTTTAAGCTCCGCTAATAAAGAATCAAAGCATTTATCCTTTTTTTAATTTGACCACCGATGGACTAATCTCATGATCTAATGTAAGAGCCTGCAGGTTAACCAAGGTGGCGCTGTAGTGCACGTCTGCAGTTCGACGACATAACCATAGCAAGCTAAACCTATTGAAAATCACCATTGTCAAACACAGAAAGCCCAAGACATGTTTGACATTTTTTGGACTATGTAAAGCGTGGAAAACAGCGTCTTTTTGGTAGTCTTTCTACCAAATCTGGAATGATTTATTTAGATGAAATTAAATCAAGAAACAAACAAACAAATGCTGAAAATACTAATATAATTGTTTGACACTTTAAATTCTCTTGTTTTATTGATTCGGTTTTGTATAACTTAATATTTTAGACAAATATTTGAACATTTGCAGGCTTGTAATTAAAACATTTTTAAAAGCTGAAATAATTTCCTTATATTATTCACCAATTACAACTAAAAAAATTGCATATGGTAAAACTATTGCAGGTTGATTCGTTAATTAATCAACTATCAAAATAGTGATAAGTTGCAGCATTAACACAGTCTTTGTCTTTACTTCCTGTTCAGGGGTTTGCGCTGGGACTGGGTGACGGAAATGTTTATAGCTGGACAGATGGCTTAAAGAGGAGAGACTGGCACGACAACGAGAGCATCAGGAGAGACGAGATTCGTGTTGGTAAGTATCTGAAACACACACACACACACACACACATGGTCAGTTTACTTACTCACTCATTCATTCATTCATTCATCTTCTATACCCGCTTATTCCCTAATTCGGGGTCACAGGGATCTGCTGGGGTCTATCCCAGCCGTTTCTAAAAGGGCGAGAGGCAGGAAGGGGTAACACCATCCATCCATCCATCTATGATGCAGAACACTGACTCGACTGTTGTTGAGTATATTCATCCACTCACCATTCCATCCATCCACCCATCTATTTTTGTCCCTACCCACATGCCAATCTGTCTATGCGTTTTTTCAGTACTCTTGCTATACACACATCCATTCAGCATGTTTATCTGTCCATCCTTTTATCCACTTTGTCCACTTACTCATCCTCCCATTAATAAATGTAACCATCCATCCATCCATCTATCCATCTAAATTGCTTAAAGCATGTTATTATTAGTATTTAAGTCAGAGGGCATAAAGTATGAATGAGTAAAAGTAGAAAGCTGCACAGACACAGGGGCAGAGGTAATACTGCAGCTTTCTGCAGGGCTCGTGGGAACAGATGGGCATAAGGACAAATGTTTATACATGCACACACACACACACACATACTCGCTCCTACTCTCTTATCTTCTTTCTTTATTGCTGAGTTGCCTATAGCCCTGCCAGCCCAGTGTGATATCCCAGCGTTCCTTCAGTATGTCTTTGTTATTTGGGTTAAGAAGATATTGCTCTGCTCTGATCCAATACCACACATGTGAGAAGAAATTCAGAGTGCCATGTTAGCAGATAAAAAGCATCAACAAGCCTGATTAATCCATGCCAACCGTACGGAACAGTTTATAGCTTTACAGTGTGTGGCGTAGAATGGAGTCATAAATCAGAGTATTAAGCAGATTGATTCGATGAGATTAGACAGGGTGATGTAAAAGTTTTTCCCTCCAGAGTGTTTATAGACACTTCGGTCTCAAGCCTCTTCGCTTATAGACAATTCAGCTGAACGGTTCCGCGTTCCACCATCACATCATACAATAAGTCCATTACGTCAGAGAATTAGCGATACACACACCATCTGCTAGTGACAAATCTTATGATTACAGGCAGAGCGTTAAGCCGTACATTATCTTTTCATGACTTCCTAGTTATTTATTTCGACATCAGAATATGAAACCGACGGGATTTAAATAATGGATTTGGACCAATCTGCTCTCATTTGATCAACAAATTGCTTTCTGTGTGGATATGGATGACAGCTGCTTAACCACTACATGGGATTTGACGGAGATGGAATGGGATTTGTGCATTTTTTCCAGAGTTTAGACATCTAGTTATTTGACTGGTTTTTTTTATAAATTCATAAAATGTTTAAAACATTGCCTAGAGTCCAACTTAGTTCTTGGGGCATGTGATCAAGGTGTCAGACCACAGGTTTTATTTCCAGTACCACCAAGCCGCCACTGCTAAGGCCATAAGCAAGGCTCCTAACTCTCTGCTCGGTTGCAAAGAGTTGCTTCGTTTGCTCAATGCCAGAAATGTAAATGTTTCTGATTGGTGCTGAATAATTATCTCTAACAGCAGCTCTGGCAGTTTATTTCTATAGCAACAGCTCAGCCACTGTCATCAGTAAAATCATTGATGAAGCTTAAGTTAAGTTGAGGAGAAACATGAACTTATTTAACATTTATAGAAGGAGTCTCCAGTCTCAGTGCTGTGTAACATCCATCTATTGTCTATATCCACTTATTCCAAATCAGAGTAATGGGAAGTCTCTCCCAACTGTTCTTGGGTGGAAGGCAGGGGTCACCTTGGACTGGTCACCAGTCCATCACAAGGCCACATACAGACAAATTATCCAGAGCGACTTACATTTTATCTCTTTTTTTATACAACTAAGCGATTAGGGGTTGAGGACCTTGCTCAAGGGCCCAGCGGCGGTGGCTTGGTAGATCTGGGAATCTAACCCAGATCCCAGGTTGGTAGTTCAGCATCTTAACCATGAGCCACCACTCCCCACTCACTCCTATGGACAATTTAAAATCACCACTCAATCGGGATACGAACCGGGAACCTTCCTACTGTGAGGCAACAGTGCTAATCAATAAGCTAGCTTACTGCCCCTGTGTTGTAGCAATTAAAGGTGAAACAGAAGCAAAGAAGAAAAGCTCCTAAAAAGTGAAATGTTATGATGGTTGTGTGTGTCATTTATTAATAAATAAGCAGTTGTTAGTGTTGGTGAATTGTTGTGGTATAATGGAAATAAAACACCAGAAATAAATCTCCAGCTGTGCTCTCATTAGAAAGAAAATCAGCTCCACTGTGAATTGTAACACTGCCTTGTTTCTGGTTGTGTTGCTTTCTATAACAGTTGTGTATTTATTTCTGATGTATTTCATTTCCTTGCCACATTTCAGTGTTTCAGCACTCTACGAGGCCCACAAATAAAAATATTAAATTACGTTTTCGGCTTGGTTTAGTGGTCCTATGAGACTGTGCCAAGGTGTCTAGTTACCTTATTGTATTGTACACACACACACACACACACACACACACACACACACACATATGCTTTATTTAAATTAGTTTATCAGTGGAATGTCTGCAATAAAAAAAGATAAATATCTTGATAAGATCTGCGGTATATTTGCCACAAAAATATTTATATGGACGCAGACATCACATGGGTTTAAGGTGGGAATTAAACCCATGCTTACAACATACAGTTTCCTAGTATTGTTACAGGTAACTACTTATACTATGGCGGCTATAACGAGTCATTTAATGAGCCTTTTAGTCTGGGTTTAATCACACATCCTCCAGCTTTCGTTATTTCACTTCCACTCTGGCATTAATATTCAGTCAAGCTGTTTAGAGTCGTTTTAATAGCAAAAAGAAAGGGAAGTGTGCGGCGGCGTGAATCATACTTTCTGTTTGAGTCCACGCTTCTGAGCGAATGCACCCAGGAGTGAGAGTGGGAGTGGGGTCTTCAGTAATTATGCACAGAGAGACGAGGTTCTGCACACAAACAGTGGGAGAGAGTGTGATCCTGTGAGCGAGGATGTGTTTTACAGTGCTTTTGTGATTTTTCGGAGAAGTCGCTATTAGTTTATTGACAGCATGGCTGGCGTTAGCATTGCCACGGAGCTCCTCGCCTGTAACACCAGCCAATGTCAATAGCACTTCTGTTTATTTACATTAGTGATAATAGTACTCACACTGACTAATTTCATCAGTATCATTAAATATAGTAGTATATTCTATAAAATGAGATTTATATTACTACTGCTATACTACTACTAATTAAATATTACTACTACCACTACTAATATATTACTACTACTACTACTAATAATAATTATATATTACTACTACCTCTACTAATATACTACTACTACTAATATACTACTACTAATACTACTACTACTACTACTACTACTTAATTAATATATTACTACTACTACTACTACTACAAAATAATAATAAATAATGATGATAATAATAATAATAATAATAATAATAGTAGCATACTACCACTTCTGAAAATATACCAGTACTACTTCTACTACTACTACTACTTACTACTACTAATAAACAAGCTACTATTATCACTACTTCTATTATACTTCTACTACTACTACTACTACTACTAAATAATACTATACTACTACTACTACTACTACTACTAATAATAATAATAATAGCATACTACCACTTCTGAAAATATACCAGTACTACTTCTACTACTACTACTACTTATAATATATTAATCTTCCAATTAGCAGTCCAACACTTTAACATCTGGGCTACCACTTCCCCATCTCTGGACTATTGCCTGTTTTGGTTCCTGAGTTTAGATGAAATGTGCACATTAGTTCCATATGATTAACCTGAGTTGCTAACACGATTAGCTTTCTTAGGTCCAATAGCATTGATCGAGCTGTGTTATTGAGTGTTGGTTTAATGGTTAAGGTGTCGGGCTGCTGATCAGAAGATAACGGGCTCAGTTGGAGAAATAAATAAGATAAATGTAAAATCGCTTTGGATAAGTGCCAAAAATGTGAATGTATAACGATCTACTATACACGTTTAATGCCTCAAATAAAATAGTGTCACACTGTCGCTCTGGATACGGCCGTGGCAGAAAGCCAGGTTCAGTACAAGCAATAACATCAGTTAACAGGAAAAACGTCATATTTTCTAAATATATTTTTTGTAACTGACCGTCTTTTCTCAGTGTAGTTATAATTGGTTGATGATGCTTGTCTGTGTTTTTTGGTGCACACACTGCATAAAATTAACCAAATATGCCAAATATTCTAGGAATTAATAATAAATAATAGGAAATTATTAGCGGCGATATCACACACACACACACACACACACTTTTAAATGCATACAAAATAATGCACACTAATAAAATGCCATGTGTGTGTATCTGTGTGTTTTAGGGAAAGGAGAGCAGGGAAAACCGTTTCCACTTGCAGAGGATGAGTGTGACGACTCTGTGTACAAGGAGAACGGCTTTAACATCTACGTCAGCAACAACATCGCCCTGGACCGCTCACTGCCTGACATCAGACACCCCAAGTGAGTATAGATAAATAGATTTATTATTAATGATTCCTAGTATTCCGTATTTTAGAATGATTAGAATTGAGTGTGTAATTAATTACAGAATTAATGAGAAATTAAACAATCATGTTTAAGATTACTTTGTATTACCTAAATAATAGAAACTAAGTACAATTAATCTTTGTTAACGGTACAAAAGTGATTTTTTTTTTCACACCCGAATCCTTTAAACTTTTGCTTTCAGTTTTGGAAAGTATGTCTGATTGGTCAGATGTTACCGAGTTTCCGAATGACATTTGAAAGGTGATAAAAGATCTTTGCACACTGAGTGCGAAATTTTCCCGTGTTAAAAAAGGAAGTTAATGGGACATCATGTCGTGGCCAATCACGCTTTACACACTGCCTCTGAAGCGTTCGTCTTCTAGTTTCTTGTTTAAATGAGGTGTTTTATCCAAATTCAGCACCAAAAAAATCGAAAGCCAGAATCGTATCTATACTTTAGACATACTTCCACAGAAAGTGGTGGTCTTCTCCAGTATCGCTAGCAAAGTATCAGTCTGACTCACTGACTTCCTGAAATAAACTTTAAATCTCTGAGGGATGTTAAGAATAAAGAATTTCAGACTTTATAGAAACTTTTAGTTGCATTTTTATGGCCTAAACATGATGCTGAACAAAAAATGTGATTGGTCAATTTACATGTAAGTCAGACGCCCTGTTGGCCAAAAAAAAGGCTGAATTTACATTTATGGCATTTATCAGATGCGGAACTGGTTACATTTATCTCATTTATACAACGGAGTAATTGAGGGTTAGGGGCCTTGCTATCACTGTAAAGCTCCGGCTCTGCAGGACTAGATAATCGAATCCCGGTCTTCCAATTAGCAGTCCACCACTTTAAGCACTGAGCTACCACCTCCCACTTGGCGTCATCTTGTACCTGGTTGAATATTGCATATGCATTTACCCCTACGTTTATTTATTTGTCCGACACTTTACAGCAAAGTCCACCTGTAGGAACATACAGCTAAAGAAAATTAAGGGTTAATTGCATTTCTTTAGAGTCAAACAATCTGTGTAGTCATTAGATTTAATCTAACCGGTTTGGAAAGTTAATCAGTGACCCTGTCACCATCTCGGAGTCACTCGGGGTTTTATTTCACTTATCTGTTTATCTTCTACACATTAATTGGATTTTCCCTGTATGTAATAACTTTATGCCAGTCACCCCTGTGTCACCTCTGCCTCAGTACCGTGAAACAGACTATTATTTTAACCTGTGAGCGGATGAAAGTTACTTATGGAGTAGTTTTTAGGTCAGAGGACATATGTGGCTTGAAAAGACCAGAGTTGTATTAAAACCTGTCCAGTGGTGTCCAAAATGTGTCCCAGACCTCCTAATGATTCATATTCGTCCGTTCATAACCTGTTCTTTTCATGATAAGATAGCTATTCCATCAGATATAATGCATGAAATGACCAGGTGTCAACATGCCTTATCAGACAGACAGATATGTAGATAGACAGACAGACATTTTATTATCACTGCACTTTCACTCTGGCTTCTCATGAAACAACTGGAAACCCATGGATGGATCCAGCACAGAGTTCTGCTCTACTTTAGTCTCAGGAAGGACGATTTGCTGTCTTCTAAAAAAACAAAGCAGCTTTTGAGACTGGATCACAGCTGTGCTGTTGCACTTCCCAATTCAGGCCTTGTTTCTGCTGAAGGTCTGTTCATTTTCAGGCTCAGTGGATGTGTGCAGCTCTGTATGCTGGATGTGGACCACCGCTTTCAGACAGCAGACCGCCTCTCTCAAAAGCAACTCATAAAAAGACCGGTCCACATCTCGTGCTGATAAATATATTTAAAAAAAATATAGAATGGAGAAACAGGAGATGATGCATAAAAACAGCCCACTGTTGGATTCATTAGATCAGCGTGTAGGCTGGAGAGAGTGTGTGTGTGTTACTATGGGTGGGTGATACACCTCGTGTACCTCCGCTAGAGACGCAGGGTTGCAAACAGCAGGAAAATTGAAACCTTTGTCACTTAACACGGCGTATGTCGCTAGGTTATATATCATCACAACAGAAAAATAAAACAAAACACAAATCAGTGTATACATCTGGGGTTACTTAGCTGGCTAATATATATATATTTTATATGTGTGTCCTGATCTGCCACCTCAGATACCCCAGCTTATTCACTAGAACGACTATAAATACCTACAGCAATACTGTAACGTGTGGTTCAGCAGATGTAAGTGAGTAACTTCAGCTTGTAGTTTATCGAGGGTAATTTCATAGTTTATTAGCAGCCACACAAATAACAGGACTGGGCAAAGAAATGATGTACGGTGCTGTGAAAAAGTATTTGGATTTTTGGATTTTTTTTTTTAGGTTTATTACAGTAAGTTCAGATTTAGATCAAACGTAAACATTTAGCAATTTTTTGTTCCTTATCTGAACCAGCAGACTAAAAGCAGATTAACGATGCTGATGTCGCAGGAAATAGTCAAACACGGGTATTTTCAGTCCTGATACTGTAAACGCAGTATCGGGTTACTGAAACCGAACATTTTTGAAAACTCTGGCCAGGAACTTTTGGCTCATCCACACCGGCTTCTGATTGGCCACCATGAGTTTACAGTTAGGATTATTTTGCCACCTGCTGACTTGGCATGTTGGCTTAGTGTTTAAGGTGTTGGACTGATACCAGAAACACCGGTGTTCAATTCCCAACACCACCAAGCCACCACCACTGTTGGGCCCCTGAGCAAGGCCCTTAACCCCTAATTGCTCAGTTGTATAAAAAAGAGATAAATGTAAGCCGCTCTGGATCAGGACGTCTGGCAATTGTAACAAAGGAAAAAAAAACTTACCCGTGTAGGTGTGGACATGTCCAAAGTTCATGAAGGTTGCGGCTGTGTTGATGCTGTGATTCTCTGTGATTACTGCGCTGTGATCTGTGAGCTTTTTGTAGTCGTGAGAGCAGTTAAAACTCTTCTCCAAGTTAGTCCTATAATAAAATAGAGACAGCCTTTAGGAGCCAAAAAAAAAATCAGATTGCTGACCAAGCACTGCGAGCTCGGAGTAATTAACTTATGGTCATGCTCTGTGAGCATTAGCATGAGTATACCTAGCTGGGAAACAAGAAAATTACTAAATGGAAATTTCAGCAATGGATTTTTACTCTGCTACAAAATTTATTTGCAAGGAAAAGAAAGCAAAAACAAAATGACGAGCTTCTCTTCTATTTGAAAAGGTGAGGAAGCTGATTTGTTGGTTTCAGGGCCGTTCTAGGCAAGGGCGGGCGGGCGGGGGGGGGGGCCTCAAACCTCTGTCATGCCCACCAAATCAAAATATTAGCTTCCAAATGCAATGCAACGATTTTTGCTGCTCCAGCATCAGTGACTGTAATGTGACCACTGTTGCCTTAAAAAATCCATCATGCCCATATATCATACCTGTATAATTCCGACTCCCTCCACTGGAAAAAACCCTAAAACTAAAAAATATCTAGTTCCACTGATTTTCCTAAATGTTTACTCAATTTCTCTCTTCAAACTATTACTTAAATAATTGGCCATTATGAACATTTAAAAAAAGGCCTCCAGTTAAACTTTTATATTTAATATAATATGTCTTCTTTACCAAACCCAAAATTTTTGTTATTCCATCATTTAATTAGTTTAGCTTTCTTCTCAACGCGACCGCCAAAAATTGCCCACCTGGGATATCTGTCTGCCCACCCTTCTATAGTCTAAGAACCGGGCCTGGTAATGCTACATTTACATTTAAGAGCGACTTACATTTATCTCATTTATACAACTGAGCTAGTGGGGGTTAAGGGCCCTGCTCAGGGGCCCAACAGTTGTGGCTTGGTGGAGCTGGGAATCGAACTGACAATCTTCAAACTTTGTTGTCCAACAGTCCTTAACCATGAGTCACTACTTCCCACCACTTACATTCAAGTAAGTTTGTAATTCCAGGCCATTCAAAAATTACGCTCCCTATAGTCTGGTTACGGTGGTATGAATAAAATTCGAATGGACTTCATGATTCAGAGTCCAATGAGTTCAAAGGTTTCTTTCCCAAAGTAGAAGTTCAAACACAACTTTTCTCTTCTTTAGGTAAAAGACAAGACTGTTCATGTAATGTGTAACCAGGAAGTACTTTTTTAAAGTAACACACTCAACACTGAAAACTACTATCAAAAGGCTGTTTGTTCAAATTACAGGAGCACCAAAGAACCAGCAGACCCTGAGAATCATAACTGTATAACTGTAATAAATGTACAGTAAGTTTTGTAGAATAAGGGTATCTTCCAAATATTATTAAACATGATGTGGTGGACGCTTGGACACCGAATGTGGTCCCTCCTATACTTCTGAGATCTGAGAAGTGAATACCCTGCTGAAAGCTATCGGGAGGATCTGGAACCCTGGATACACTCCGGACCTTCACATCAAACATCAGTGTGATATGGGACAGTCATTCGCCCACTCTGGTGTCTAAAGCTTTCTGAAGACTGAGCGGACTGGCTTGAGGCTATAGACAGACTACGCTTGAAACTTAAAACTTCTCGACCCAATTTTTTTTTTTTTTTTTGTTTCAAAGTACAGCAGTCCCACCCCAGTCCCTCTGCAATATGAATGCTGGGAGGATTCTGGCAGGAAGGGCACATACGCCTTCAGCAGGCAGTCAGATGAAAGAAACAACAGACAGATTGTCGCCACAGGGATCCGTCTGAGACTCTTCACATTGCACCTTAACCTCTACCCCAGCGTACTGTCTGTCCATGTCAGCCTTGTCAGGCTGGTGGTTAATTGGCTGACGTGCAGCTTTCTTTGACCTAGATTGTAGATCATGACCTGCTTTCACTGTCGGAAAATCTTACACCCTTCCGTCTACCTGACTGGATTATCGCGCAGGAGAGCCAGTTTTTTTTTTTTTTTTTTTTGCCCTCCTCGCAGCACTCCTGCTCTCCTTACACAGCGGCATGTGTTTCCATTACACGTCTGCTCGCTGGGGTTTGCTTTCCTGATCAACCTTTTAGATAAGCTGTTTCTGTTTACCTTCTAATTTACTGTGTGAGTGTGTTAAAGCCAGAGTTCTGTGTGTAAGCCATAAACAATAACGCACCATGTGTCGACTTTGTCAGGGCGGTGAATTAGAGACCGGTGTGAGCCGTAAAGCGGCGATTCATCTGCCACTTCAATCTTTGTTCCAAGTGAATTAAGTCTCAGATTTCGGAGTGCTTTATTAGAGCAGCGGGAGTGACAAGGCTTTTTAAACACTGATTTATGGTTCGAGTTGCGCTCAGCTCCCAAAATTTGCCGGTAGATCTGTTTATTACACAAATGCCGAAGCTTTGGTCGAAGATATACGCCGGTATCATATGATGAGTTGATGGATCGATCATCTTGTCTGTATCTTTCAGCTGTAAGCAGAAACTCTATCTGGAGAATCTTCCCAACACCAGCATCATCATCCCGTTTCATAACGAAGGCTGGAGTTCGATTCTCCGCACTGTCCACAGCATCGTAAACCGAACTCCGGATCATCTGATTGCTGAGATCGTTCTGGTGGACGACTACAGCGATCGAGGTAAGTCTTCTTCTCTTGCTCAAGCTGCTGGGGTTTCTGCATCAACCACTAGCAAATCTGTCCGTAAAGCTGGAATGGTTACGCCGGTGTGAACGTTCTGTTTGGAAGAACTTGGCCTTCCATTGTTGTATTGTTATCACAAGCCTGTGATAGTTGTCATGAAAAAGGTTTGGTCTTATGAGACTGACGCTCCGTGAGCGGATTTTATGTATTTATATTAGAGGTCAGCTGTAACCATGACACACTCAGCAGAGGCACGTTGCATTGCCGGTACTCGGTGTTTTATATTAAGCACTTTTTCTCTAATGAAACTGTTAACAGTTATAATAATAATTGTGCTATTAAGACATTCACAGCTCTCCGGCTAGAAACTTAATAAACACGTTCATTAGGAGAATCTGGCAATAAACGAATTACGACATTCAAATCGGTAATGAACGAAAGGAAAAATTCAATATGTTAGCATAAAGCTGCCAAAGCACTACCGAAATTCTGGAACCGCATAAGAGCCATTTTTTTTTTTTGTTATAGCTTTTAATTCTCGTAAATTGGTTCCATGATCGGTTATACAATGTAGGCATGAAGAGACCACACCCACGTTCTATTATCAGAAAAAGCTAAGCGGGAATGAATGATTATTTTTTAATTAACAGAGGCAGCTTTTGTTTATTCCTGTCTGTCGAAAACATGTAATGTGCAGTTTATCCTCCTTTACATGTCATATTGCAGATTATCTTACTAATAGGCTGCTTTTCTACTTATTGTACTGGACATAATATGCAATTAATTTCTTTCTTTATTTGATTTGGTTACATGTGTTGTGTGTCTTTATTCTTGTAGATTATTCACAAAGAAACGCACCCAAGTGATTATCCACATACGACAGACCCTAAAAAACACACATTTAAACCAGATTTCGCTTTTATTGCTAATTAAATTCAGCAGTTCGGAGTTTTATTTACCGAAAACTGTTGTAGATTTTTTTATCCATTGTGTTTTTAAGGGTTAAAGGGAGCATCAAATTTTGTTGGAATTGATTAAAAAAGAACGTAAGGTTTTTACGAATTTTCTGAAACGTCAGTCTTTATAAACTTTACCATTAATGTGTGACCATTTTTTTAATCTTGTGCCTATTTTAGTCAAAATTCCCCTAATAAACAGAAGCCATGCAGTTGATCCACACCTGGCAGGTGTCAGGCCGTTCGTAGATAGACAGCACCTTTAAGGAGGGCTGTCCCAAGCCATCAGTTCCAGATAGAGAGACAGACAGCGGAGAGAGAAAGAGAGAGAGAAAGAGAGAGAGAGAGCGCTTGTTAGTATACAGTCTGGAAAGATTTTGACTGACAGACTGTCAGAATGTCACCTCGTTCCCTTCATACTAGTGTGATTGATTTTTTTTCCCCCTGACTTCCTTTTCTCTCTTGTGCCCACTGTATCGGTCATCCTTAAATCATCACACTTACATTATTAAATAGGAAAAGGGGTCTGAAAAGACAATGAGGTGTGTGAGTGTGTGTATATATATATATAGTCTTACAGTGTTGTAAGTATAGGACTCGTGATTTAGGACACATTAATGATGCTCTTTTTTTTCTGGATGTCCTTCATGATATGGAATGGAGATATGGAATGGAGATATGGAATGGAATGGGCGAGATTGCGATCGAGAGTGGAAGTATAGGTTCCTGATGGATAGGTGTGTGAAGCGGATCGTATTTTCCAGACAGGGCATCAGCTTTACTGTTTTTGCTCCCGGGTATGTGCATAACTGTGAAATAGGACCAGGTACAAACGTTACTGCTAGCGCCCGTATTTCCCGCTAAATGTGTGGTGATCGCTTTGGGGGAACTGCTGCAGCCGCTGCTGGTTGGCTGCCCGCTAGTCTCCGGGGATACGATACAAATGACATACATGCCTTTACTGATTATAAGTAATCTCTAACACATATCCTAAAAAGGTTATAAAGAGGATTAAACAGCATCCCTCTGTCTCACTGACCCACCTGACTGTGGTTCACTTTCTTCACTCTGAACCCTTAGCTCTCTTTTCATTCTGTCTTGAACACCGAGACGTTGGAGAGCCCCGAACTTCATGATATCGAGCTCGGACATTTATTTTAAAAAGGTGAAACGTTCAGAAGAACCTAATCCGAAGCAGTCATGCCGAGCCAGCACATTGCTCTCATTAAATCTCTCATTATACTCGGGCTGCTGACCGAATTCGTTCCGTTCGGCTCTAGGTAATTTCCCTTTAATGAAACGTCCTCTTTACCGACTCGCACCGTGCCGTTCAGGCACGATGGTGACAATTTACCCCCACAAATTCTCTTTTATGCTCGTTAGTCTCATCTTTTTAAATGTTAGATGGATATAAAAGCTTATACATCCACACTAATATGCATAATTTCATTAGAGTAGTCACTCAGTACTTCACACCACATCACTGTTAAATGCTCCATTCTGATTAGTGTTGATTAAAGTTCTTCAACAGCAGCCGGAATGCAGTAAATCACAGCTTTATGCTAATGATTACCGTTAGGGTATGTTATTGTTTCTGCAGGAAGAACATGCACAGAGACTTGTACAAAGAACACAGGGTTTCTAGTGATGTATCACTGAGGACACAATAAATGATGACTGTTCACATCAAATCAGTCAGGGTTCTGTTATTGGTTGATTTGGGAGCTGGACTGATGATTATGGGTTCAGTTCCCAGCACTACCAGTCTTAACCCTCAATTGCTCAGTTAGATACAAAACCATGAGAAAATAGGGAATAAGGACTGCCATTAAATATCAGAAATGTAAATGTAAACTGGATGAACAAGCACTTGGGTGTCTCATACTGCTTTTTCTCCAGTGCCGGTGTCCCCCTACATCACCAACATGTGACCGAAAAATCCTGCTTTCCCTCTCTCTCTCTCTCTCTCTCTCTCTCTTTCTCTCTGTATTCATTTTAATGCATTGTATTGACGTAATATCGGCTTGTTTAGTTGATCAGTTTAACACCGCGGTTGCCAGTCGCTCTGTGTTTTCTGGCATCGCTTTCTAATTGGTGAAAAGCAAACTAAGTTTATTCTTGTCTTTAATTTACTTGTAATGTACGTTGTTACGCCGTCAATCTTTGAAAATGGTGACTCTCAATCTGCGATCTGTAGTGAAAGCTCCGCCCACTCGCCCACCGTGGAAAAGCACAGCCCGGGTTCATGATTTGGCTCCGACCCCAGCCCTGGTGGAAACACGGTAGGCTATCAGAGAGCAGAAATCGGTTTAATTTTACTTTAAAAATAGAAACATTTAGATATGTTTGTCTGCTTTTTGGACTCTTTTATGGATAAATGTTCTCTATTAGACTAGTCCAGACTAAACAGTCCAGAGCAATAGAAAGTGTGTAAAAGAGGGGAAGAAGCGAGTTTAGGCAGGTTGGACTGGGTGGAGAAACTGGGTGGAGGTGTTTTTTTTTTTATTTATTATAAACATCATGTGAGAGACGCAAGTGAAGGAAACGCAGTTGAAAGGCGAGTTGAAAGTGAAAGCAGAAATTTAACTCTGTACCTGTTAATTACATCTGCTAAGTGTGGCGCTATAACTCAATATTATTATAGAAAAACGGTCAACTTCTGGGTGGTAACAGTTGCTGTACTCTGCTCTGTGTCAGGCGTCGTTACACCACCCTGTCATTGATTGTTCTAGAACAGCACAACGCCAAGTGGTTTATTCATTAAATATGGCAGATCTCCATCTCCATCAATAGTTTTAAATCATACCGTTAACATGTTTGTGCAGATTTGTGTAGGGACTGCTGTGCTGAGGAGGACAGGAGGAGACGAGCACTTAATTTCTTCGTACTGTTTGTGTTTTCAGTTTAAGAGAGCAGAATGTGTGCAGATTTTTGATTAGCCTCCGTTTGCCCTTTCAGCTGCAGCTGAAGGCATTAATCAATGTGCTGGTGAAGATTCCCTAATTATTTCTTCATAAGCACAACCAGAACACATACATAAATGCGTGCTATGACCACACAAACACACACACACACACACTGGCAAACACAGCATGACAGTGAGCGATTGAATCTTGCGGAACTGAACGTCCTTGACTGACGGAGGATAAAACGAGCTCCTCGAGAGCCGCTGTTGTGACACAGCCAGCAGAAATTCAGGTGATTCGCCCCCTAAGACACGCTGGGGTGGGTCACAATTAAAGACAGCGTAATTATTACACTCAGGCCAGCTGAGGCTGAAAGCTGACACCTGCACAATATCCGTCACTTCACTCGTCTAATGGATTTCATCAACAGCTTCTGCCGAACATTTACATCATATAAACACACTGGGGCAGCACGGTGGCTTGGTGGTCAGCACTGTTGCCTCACAGCAAGAAGGACCCAGGTTTGATTACCCTGCCGGGGTCTTTCTGTGTGGAGTTTTCATGTTCTCTCTGTGTTTGTGTGTGTTTACTCCGGGTTCTCCGGTTTCCTCCAACAGTCCAAAAACATTCTAAATTGCCCATAGGAGTGTGTGTGTGTGTGTGTGTGTGTGTGTGAGACCTGTCCAGGGTGTCCCCCTCCTTCCTTTCACCCTTTCAGAGACGACTGGGATAGACTCCAGCAGATCCCGTAGGGAATAAGCAGGTATAGAAGATGAATAAATGAATATCTAAACACAATGCGAAAGAGTTTCAATAAACTCTTACTTTCCAGATGTTTGACTTTTCAGAGGGGCTTCTGAGGAAATTTGAAGGTTAGAAAATGTTCCCGCTTAAGAAGCTCCACTCGAAAACCTGATGTTATTAGCTATGGAGAAATAACTGCAAAATAAAGAGGACTAGAAACTAAAGTATTTTAAGCTGACTGGAGTTTTACCCCTGGGGCCTGTGGGGGGTTTTGGAAAATGTGTTTTTGGATGACATTTCCTGAAAACTGAAGAAGTGTTTCTGAGTATTGTAACAGTGTGTACTGCAGCAACCATGTGTCCCGTTATTGCGGGTGGAAGGAAATAGGACGGGGAAATCGGATGCAACAGAAACCTTATTTTTGGAAAGGACACAGAAGAAAAACCGAGGAATCCTGCGAAGGAATAATTCTCAGAAGTATGTTACAGAACATGGAAAGAGAATTAGCATTAGCGTTTATCATCTGGAACCGAGAAATACGCAGTAAAGCCCTGGAGAAATTAGCGAAGGGAACAATGAATCGAAGACACAACTGGGGACGGAACAAACAGGAAGTACGTGGAAACAAAGAGTTTAACAGTTTTCCTACGCCATCTGGTGGTCCTGTGGGGAAACTTTACCTAAGACCGTTAGCAACATGTTTATACATAATTTTCGTGCATTTTTAGTAACCAAAACAGTAAAGAGTCCAGTGAACACATCCCAAACATCTGTCCACAGGATCTCTGGAAGCATTTTACTCGGTGAATAAAAAGTTTTGTCTCGATGTATCGATCGATTGAAAGAAGCTCATGGGTTCAATCCCCAGCACTCGGAAAGGCTGTCGACCAAATATTAGAAGTGTAAATGCACTACATTCATCCATCCGTCATCCGTCCACTACATTCATCCATCCGTCATCCATCATACATCCATCCGTCACCATCATCATCCATCCGTCATCCATCCATCATCCATCCGTACATTCATCCATCCATCCGTCATCCACTCATTCATCATCCATCCGTCATCCGTCCACTTCATTCATCCATCCGTCATCCGTCATCCATCCGTCATCTGTCCACTACATTCATCCATCCGTCATCCGTCCACTACATTCATCCATCCGTCATCCATCCACTACATTCATCCATCCGTCATCCATCCACTACATTCATCCATCCAGTCATCGTCATCATCATCATCCGTCCACTACATTCATCCATCCGTCCCACTACATTCATCCATCCGTCATCCATCCACTACATTCATCCATCCGTCATCCGTCCACTACATTCATCCATCCGTCATCCGTCCACTACATTCATCCATCCGTCATCCATCCACTACATCCACTACATCCATCGTCATCCATCCATCCACTACATTCATCCATCCATCATCCATCATCATCACTACATTCATTCATCATCCATTGTCTATACCTGCTTTAATCAGGCTCATGGGGAAACATACAAACTCCACACAGAAGCACCCCTGCAGGGGAATCGAACCCGAGACCTTTTTCCCTTTCACATTACCTAATATGCTTTTGTTTTATTTAAGAATTATGGCAAACATTACAGAGTACGTAATAAGTAATTAATATTATATACTGCTATTATAAAGAAACAGTCAAACAGTGTCTAGATTCACATCTGTAACCTGGTCAAATTATAAAAAAAATATAAATTATAAAAAAAATAATAAATGATGTCTTCAATTAAAAGTACTGTAATAAATATTATTATTACACAGTTAGATGGTGAACATAATCTATTTATAAGCATTTATTAAAGGTAAAACCTACAGGGTGTCATTCCAAAGAGTTTGGATTAATGACTTGCCTGCAATAACCTGCTGCAGGCTGATAACGGAGCTTTAGTGTGTTTGGTGGTCTGGGGACTGAGCTTGACGCGATTTCTGGTCCTCCGGTGGTTAGTGCGCTAAAACAGATAATCTGCCTGAAGATGTCCTTGGCTGTTCTGCTGTCTCTGCAAGGCTTCCTGTGAAGAGGTGCCAAAGGCCAGAAGCTCTGAAAGAGGCCCAAGATGAGATTGATTGGAGAGTGTAAAAGAGACAGTGATGGACTGTTTGGCGCTTCAGCCCCCCTGTGGCATCGGAGGTTAAAGTAAAATCGAATCCTGTCATTGCCTCGACTCAGAAATACTGTCAGTAGGCATAAACGCCCGACTTTCCAATTGAATTCTGATAAGAGTCTCACTGTGGTGCACCGAGACGAACCGGAACTGGGGCTATGACACAGTCTTTCCTTCCTGCAGACAACACTCACACACACACACACACACACACACACCATTTATCAGTTCACATAGTTTCATCTGGGGAAAAAAATTGGATTCATCTATGCATTGCGATTCTTTCCCAAAAGATTCCTGAATCAATTTTTAAAAGTCCAAAATCGATTCTAAATTTAAATATGATAGCAACAATGCGGGTCTGCGCATACGCGTGCAAGAAAAATGTAAGTGTAACCGAGCGTTCGTCGCAGGTTCACCTAAACACTTAGATTTATTAAAATTAAGAACGAAAGCAGTTTAAAATGTACTGAACTGGTTTATTAGATACAGAAACGTATTCTACATTTTTTTTCTTCTGTCTCACACCCCTGTGCACATGCACTCTCACCAAACTACGGCAAGCCCCGAGGGGAAAAATGCATTTACCCACACACACAGAATGAGCATAACCAGGTCTAAACTTAATAAACAGTTTAGTGTGTTACATAAGCACTGACTGACGCAAGTACGGATGCTGAAGAATGTTAACAAAAATTTATAATCGACTGTGTGGTTTTGTGCTGGTTCTCCATGGTGGATACCACGAGTGTGTCCTTACGGCGTTATTTAAGTGTTCTTCATAATCGTTATAATAATCGGACTAATTCATCCTTAATAAAAGAACATTCATAAAACCAAATCATCTTTTTTTTAAGATGGATGATGATGTCATCCAGAAATTCCAACTATAAACAAAAAAGCATAGAAACTCCAATTCTGGTTCAAATGTAAAGATGTAAACATGCACTAACACCAGAAAAAAAGTGTTGATAAAGAATCGATGTTGGAATCGTATCGTGACTTCCAGAATCAGAATCAGATCGGATTGTAAAGTACCTAAAGATTCCCACCCCTATCATAAAAAAGGAAGAAAATAAAGTTATTTAAAGTTCTAGCAGCTGAGATGATGTAGCAGAAGTACTTCTAGACTCTCCTGTCGTCTCAGTGACATGGCGGAGTTGACAAGAATATCAAAACTTTTTTAGCTCATGACTTTCGACATCCTTTTTTATTTTTTTATTCGCTTGACCATATGGCTTTTTCTTCCTCTGGAAGGAAAACCATCACACACTCCTCCTTATATACACAGATGGTATGCTACGTCTCCAAAGCTCTTCTGCTCCAGTCTGCCCACCTCTGTGCCCTGTGGTGAGTCACCGGGCGAAACTGACTATTTTGAAGCTTTCTTGGCTAATAAAAGCTTAATTAAAGAACAAGGCTAAAGTGCTCACACTCGCCTGCTTCAGCCCATCTGCCTCTATGGATACGCAACGAGGAGCACACCAGGATCGGCCGCACTCTATCAGACGTCTCTCTCAACCTTGACCACTCCTCCGTGTCCTAGTTCTACTGATACTCAGACTCCTGTATTCGTCTTTTGGTACAGTTCTTGTGGAAAGATTTACCAGAGCCAAACCAAGCCAGATATCTTTCAGGTGAACACTGATGCACTAGGACTAGGCACGATTAATCGATAATTAATTGTTAACTATTTTGGCAAAACTTTTCTTCTTTCAGTTGTTTTGTGTATTTGTATTATTTTGTGTATTTGTTTTGTTTGTTTGTATTTGTTTTGTATATTTGTATTATTTTGTATATTTAAGTCACTGGTGGTCAGTGCGGGTCAGTCAGTCCTCTGCTGTTCTAAACACTATCAGATTTACTGACCTACATTTATAACCTAAATTCTAATATTTGTTCCATTGAATTGTATTAATTTATTCCAACAGTTTCGTAGTGTTTCTCTTGCTGCACTGCTGCACGTGGATGTCAGACAGACAGACCGACTGACCCGTTATGGCGCACATATTCTGCTTTAACCAGTTATAGTGTTTTGTTATTCAAAGTTGTCCAATCATTGTAAAGCCCCGCCCAAAACCTAACAAGTACCGCACATCTCTCTTTACCAACAAATTACAAATTCCTCAAAGACGCCATGCGAAGCATTTAACTGATGATCTTTACCAAAGCGGAGCTAAACCATTTCCCACAGTGTGTGTTGTTGTTGTTGTGCCTCTGCAATTTACACTTAATCCCTCAATTTTATTGCAACAAAAGGCGTTTAATCAAAATCCCATCTGTAGATCACTTATTTACATCACCACATACAATCTCACAGGAGAAACCTAAAAACTGGGGTTTGAGTCCCAGTATCACCAAGCTGCCACTGTTGGGCCCTTAAGGAAGGCCCTTAACACCCAATTGCTCCCAGGTTTTGCACAGGGGTCAGATAGTGGTAACTCAACGGTACTGGGAATTGAACCCAGTCCAGGGATCTGAACCTATAACTGTATTAGAAGGAGCTGGATGAGTAAACAGCTGTTGATTTTAGATCTTCATTAGTTTAGACAGCCGTCACTCCGTCCAGTCACAAGAAAAGTCATTTTATCTCAGAGGTGTGCCATCTCTCTCTCTCTCTCTCTCTCTCTCTCTCTCTCTCTCTCTCTGTATGTCTTGCTCTCTTTCTCTTCCTCTCTTTCTCTCTCTCCTTCTCTGTCTCCTTTTCTTCCTATTCTTTCTTTATCTGTCTATCTTCTTTCTATCTTTCTCTCTCTCTCTCTCTCTCTCTCTCTCTCTCTCCTTTTCTCTTTCTCTCTTTCTTTCTCTGTGTCTCTCTCTCTTTATCTTTTTTTTCTCTCTCTCTCTCTCTCTGTCTCCTTTTCTCTTTCTCTCTTTCTTTCTCTTTGTCTCTCTCTATCTTTTCTCTCTCTCTCTCTCTCTGTCTCCTTTTCTCTTTCTCTCTTTCTTTCTCTGTGTCTCTCTCTTTATCTTTTCTCTCTCTCTCTCTCTCTCTCTCTCTCTCTCTCTATCTCTCTGTATTCTCTGCTCTCTTGCTTTCTCTTTCTCTTTATTTCTCTCTATTGTCTCTCTATCTTTATCTTTCTCTCTCTCTCCTTCTCTCTCTTCTCTCCTCTCTCTTTATCTTTCTTTTCTCTTCTCTCTCGCTTTTCTCTCTCTCTCTTGTCTCTCTTTCTCTCTTTCTCTTTTCTCTATCTTCTCTCTTTCTTCCTCTCTTTATCTTGTCTCTCTTTCCTCTTCTCTCTGTCTCCTTTTCTCTTTCTCTCTTTCTTTCTCTGTGTCTCTCTCTCTTTATCTTTTCTCTCTCTCTCTCTCTCTCTCTCTCTCTCTCTCTCTCTCTTTCCTTTTCTCTTTCTCTCTTTCTCTCTCCACTTCTCTCTCTCTCTTTTATCTTTTTATCTCTCCTCCCTCTCTCTCTCTCTCTTCCTCTCTCCTTTTTCTCTGTCTCCTTTGTCCTATCTCTCTCTTTCTCTTTCTCTCTCCTTCTCTTCTCTTGCTTCTCTGTCTCTTCTCTTATCTTTTCTCTCTGGCTGCTCTCTCTCTCTCTCTCTCTCTCTTTCTCTCTCGGTATCTCTCTTTCTCTATCCTTTCTCTCTCTCTGTCTCTCTCTCTCTCTCTCTCTCTCTCTCTCTCTCTCTCCTCCTCTTGTTTCTTTAACACAGAGTTTTAAGCCGCAGTGGCTTTAATTTACTCACTAAGCATAGCGTTATCTCGAGGGAGGACCAGAAAACGTGCGGTTCGAACACTTTTCGACACAGACCGCAGGAACAGATTAGTTGTAATCTTGCTAAGCGAATCGGAGCCGCGTAAAGTTACTTTCCACCCCTGCATAATGAGATATTTGTTCTTGGTCTGCTAATAGGATGGGGGTCAGTATACATGTAGGTCACTCTGGATAAAGGGCACAGGGGTAAATAGAGAGGGTTGTGTCAGGAAGGGCATCCGACGTAAAACTCTGCCAAATCTAAATATGCAAATCATCCATCAGAATTTCATACCGGAGCGGTCGAGGCCCGGGATAACAACGACCGGCACCGTTGACCCACAGGGTGCCGCAGAAATTGGGCTACTGTAGGTCAAAGGAGGAAAGGAGGAGGACATGGGAATAGACAGAAAGAAAGGAGGAAAGGCAAGAGTGTAGGACTGAGAATAGGGACCCTAAATGTTAGGACAATGACAGGGAAAGGTAGAGAGCTGGTGGATTTGATGGAGAAAGGTAGATATATTGTGTGTACAGGAGACCAGGTGTTGATTTCCTGGTCAGTTTATCAGCTGTACAGATGCCATCCAGTCCTCAAGCGGCGAAATGTCTCTGACACATCTGGAAATAAAAAATAAAAAAATAAATAAATAAAAACCTAACAAAATAACACTTAAGCTAGCAAGGCCTGAGTGACGAATTGCAGACAAAGCAAAAGCTAGTTTCAGTTTGCGATTTAGACTAAGTGTTGTTTGAAGAGGGGAAGAAAGCATGGGCAAACATTACATGATCACAGCTTCGAAAGTTAAGCAAGCTGATTTATTAGCGTAGCCAACGGAGCACAGCATCTTTAAACTGGGCAAAAATTGAAAGCACACAAGATTTCGGTAATTTGCTTAAATGCCCACGAGCCCAGAAGGAATTAAACCCACAAGCTTTTGATCTGCACTCCAACACCTTAACCACTGAGCTACCATTTTCCATCTAATTTAACCTCGCTAAAATATAGACATTAGTCACTGGTCAAAATAACTGGTCAGTTTCCGACAGGTCACTGGGTATGTACAGTATATGACCTGATTAACTCCATATTTAACTGCTAATGCTATCCAAATACCTTTATATCATAGATATAGCATAGTAATAACTGCTAATGCTATCCAAATACCTTTATATCATAGATATAGCATAGTAATAACTGCTAATGCTATCCAATACTGTAATGTATCCTACTATATCATAGATATAGCCTTTATAGGATATAGCATAGGAATACTGCTAATGCTATCCAAATACCTTTATATCATAGATATAGCATAGGAAGAATAAGCTATCCAAATACCTTATATCATAGCTAGCCAATAATATAAGCCCAAATACCTTTATATCATAGATATAGCATAGTAATAACTGCTAATGCTATCCAAATACCTTTATATCATAGATATAGCATAGTAATAACTGCTAATGCTATCCAAATACCTTTATATCATAGATATAGCATAGGAATAACTGCTAATGCTATCCAATACCTTTATATCATAGATCCTAGCATAGGAATAACTGCATATGCTATCCAAATACCTTTTATATCATAGATATAGCATAGAGATAAGCTAATGCATCAAATAACCTTTATACCATAGATATAGCATAGGAAAATGCTAATGCTATCCAAATACCTTTATACCATAGATATAGCATAGGAATAACTGCTAATGCTATCCAAATACCTTTATACCATACATAGATATAGCATAGGAATAACTGCTAATGCTATCCCAAAATACCTTTATATCAAGATATAGATAGGAATAGCATGGAAAATTTCGAATAAATAACTGCTAATGCTATCCAAATACCTTTATATCATAGATATAGCATAGGAATAATGCTAATGCCGCATCCAATACTTTTATATCATAGATATAGATAGGAAAATTGCTAATGCTATCCAAATACCTGTATATCATAGATTAGCATAGGAATAATGCTTATGCTATCAATACTTACAAGATTATAGCATAGGAATAACTGCTAATGCTATCCAAATAATTTTATCATGGATATAGCCATAGGAATAACTGCTAATGCTATCCAAATACCTTTATATCATAGATATAGCATAGTAATAACTGCTAATGCTATCCAAATACCTTTATATCATAGATATAGCATAGTAATAACTGCTAATGCTATCCAAATACTTTATATCATAGATATAGCATAGGAATAACTGCTAATGCTTATCATAGATATGCAAATACCTTTATATATCATAGATATAGCATAGTAATAACTGCTAATGCTATCCAAATACCTTTATATCATAGATATAGCATAGGAATAACTGCTAATGCTATCCAAATACCTTTATATCATAGATATAGCATAGTAATAACTGCTAATGCTATCCAAATACCTTTATATCATAGATATAGCATAGGAATAACTGCTAATGCTATCCAAATACCTTTATATCATAGATATAGCATAGTAATAACTGCTAATGCTATCCAAATACCTTTATATCATAGATATAGCATAGGAATGGCATCATGGCTCTTGCTGATTTGTATCTTTTCCTCTATGAAAAATAAAATATTCAGCACCAGATGGAAATCAGTAAAAAATCAAAATAAAAGCTGCAGCAATTAATCAGCTATTAGCACAACACCGGCGCTGTCATTATCGCGCTTCATTTCTTATTAGATACGTACAAAAACACGCTGCGCTTACAAGGAATCATCCCTGCTGAGCGTCTGTGATGTGTTCATGCGAATAAAAAGGTTTGCTGTTTGCGCTGGTCAATGATTATGAATATTCAGCCTCACGCATCCGCGTGCTTATTAATCATCCAGTTCGATCAGGATGCCGTGGGAGATTTTCATCTGCATTATTCTTTCATAGAGTTTGAGTTTCTGTCTGATGAAATCAATGCCGTATTTTCATCAGTCCTCACTGAGTCGTCTTGTCCAGCTGGTGACTTACAAAAACAAACCACCAACTAAAATTCTTCAAAAATCTAAAATGAGACCACCAAGACCAGACAATTATGAGGAGAATCATCAAAATATCAATTTCATTCACTGAAAAGGAGCAACCAGAAAAAAAAAACAGCCCTGCTGACATAGCCTGTCTTCTTGTTCTGTAGTCAAATATATCACTATTTATCCGTGCAGAAGCAAAGCTAGAAATGACTCTTCATTTAAAGCAATCTGCACTGCGGCTCGATACTCAGCCATTACTGCCCGGGAAAAAAAAAAGTCGTGTGACAGCACAGTAGAGAGAGTGCAGGAGTGTGAACGCAACCATGATGGATGTTACTCAAAAGGTAATGACTGAAACCCGAGAACTTCACTCCATCGACGAGGACGAGGTTGAAGCCTTGGCATGGAGATATGTCATCGAGTGTTGCTTGTTTTACTCTGTATTGTCAGCAGAAATCCAGAATATATTTTCTGCTACGCTAGCAGCCCCGAGAGAAACTCCCAAATTGAATACATCAACAAAATGCATATACTCCGTTGTGCCCGGTGCACTTAGCTGTTTTTTTCTAAGCTAAACAGATGTCCAGTAATGCAACTTTATATATATAAAAAAGGCTGAATACGGAGGTTGTTTGTTTCCACCATCTGGTGCCAACCCTGCCGGTCTCCAGATGCTGGCTGACCTGCCCTGAACACTTCCAAGTTGTGAGACTAGTCGATAACTACAAACAGCAGCAACTCCATTTAGTCCAACGCCTAATATCACTGTGTTAAAGAGAAAGTATCAGATACACAAAACAACATTAACGCCGTCTTATCGGGATGCGCACTGAACGACGCTTTGCCACACTTTGCCTCTCTCGGCTCTGCTGACGTGTCGGATGAGTTGCTAAAGCGTTTTTTTTTTGCCATTTCCTGGACTCAAAAGAGTCGAATCAATTTTAAGATCTCTAAATGAACTGTGGCAACTGGGACACACTAATGCAAAAAAACTGAATGAATGGGTGGAAACAATCTTTGTGATAAAACAACCCTCTTTAGATAAGCTGTGGTACATCCTGTAAATGATGGCCTGAAGACATTTATATTGTACTTTTAATGCAAAATATTATTAGGAAATCTTCAATCTGCATCAACAAGGAGGGAATTGAGCACAACACATACTTAAATTACTCTAAAGCTCCTTACAGTTCTATTAGATTCCAATAGATTTATACCACAGGATACTAGTATTCTGGTGACGCGCCCTCTGGTGGTGGGAGGGCGGAATCGTGACACTGCCACTGTTGGACCCTTGTGAAAAACTCTTAAACCCCTCTGCCCCTTCTGGGATGTATAAAGTATAAAATTTCACCATGGTTAATTGTGTCTTACACAGTTTAGTGTGAATAGTAAACTTTCATGATAAAAGAATTTCTTATCTCATCTCTTTAATTTGACTTGAACAATAATCCTCAGTTGAGTTGCAGTATAAATGCAGTCAAATCCAAAGTTGAGTATTATAAACTGGTGGATTTAGTCTGAGGAATTGTTGAAATAGTTCAATTACAAATCCACCACTGGATAATTGATCTTAGTTACTCATTACAGGAAGGAGCCACTCGGGATTTAGACTTCAGCTGCACTTAGGTTCACTTTATAAAATCAATTTTAAGTCGACTTTTTGGTTGCAGACACTTACAGAGCACTAACGCTGTATTTTCATAGGCTACCCTGGAAGTAAGAATCACCCAGGTTTTTTGGGGGTTTTTCTTAAATATTATTGCAGAAAAGAAACTTCTTATTTTTATTTATTTACCCGCTGTTTTATTTCTGTGGAGGAATTGCAGTGAATATAAAGTGTGTGATTAGTATTAACACATTGAGGCTACAGTAGATGAGTTATTCTACATGGTGTAATGAAGCTAAATTCCCCCGACAACATCTTTTTTTTTCAGATCCCAAAAAATTTACAGATGTATATACAATGTTCCTCCAGGACCCCGTGGTGCTACAAAAAACAACACAAAATTACACAAAACAACAAAGAGCCACATTTAATTAAACATAAAAACATCTTAAGATTTCTTTAACTAAAAAAAAAACACTTTTAGCCTAAACCCCAATGAAAAATCCGTCAGATGGAACCGGAAGTGATAAAAACCGCAAACCCGTTTCTGGGTTTCGGGGCTCATAATTTAGCACTCTGTCTCATTTCTCCATATTTAAACATTGCTGTAAAATAAATGCTAATGTATTAAAATGAGTTAATTAATTAACAAAAAAATAACAATTATTGGTTAGAAAAAAAAAAAAGTCAGTTCTTCCAGGAAATCCAGCGATATTTGATGGATTTTTCTGCATTTTCCAGACGAGTCTAAAAAAATCCTGCTCACTCCCAGTTTACCCTGATTCACTTCTGGATAAAAATAGGAAAGAGAAAAGACGTCTTTGAAGTAGCGCTCATTATCGGGCTGCAGCTGGCTGGGTAACAGCTTCTATTCAACCGGCTCGTGCTTCAGCGGGGAATAAAGACATACCTGCATTTAGATCAGAGGAAATACACATTCAGCAGCAGTGATGGTGTGTGTGAGACGGTGTAAGACACGGCAGCGTGATATGTAACAAAGACACGGGTGGGTTCGGGTGCTACTGTAATACCGACGCAGGACACCATCCGATTCGAAACACACATGGGCAGTGGTGGCTCAAATGGTTAAGGTGCTGAGCTGAAGACCAGGAAGACTTGGGTTCAAGCCCCACTACCACCAGCCTGAGTTGTTGATCTGAATACGAAGAAAACCTGGGTTCAAGCACCACCATCGCCAGCCAGCCACTGTTGTGTCGTTGAGCCAAGACCCTTAACCTTTCCTGCTCCAGGGGTGCTGTATTATAGTTGACCCTGCGCTTTGACCCCAAAAGCTAAGATGGGATATGCAAAGAAAGAAATTTCACTCTGCTGCAAAAGTATATGTGACAAAATAAAGGTATTTACATTTACGGGTTCTATCCTGAAAAACTGAAGACATAAAGGCGTCACTGTGTGTCAGGTTTGGTGGTGTAGCCGGGGTGTAAGTTACAGTAGGTAGAGAACACACATTTACATCAACATTGGCACACAACCTTATCCAGAGTGACTTACATTTATTTTTTTATACAACTGGGCAATTGGGGATTAAGGGCCTTGCTCAGGGGTCCAACATTGCAACATGGTGGTGCTAGGAATCTTCCTTAACCACTGAGCCACCAATTCCCCACACACACATATGAATGAAAGCATGACTAGACTTTCTGCACATTGAATAATGAATGCAGGACTGCAGAGACGTGGGCTCATTTGTTCCAGTCCACCGTGACAAATCATGGCTTAAGTGAGTGTGTGTGTGTGTGTGTGTGTGTGTAAATAAAGGAATCTAGTGGCTCCTGCTTAACACTGACCTTTTTATTTTCAGTCTGTAGTGTAAGTATTTTGCTTACCTTGTCAGTTAAAGGTGGAGTTTAGGTAATTGTTCATTTTTATTTTTCGGCATTCATGAGCCAGTGACATTTTGGTTTTTTTTTTAAATCCAAACCACATCTGATCAACTGAATACGCAAGAAGATACTAGAAACACAGAACACAGAAACTAGAAAAAATCTACTACACTAAAAACAAGATCAGATCTCAGTGTTGATTCCAGTAACCTCTTCACAGTACTGTAATACTTCGAATGTTCTGTGTTTAAAGCCAAATACTGCTCCCAAAGCACTTTAATTAGCTTAATACATGAATGAATGGTTAACGTAAAAACAAACAAACAAAAAAAACAGTACAGTATTGCCTAATGGGTATTTGCCACACTAGCTTATTTACAGTACGCTATGCTAATGATACATACGCATAACTGAAAAATGAGGTAAAGGTAAGTCATTTTGAAGAGGATGAAATAAAAGGAAATAAAAACGTTCCTTGAGTTTAGTTGTTCTTTGTGCCGCTGCTGATTATCCGGCTCGGGTGTGTTCAGTCAGTCAGAACTGTTCCCCTTCTTCTAGAATCATCTGAGATGGTATCTCCCAGCTTCCTGTTGCCAATCCTGGCCACTTTTTGCCTCTTTGTACATTTATGTGCCCGCATTTTCTTATATTTTGTATATAGTGTTGAAGTTGTGTGTGTATGTGTGTGTGTGTGTTTGTGTCTGTAAACCTTCCCGCCGTAGATCGGCTTCTACTTTCAGATCAGCGACCCAGTAAAACGTCCTGTGCTGGAGAGATTGTGTTAGTTAAAGGGACTTCGCTAATTGGATTTTTAATTAATTTTTCGGTTGCCAGATGAGCGTTGTAATAAAAGTGGACGATTGGTATTTTTCAGCAAGTCTGGTAATTAAAAACCCCCCGAAGCAAAGCGTGAATGTTTTCTGTTTAGGCGTGTGTTATATAACCAGCACATTGTCTCTACACAGTTTCCTTCAGTGAGGTTTACTCTGATTGGAGAATATTTACCAGCACCAGAGTACACGAACACACACACACACACACACACACACACACACACACGTCACAAGGTTTAAACTGAAAACCGGGCACTAACACACAGTGGGGTTTTTAGCGCCCGGCGACAAAGTCAGTTATGGCACCCCGTCCTGTCCCCTCGTGACAAGTTGCGGACGTGTGGCAAAAGAAACAAAAAAACCCCCAAAACATTGTCAAGTCAGATCAAGTCAAGGAAGTGTCGCGTCCCTGGAAGAGGCCAGTTCAGCTCTTTAGCGGCAGCCACACAGCTCATGCCAACGTAGGCGGGCTGAAGGTGCAGGTTTACAGTCTTGGAGTTCCTGCAAGAATGTTTCATAGTAGGGCTGTCTCTGTCCACCCAGAAGGTCTATGTGGTGGCCTTAGGTGCTTACTGTGCTGTTTTGGGCGGCTGCTCGGTGAGGGGGGCCCACTGGTTACTTGTTTCCTTCATGGTACAAAGAGGCCTGGCAGAGGCCAGCATACAGACTATGGTTTCTGACTTGGGACCTGGTGATGGTCCTGTCTATCTGCTTTAGAAAGAGAAGGCTACCAGAGTGTTGCTGGATGTGTCCGTTTATGCTTTTTGGTCGTGGATGTTACCCACCGATGACGTATCTCCGATTGGACCAATTGCACACATGCTTCAGCCTGCTTCAGCTCACAAGAAGCTTTCCTATAGCGATTTGGCGCAGCATCTCGTTTACTTGAGGAACCGTGGTTACGCTAGTAACCCTAAAAGTTTTTCCTTTATCTTATCCTTTTTTAAAACGGCTTATCGTTACTTCTCATTCTTTTATTGGTCCCACCACATTATTTTATCCACATTTAAAATTGAAAACGCAGTGAAATGCAAACCCTTTTCACTCCCCAGCAATCATACGAGTGTAAATGAAAGTTGATGGAAAGGAAAGTTCAGTATGAACCCCAGGTTTATGGTCAAATACCATATCATTGGCTTATAAATTAAAATGGGGTCGAAGCCCACAGAGATTTAGTCCATATAAGCCTACGTAAATATAAAGAACCTGATTAAAAAAGGGTGAAATATATTCCATACAGCGCTAACCGACCGGAGGCATGCACCCCAACCGCACTTTCTCAGCAAACACTCACGCAGCCCAGTGAGAATGCTGGGTAATGAGGAGAAGTCACATCTCCTCATCTCCCACTGTTTAACACGAATCTGGCAGACCGGTTTATTATTCATCGGACAGGTTAGCAGCAGGATTAGTGCCGTAGACAGACTTAATGACATCCAGTGTCTGTGCAGTGCAGACAAACCCGACAATAAGGAGTGACTTCCTAACGGGAGCCGAACAGCTGCGAAAGCACCTCGGGGTCAGAAAAAAAAGGAAAAAAAACCCACTGCACTTTGTTTTTCTTTAATCACCTATCGGGGAGTGTGAGGCTATTAGACTGATGTGCTGCTGCTGTCTCACACTGACATTTCCTCTCCTCCACCCAGAGACGGCTGCTTTCACAGAATGCCACCGACTCGTTTGATAGATATATATATATATATTTTTTTTTTCTTTTGTCATCTGTCGCTTTGCTTGCGGAGACATATGCCTACAATCTGCTCAGAGTGACGGAAGGAAAATAAAGGCCAGAAAATATACAAGGACGTACAGTGCAAATCTGAAATCAGGGCGATTTATTTATTGATTTATTTATTTATATTATCTGTCAAACAGATGGCAGTAAATTGGTTTGGTGTCATCAGCCTCATTTTTACACTTTTTAGTCGCTTTTCAACCTTTGAAAATTTGCTAACTGTCCAAAATATTTCCTTTGTCCAATAAATGTTTCTTTGCTGATAGGATGCGTTTGCATCTTTCGTTAAAAGGAGTGATATATAATTTTTTTAAATTAAATAATTAGAAAATTTATAATTGAATTCTTTTACATGAATTTAATTATTAAGTAAAAAGGGCCAGCAGGGTGGCTTTAGCGGTTAGCACTGTTGCGTGGGTTTACTCCGGGTACTCCAGTTTCCTCCCACAGTCCAAAAAAAATGGATGTTAGGTTGAGTGAGTGTGAAGTACGAGTGTAATCGCCATAAAATTAGTCTCGATGCCGGCATGGTGTTAAAAAGTACTTCCGGCTTAAAATGTGTGTAAGATGTTTGCATGACCTCATCAGTCGAAATCACGAAATCAAATATTTCCCTTTCCGTGACTTCCAGTAAATGATGCAACTTCCTGTTAAACATAAGGTGACATGAGAAAGTTTAAGAAGTAACAATTGAGTATTGGATCTTTTTTTTATGCATAGTTTGACGTTTATAGTCAGTTCTAATTTCTAAACGACATCAAGTTAATGGATGAATGAAGATTAGTAGATCATTAAAACAATACAGACAATAAAGAATGACGTAATTCATTTTTCAACTTTGTATGAACAAATAAGACAGTAAATGTCCTTCTTTTAAGCAGTTTTTATGCTAGGATATGGTATCAAATCGTAAACTGCTCAATAAATTTGAGCTCCTGATGTGGAAATGCATCACTAACATGACCCAGTGCTACACGGAACATGTCTGAGCACGGCTGCACAAGAGCCTGTCGCATTTAATGGCTGTTCCACCTCGTGACACCTCACATCAGTCATAGCGGATGTTAAAACGTCTCTCAGATTGGACTTCCTGTGAAATAGCAGTAAACTGCAGTAGAAAATGAGGTCAGTGCTCTGAGATGAGGCTCTGTAACCCGGACTGACTGGAGCTGAAGCTTTTTAAAACCCTCCAGTAAGTGTTTAGTGAGAAAGTGCGAGACAGGAGGAACACACAGTGCATCAGTCACTGCGCTCTAATACAGGAGGCATTAGAGCAGTAGGCACTCGTCCTGTGGGGTGATATTTACATTTTTCATTCATTATTTTTAAGTTTGTTTATTAGATGCTCTCACCAGGGGAAGACCGGGAACTGTCTTAAATCAAATGTATAGATCTGATATTCCAAATCGGTAGATTGTAATTTCAAAGCCCATCACCTGCGGCTACCTGAGCAACGCCAAATGACAACTAATCACCGAAACGCACTAATTTAAAATAACATCATTAACTTGAGCTGAAGTTTCCTAGGAAAAGAACATGTTGTAAAAAAAAGCATCACAGTTCACGCATTCCTAAGTAAATTATTAAACAGGTTAATGGTAAGAAAGTGGTAGATTAAGGCGGTGGTTTCAGTCATCAGCAAACTGATTTTTTCTTGGTGGAAAGACAGAAGTGGCCCGTGACTCAGAGGTTCATTTCCCCACCTGGGTAGAGGACACAGAGGGTTTAAGTCTTTTTAGATTTGGGATTTTGAGCAGGGCGGATGATCACAATGGGCCACGCTTTTTAGGGGCCCCCTGCTAGCACAGGGCACGACAGTGTCTCATGGCTAAAATAGATGTGTGCGTACAGTAACTTGCATTTAAGAGTATGTGTGCAAATAAAAATACAATTAACAAGTAGATAAAACACCAGCGACGTAAAGAAAAGACATTACATAAAAAAACCAACAACAAAAAATAAATGTTATGTTAATCGCGCAGTGAAAGTTTGACAGAAACTCAGACAGAAACTGAATATGAAGAAAGAAAAAAATGGGGGGGCCGAGTAGTGATAACGGTTTGTCCTCCGCGGCTGGTGGGGAAATAAAGGTGGGGTGCGATTTAGGGAGACCGCCGGATGTCGCAGGCTGGGACGTTTCCTGGAAGATAAAAAACTATGGAAATTTTTATTTTATTAAATTATTATTTTATCATTTATCATTTTACTCATTTTGTCTATCGTCTTTAAAAATAATTGAGCAAAATACACTTATTTAGGGCAGAAAAATACTGATCTATTGTGGCAGGCTGATGTTTTGAGAACACGCCGCTGGGTGCAAAAAATATATATAAATAATCGCTAAAAGCCTTTTCCTCTCTTAAAACTACAAATACAGCTCACCTATCAAAATAACAGTTTCCCTGAGGGATCAATAAAGTATTCTGATTCTGTAAAAAAAAACCCACATAACATATTCCTGTGGAACCTCTGACTGTGTTATTATGGGATGGCGGAGTCTGCAGTAGCTTCTTTTAATCTGCTCAATCCTGGTGATGTCACGGAACCCTAAACGATGTTATAATTTACGTTTACATTCACAGCATTTGGCAGACGTCCTCATGACGTCCTCTGACTGTGTTTCAATTGGTTTAAAGCTACCAACCCGAAGATGTGGGTTGTTATGATTTTCAGCTCACAGTGGGGTGCCAACAATGGGATTGTTTCAAGGCTCAGTTCTTTCAGGTTGGTAGTGTGGTGAATTGGTGATTCCAACACCCTCCTCTGACCAGACCAGATAAACCAGTAGGTTACTCATGCTGTAATAAAGTGTCCATGGTTTTGTCCGGATGGCCGTTTAGAAGACAGGAGATCACTGAGACACTGCCTTATTGTCTCCAAGTGATGGTGGCGACGGTGAGCTCGGAGAACAGACATATGTTAGTGTACGTGACTGAGTTAACATGACTGAGTTCAGCGTCATCTGCATAGCCATGATATCAAAATGTTATTTGGTTGTCATTTGTTCGTTCCAAAGCGGCGGTTTATGTAACCGCAAAGCTTTAACTCCAGGAGGGGGATTTTTTTCCTCCCATCTGTTTTATACAAGATAACGAGGGGGAAAATATCCGACTCGACACTGCACTTGGCTGGTGCCTTTTGCTTCTTCGGCAATAAAATCATTCCATGCACTGAGCTAATCCCGTTTCCCCTCCCAAATAAATTCTCATCTATTTATTCATTTAAACACACAGACACACACTTTCCACAAGACTCTCTTATTCCTCCACTTCACCGTTAATGAAAAATCATCGTTCTTTTTAATGTAACGCAAAAATTCCCCAATGCAGACATCCTAACCTGGACAATCATCTCCATCACTTTTGTCTCTCCTTCATAGAGCGCTTTCACTCCAAGCTTACCGGACACTGTAATTTTCATCACGCCAACAAAAGAAGATGATGAGATAATTCAGGAATGAACGCTTAAGTGAAACATTTTCAGTGCTGCCCTTTCCTTCCTCATCTAAATACTGTATTTACCTGAGAATAAACCACCGCCACTTTGTTTAGGGAATAGAACTGAATGGGTGAACAGCCTCCAGTTCATGACCCTTCAGCGAGTCCTTTGTTTCAAAATGTCAGGCTGGTGAACTTTCCGCTAAAGCAGTGAAACTGTTAGCTTAATCATTCCTCTCTCACCGACAGCCGCATATATTATCACAGAGCCTCGGTGTGCTGAATACAGCTGTTTCTGTTTCCATGGTTCCATCGGTGAAAAATATTCACCGAAACCGTCCCGAACTGCTGGCTGATAAAAGTAGACATGTACAATATGTATGTGCATCTTTTCTCTTTTCTTTTTTCTTCCTTTTGTTTTTCAGTGCAGTCTAATAATAAGACTCATTGTGTCCAACGAGACGGCAATTAAAGCGACCGGCGACGACAGCCGCAGTGAACGATGTCATCGTACGTTCATTCTCCTTTTCTCTTCTAATGATCATGTTCTGTTTGGACCGCTGTGAAAAACTTTATTCTTAGATCTTTGCTAGACTTCACGAATTACGTTCTTCATTTTCATGCATCAAACAGGTCACACAGGAGAGGTAGAAGGTCTGGGATTTTTTGCTGTCCAAAACAGAACTAATCAGGGTTTGAATCCTAATTTTAAAAAAAAATCCCTAAATACCACAACTTAATTCCACACCAGAAGAGAATTAGGGATTAGTTTGCAGTACAGATGTGGCGAAATCTTGTAGGAACTGATCTTAACCTGATCTCCGCGTTCTCTCTCTCTCTCTCTGACTCTCTCTTTCTCTCTCTCTCTGACTCTCTCACTGACTCTCTCTCTCTCTCTCTCTCTCTCTCTCTCTCTCTCTCTCTCTCTCTCTCTCTCTCTCTTGACTCTCTCTCTCTCTCTCTCTCTCTCTCTTTCTCTCTCTCTCTCTCTCACTGACTCTCTCTCTCTCTCTCTCTCTTCTCTCTCTCTTTCTCTCCTTGACTCTCTGTCTGACTCTCTCTCTTTCTCTCTGTCTCTCTCTCACTGATTCTCTCTTTGATTCTCTCTCTCTCTCTTTTTCTCTGACTCTCTCTCTCCCTCTGACCCTTCTCTCTCTCTCTCTCTCTCTCTCTCTCTCTCTCTCTCTCTCTCTCTCTCTCTCTCTCTCTCTCTCTTGGAAGCTGAACTCCATTCACCTTCCACCAGTCTAGAACTGTGTGTGTGTCCTGCTGTTTGCTGTTAAGCAGTGTTAAACGTTAAAGATGCAGAATCTTTTCTCAGCTCAGTAGGTGCTCCTGTGTATGAACAAATAAGATCTAGAGGTCAGCTAACATAGTGGGATTCATTCATTTATTCTCTCTCTCTCTCTCTCTCTCTCTCTCTCTCACACACACACACACACACTCACTCACTCACTCACTCAATGACTCATTCACTACACTCACTTTATTTCTGTGTTCTCTTTAACACACACAAGCACACACACACACACACACACTTCCTCTCCTCTCCCTTGTGTGTCTTTGTGCTGCTGGTCGGAGGCTCACACTAACGATGACTCTCACAGGGCTGCACTGGGTCGGTGATCAGACGAGTCGACAGACTTGTCAATTTTAGGCTTGTTATTTTTTTTTTTTTACTTTAACCAGCAGCTCTTGTGCTGTTTCAGAGTTACAGGAAGACCTTTAGATATAAATCAAGGGCCAAAAAACCTCCAGACCTACAGTCGATTCCAGATGTGGTGCCGTGTGCAGACAACATTCCGATCGCTCTGACGTCGAGAATTCATAATGAGTCAATTTAGTACACTAATAAAGCAGCTGGTTATTAATAGATTGTGTTTATTATGCAAAGATTGGAATTTTAATTCGGATTCCAGGTTAAAGAAATGTTGTGTGTTTAACATGTGTTCCAGCTGTGTGAGGAGGACATGACACAGCAGACAGTTCTGGAAAAAAACAGACAACATATCCGTCATGTTACCACCCCAAACATTTCTCATTTCCTTTTGTAGAATTTTTCACCAGTGGTGTGACGAGACACGTATCCCACGAGACGAGATGAGACACGAGACCGCGTTCTTGTCATGAGACAAGAATTTTTTTTAAGGAAAACCTCAATAATAAAAAAACAGGGAAAATTCTGGGTCTTTTATTCAACTGAAAAACACTACATGGATTTGAAGATCAATTTGGTACTTTTACGAAAGTAAATTTCTATTTTAATGAATTATATGCGGTAATTAACAACATATAAACACTCTGCAAAATGTTTTGAGACAACCTTTTTTTTTATGGCCCTGTCCGTTATTAATTTGTGTGGTGGCAGTTATGGCAGCTTCTGCTCGGACGTCGATACTGCGACAGCTGTTGAACTCTAGTGGAAAAAAACCCCCCAAAACAGCCATGTGTCTCACCCGGCTTAGCAAACGAGCGGCACACACAACACCAAGTCCAGCCTGTGTAGCGAGGTTTATTGTGAATGTGAGGTATTAGATATGAGACTCAAAACCTGCCTCTTGCACAGCTACATCCATGTTACGCACTGTGTCTGTTACAATAGCGATGCAGATCATGTTAGCAGAGGCGTACGGGATTCATTCCTTGCAGATTGTCTTTGTCTTGTCTCCAATTTCTTATTTTCCCCGGGACACCAAGCCACATAAATTATTTAAATATGGTTAGATTCTCACGAGACCAGGCGAATCTCGCGAGATACATTGGTTAGGTCCAGCCCCCCCCTCCTTTCACTCTTTCTTTCTCTATAGCTTGTCACGATACCAAGAATTAACAAAGTGCATTACACGGTGTGACATCTTGATTAAGTGTGAATTCAGCCTTTCGCATCAATAACGATGAAGTCCACTGTAGAGATAATTTAGAGTCGAGCTCGTCCGATAATCGCTTTTACTGATTTTTTATATTATTCAAGCCTTTTTTTCCATTATTGCGCATCGATTTTGTACCATCTGTTCCACCGAAATATAGTGCTATAGTCTTGTGGTGGTTTGGAGAATTGCATGTGCAACAATTACAGCCTCAATAACAGTGGTTACAGGTAAAATAATATAATTGGCTCTACTTTATTTAACATAGCAGAAAATAATGCAGTACAAAACAACCTACTTCTACTTTTATTATTAAACATTTTTTAAATTTAAAATTATTTTTAGCCAAGTTTTATTTAACAGGGATACTTCAATAACAGTCCATTTTTATATTTACAGTGAAAACTGGACTGGAATGACAGGATTGACACTGTTATACCGTATAAATAAAAGGCTGGTTAAGTTTATTGGGTCAAAAACAGGCAATAAAACTACAAATATCGGTTCTGCGAATCGATTATCGCTCAAATAAATCGTGCAAATAATCAGTCTCGGATCTAAAAATGATCAGGTTTAGTTTAGAGATCAGTAGCTGAGATTGACGCTGAACCTGAGATTGAAGCTGAAGCTTATTGATGGATAGAGTGATGGCTGATCTGGACACGTCAGATATCTGCTGAAGAAATACCTTCATAAAATTGCAATATAGACAACAAAACTTCGGGAAATTAACCCTGATTTCTAGCACAGACTTCATGAGGTATATTAAAGCCCCTGAAGCTCCCTGATTGGTTCATGCACTGCAGTCACGTAAAACAGATTTAGTGGCAGATCCTTGTTCGTTCAGCTCGGGGTTACCGTTCCACACGGAGAAACATTTGTTCAACAGCCCCGAGACGACCATGTCTTTAATTCGGGAGAACATGCAGAGCCATAAAAATGACAAAGTATGGAAATAACTGCACCTCCAAGCAACTCACAACTTTTCTGCGTTGAATTGTGCAGGGGGGCTACTGTGTGTCCCTGACCGAGATAAATGTAACCTCCAGAATATGTTTAGTTTTAAGCAAGCGATCTGTGTACAGTTTGGGTTTATATTTCTGACACCCTAGTCCTTGAGCAGCTAAGGGTTAAGGGGGAAGGGCCCAGCAGTAGCAGCTTGCAATGTTTCTTGTTTCCAGTATGTAGTCTGGGATCCAGTATGTAGTCTGTCTTTGGTATGTAGTTCTGTGCACTATGACCCCGACTCCAGTATGTAGTCTGGGATCCAGTATGTAGTCTGGGATCCAGTATGTAGTCTGGGATCCAGTATGTAATCTGTCTTTGGTATGTAGTTCTGTGCACTATGACCCCGACTCCAGCATGTAGTCTGGACTCTAGTATATAGTCTGAATCTAGTATATAGTCTCCAGTTTGTAGTTTGTTGCACTATTACCCCGACTCCAGCATGACTCCAGTATGTAGCACTATGTACCTGGAAGACACGACATTTCGTTTCACTATATCTCCACACATGTAGTGGAATGACAATAAAAGCTTGGCTTGACTTGACATGTGGGGACGTCATGCTGTGTATGCAACGGTTCTACTGGTTATTGTAAGACAGCACGATATATTCAGCCGTAATTGTTTTATGGCAGGTCTTAATGGATCCTACATGTAAAAACAGAAAAGCAGATGCATTTGTTGACTGCCTGAATATTCACCCCAATTTTGCTGCCGTTTAAGTCACAGGGTTTCTAGAAAATGCTTTTTGTAGCTTTGTTTATCTGAATTCCGATTTCTTTACCTGTTTTTCTAGCTAAAATGGCTCAAGTTCAGTGAGATTTAATGGAGACTGTTTGATAAACAGACATTTTATGTTATTCCAAAGATTTGATCTCAGCTCTTGTCTAAATCAGAACATGTTCAAGTTCTTTGGTTTGACACACTGTGTTGTGAGATGAAGTTCTGTCAAATTTTCAGGCCACTTAGGGACTAAAACAGGCTCCATTTGTCTTTTCCTCAATCGTGTCGAGTTTCTCCATCCATGCTGATCAGTAGAATTCCCACAACACGGTGCTCCCACCATAGAAAGTTTGCTGATGCTGCTCTCAGAGTAATAAGCAAGGTTGGGATGCAGCCAAATCTATTCCTTCATGCCAAAGCCAAACGCCTTCAAATCCAACACACCTTCTGGCCTCTTTCTTGTGAACCCTTTTTCCCGTCTGATTTCTCCAGGTTACCTCTGACCTTTTGGTTTGCTTGTCTGACTTATTCCCTCTTTTTCCCATCACTGGTTTAGGCCTAGTCTAAGGTCGTAGTCTTTCTATTCAGTTACTAACAAATTTAATGACATTTTAAAGGATGTTTCAACTATTTTCACTTTAGTTTTACACTTAACACTGGAGTGGCACAGCACAGAGTCACTTAACACTTCTAATCCAGCACAAGGACACTTTAGTATGTCTATCAATATCTGTGGATACATGTCCATCCTTGTGTTAGCCAATGTGCATATACGTTTTCTAGTGTATGTCTACACATAATATTTCCGGGAACACCACTAACATGGAGAAACATATCATGCGAATCCACTCAGAGCTGGAAAAACAAACTTCTCTTTCAACCACGTCCACTACCAGTTCCACTTACACGACCCTCCCAGCAAATAGCAACGTTTTCACCAGAATTCTGAGAAGGTGAAGTAAATTAATCGGTCAGTGGCAGTTTTATAGGCAAGGATTTGTGCCCGTTCTCCGTCTAGGATAACACAGGGTTTCACACACACCGTTAGATACCGTTAGGTACAGTGTGTCCTTACGCCGTTATTTGTGTTCTTTGAAATTATTCTAATAATCTGACGTTTCCATGTTTCATTCAGAGCTTCAGTTCATCCTGAACACGACTTTATTAATAATAAAAAAATATTATGAAGCCAAATCATCTTTGTTTTTTAAGATGGATGATGATGTCATACAAAAATTCCAACTATGAAGAAAAAAGCATAGAAACTCCAATTCTGGTTAAAATGTCAAGATGTAAACATGGATGTATTAAGAAAATAGTTTGTGTGTGTGTGTGTGTGTGTGTGTATGCTGTAGCTCTGCTCACTCTTCTCCAGACTGGACTGTTCTAGAGTAACTGAATTTTCTTTTGGTTCTAAATAAACGCTAACTGCTTTGTGTCCGTTAGCTCACATTCAGTCTGCCTGCTCTTGAAAGCTGCTCTTGTGTGTTAGAGGAAGTAAACGGGTAGCGTGTATGCTAATGTAGTTATAATAAATGTTTCGGATGAGGGCATTAGCTGTGTTCGGCTCGTTGGATCGTTGTTCAGTGCTGCTTTATTTTTTTTTCCAGACAGAAATATTGATCTTCTTTACTAGTCTGGGGGAAAAAAGGAAATCATTATTTACAGTAAGACCCGATGGAAACAAAATGCTTGGACATCCGAACTTCCTTGCATTTTTTTTTTGTAGTTAACCCACCACCACCTCCCCCTAAAGCCGTTTGTCTTCACCTGGTTGAGGGTGTGAGTTTTTCATCTGATACGAGTGGAACTGTGCGGTTTTGGTCCCAGTTTGTCTACAGCAGCCATAAATCTAGTGCAGGCAGAAAGGCGAGGGCTGGTGCTGAGGTAAACACTGCCAGTTGATGGATGGCACTCATTAATAAACGAGCTGCTGGCTTTGAGTAATGGCCTTTGATGCCTCCCTCCGTGTTGGTTAATCTGTGTGAGTAAGAGGCTTTTGAATGAGTGTCGCATGCTAATATGAGCCAAATTAATGTTTTGCCCTGAAACGGGTGCATCGGTGGTGTCCCTGAAATGTAGACAGAGTTTTTACCTTTTTTTTTTAATCTTCGAAGAAGAGAAAAATGCAAACTGAGAGCTGGATTTAACAGATAAGCAAAAAAAAGACCAAACACGACGAGAACAACTGATTATTTTACGAATCGATTAATCAGCGATTATTTAAACGATTAATCGATTCATCTCCAATTATTCCACTTTAGACATCCGGTTTAAACATTGAGTTATACCTGTTTGTACCTGATAAGTAGTGGATTGGCAGCGGATATAAATCCCTGCAGCTTTGGTCTAAATCTAATGTGAAAAATATCGTCACTCAATCAGACCGTATGGAGATTTGAAGGTTGAGCAGCGTAATACGATTTCAGTCCGATATTGTTTTACTTTTTCTGCGCAACATTAGATTAGATTAGCTTGCAGCATTAACAGCGCTGTTCTACTCGGCCTGGTTAGCAGTAAACATAAGCTTTTATATTCAAAAATATTGGCACCCTGTTTTAAACATGCACTTATTTTAATTAGTACATTTTCCAGTGATAGAATTATTGGCACCCTTAACTCTAGTTTAAAAAGGATTATAAAACACACTTCTGCCGGTTCCGCACACAGACCTGCCTTCTATTCTGTCCGTCTCACAGTGTAAAATAAATAAATAAATTAGAACCACTTTGATATTTCTGCTTTCTGCAGAGGAAATCAGGGACACAGAGACGGATCCTGTCCCGTCTGACATTGCTGCTCCGTCCAGACTGTAAATCCAGCTTCATCGTTAAAACTTTTAAAAAACTTAAGCCCCATTAGCAGTCCATTACTAGGAACGGGCACAGATTCCCAGAGACCTGGCATTAATAATTCTGCTGCACGCAACGAAACGTTCAAAGGGCTTCCGTTCACTTCGCTCAGAAAAAAGAGCCCCATCAATATTTTATCTTTAATGGTTTTAATCGCTGCTGCTGATTAGTATGCAGAGGCAAAACTGCTGCTTTCGGTTGCAGCCCTTTATTTGCTCAGGGATTTCTGGCTGTGTGTGTGTGTGTGTGTGTGTGTGTGTGTGTGTCAGAGCTCAGGACTTCAAACATGTAATCCTGAAAACTTCCGAGTACAGAACTGGAGGAAGCGGTAAGGATAAATGTCAGCACATTGGGCACATCCCAAATGCCACCCCACTAGACACATGACCTTATTTCAGTGCAGAAACATAGATTAGTTCAATATTTTCATTTAGTGTTTTTTTTTTTTTTTATTTTAGCATTTTATTAAACAGGATGGACACTGAAAAGATATATTTTTTTGTATATTTACATTATTGTATCAGAAAAACATTAGCTTACATTTCCATACGTTTATTTTACTATTAATCGGAATCATCCAGTAAGATCGTTGCTGCCACTTACGGCATTCGTCAGACGCCCTCATCCAGAGCAACTTACATTTCTCTCAACTGAGCAATGTTGGGTTAGGCGGCCCAAGAGTGGTGGCTTGGTGGTGCTGGGAATCGAACCCCGGTCTTTCTGGTATCAGTCCAATACCTTAACCACTAAGACACCACTTCCCACATCGGTTAACTTTAATAGATGGTAATTGATAAAAAAAGGGGACAGCACAGGGGCTTAGTGTTTAGCACTGTTGCCTCGCAGCAAGAAGGACCCGGGTTCGATTCCAAGGTCTTTCTGTGTGGAGTTTGCATGGTCTCCCCGTGCTTGTGTGGGTTTCCTTTAGGTTCTCCGGTTTCCTCAGACAGTCCAAAAACATGTATGTTAGATTGATTGGTGATTCTAAATTGCCCGTAGGAGTGAGTGTGTGTGTGTGGCCCTGTGATGGACCTGTCCAGGGTGTCCCCCTCCTGCTTTTTTCGCCCTTTCAGAGACGGATGAGATAGACTCCAGCAGATCCCTGTGACCCTGAATTAGCGGGAATAGAAGATGAATGAATGATAAAGATAATTTGGACATTGTTTTTTTGACAGCATCCTTATTTTTATACTAAACTTTTAACATTACTGCAGTTTAGTGGGTTTGGTGTCTCGCAGCATCTCGGGGACATTAATTCTTTTTAAGTTCATTATAGAATCTACAAAACTCCCCTTATCCTCTCCGTTCGGTGAGGACGACTGGAATCCATCTGTCTCTCCTCGCTGTGGCTGACAGGTGTGTGAGCTCCACGTCATGTAGATTTTTCTCATATCGAGCAGTCGGGTCCCTTTAGTGCGTCTCTGAATAATAAATGATGACTGGAGCAGGTGTTCCTGGGCAGCAGGGACGTCTTTAGGGGCTAGAAAAAGGACTGACAGGGGCAGTCACACACACACACACACACACACACATACAAACACACAAACACATATACAAAATCGGTCCCTCTGTCTCTTTCTGTTTCGGTCCATCTCTCTACTTCTTTATTTCTCTCTAACACACACTTTCTCTCTCTCTCTCTCTCTCTCTCTCTCTCTCTTCTCTCTTTATCTTATCTTTATCTTTTTCTCTTTCTGACACATACACTTTTAGTCTCTCTCTCTTTCTCTCTTTTTCTCACACACATACACTTCGCTCTTTATTTCTCACACATTTTCTTGCTCTCTCTCACTTATACACTTTCTCTCTCTCTTACACACATACATTTCTCTTTCTGACACATACATTTTCTCTCTCTCTCTCTCTCTCTCTCTCTCTCTCTCTCTCACACACTTATACACTTTGCTCTCTCTCTCTCACTTACACATTTTCTCGCTCTCTGTCTCTCTCTCACTAATACACTTTTTCTCTCTCTCTCTCTCTCTCTCTCTCTCTCTCTCTCTCTCTCTCACACACACACACACTTTTGCACTTCTCTGTATCTTCTTTTCCCTCTCGCACTCCCTCACTCTTTTGCCCTCGTCTCTTTCTGTCTCTTTTTCTCTCTTTCCCACATACACACACACACCTTTTCTGTCATTCTGTCTGTCCTTCTGTGTTTTTTGTTATCTCTCTGTCTTTCTTTCTCTCTGTCTCTTGCTGATACGTGCACACACGCACGCACGCGCACACACACACACACACACATCCCCTCTTCACCTTTGCACTGACTTTTAGCCCCCTCCTGATTTATTCACACGCCTCAGATCGCTTCATTTCCCCTCTGTGTGAAACGTTACTGCGACTATACAATAGTGTGTGTCAGCGTATGAATGCATTATCGCGCATGAGCCGCGGCTCCCATTGAATTCATTCTGAATCTGCATTAATAATAAAGTAGCCTCAACATTTCTACTGACAGAAGAAACTCTTTTTTTCTCTCTTTTTCACTTAAATTTGCCCTTTTTGCCCTCCAGCACTTTCAGATTAATCTGCCTTAAAGTTTCAACAGGCGCAAACAGCGAGCCAGACTTTTTTTTTTTTTTTCTTCTTCTCTTTCTTTCGAATTTTGAATTCAGCCAGCAGATAAAATTGTGTTACAGATTGTGCTGTAGCGCGACGACACTAATGCGTCTTTATGCAGCTCAGGGCTTCAGGTGAATGAGTTTCCTTTCCACAGCGTGTTAAAGGGCCAGCCGGGTTAATGCCAGCAGCATGTTAAAGAGAGCAGGGAGAAGAAGGACAGAGACGAGCTGCTGCCACTTAATTCAGTTCTCCAAACTCGAGTGGGAAAAGTTTCAATCAAACCAACGGTAAGGGTTCGAGAGAGTGTATTAGTGTATTAGTGTAATTAAATTTACACTTCGCTCAAATTAAACGAGAGGAAAATTAAAAAATATCGATACAAACCGGACGACTCAAATCTCCTCTAAATCAGCATGTTACATTATTATATTATGGGGGAAGTGACAGCGCAGTCATTAAGGTTCATGAGTTTAATTCCCACCACCACCAAGCTTCCCCCTCTGTGTCCCCTATTTCAGAAAAAGGCCCTTAACACTCAACTGGTCCGTCGGGTGAAAAATATAAAGATCAATGTAAGTCACGCTGGATAAGAGCCAAATACCCGAAATACCAGGCGCCTTTATCCAGAGCGAATTAAGGGCCTTGCTCAGGGGCCCAGCAGTGGCATGCTTTGTGTTGCTGGGAATCAAAACCCGGTCTTCCAATTAGTAAAACACCTTAACGACTTGCACTACTACCTTGTTAATAGTTAGACATAAACGTCACAGTGGCGGGCAGAAACCAGCAGCCAATCAGGAAAGAGGGGGATAAAATAACTGTAATGAATCCACTGAGATGAGAGGTTTTAAATCCAAGTGCAGTTTTATTTGAAATAGAAACCGACAAACATAAACTCGACTTGACTTGATGCTAACTAACTTGTTAGTTGATTTGATTTGACTTAATGCCAACTAAATTAACACATGGGGAACAATGATCACATGTCAGGAAGTTAAGAAAGGGCATGAACAGAAACATAAAACATACATGAAACTCAAAGCACAAACATAAAATTAACATCAAATTATAATATAATACAATACAATACAATACAATAGTGATCACATCATAATACTTTAATCCAAACATCACATTTCACACTGAACACAACAACACTTAATGCCTATAAACCCTCCAGATCTGCCCCTTTACCCTAGAATAAATTATTTATAAAAGATTTAACTAAACAAATGTTTTTTTTTATTCTAAATTTAAGACCTAAATTGTTCGGTAAACTCCAAGCAACAAAAAAAAAAATAGGGTCTTTTTCCAACAGTTTTTGGGTTTGTTCACGATTTGCTTGTGATTCAGCAAATTATTATCATTGACTCCTCCCACTGCTGCTGTACCAACAAATAACCTGAATATATAAAACAATACAATACAACACAACACAATTGTCGCAAATGTAGTCCACTTTTTTCAGGTTACTACAATAAATTGACTCGTGTCCACCACTCACACATTAATATTAGTTACTCATCCCGGAAAAGAGACTCAGGAATTATATTTTCGGTAAGGAGAGTAACCTTTGAGCTTCTATACCCTCTGTGATTCATTATGCTTTGAGTCGAGTTGTTTTGCAGCCTCCAGAAGTCAAAAGTCAAGAGAAAAGAGGTGAGTCATGAAGCTGCCTCTGCTTTATGCTCTGCACCCTGAAAATACTATTTCACTGAGTGTGAAGTTTCACCTCATTTCTGCTCTATCTAGCATGTATACAGTACACACACACCTACAAACACACGTACCCTGAATCCCGCTCTAGCTCTCTGGGCTCTCTCTGAGAGCCACCTGAAACTGAAACAAGAGAGGTAATCCAATCTCCAGCGACAGGAGAAGTATGAACACACACCTGATTGAACTTTGATTGGATGGTAAAAAAAAAAGAGCCCGAGGTGTTCGACCAAGCCGAAATTGCTAATCTCTGCTGAAGAAAAGTTTGTCACACTTCAAATCTACCGTTCTGTTCGAGTGTATCGGAGTCTGTGCGGGTCACGCTGAGTAAATATCCAATGACACAGATGTTCAACCTCTCGGAAAGAAAAAAAAAACACGCGGAATGAAATTGCCATCGAACGAAACGGAGCAAAGAGTGAGCTGGAGCTGAAGCTTCGTCAGTTACTCCCATCTATAAATGTCTAAAAGTCTATAAGAGCAGATAAAATTAGATGAGGAGACGGTGGGATGTAGGAAATATTTCTTTAATAAACGTCTGTAGGATTTATTTGATTATAGAGCTGTGAGACAAAAGAAAAGGATAGAGAAAGTGTGTGTGTGTGTGTGTGTTTGTGTGTGTGTGAAAGATAAGAATGACACAACCACCTAGTAAATGACTGCTCTGACTTTTTCATAACTAAGCATTAACTCACACACACACACATGTACAGACACGGAACAAAGAATCATCCTGATTTGATTTGGGGGACTTAAATCTGGTTGTTGCCCTCAAACATAGCCGAGCAGGGGCAGAACAAACTTATTAGAATTAACTGCCTGTCAAGAGCTTCCTGAGTACGCTCTACTCCTGAACAGACAACAGCCTATTAAAAATAAATAAATATGCTTTCATATACTTTCATCTACAGACGAGATGAAGTGTATCTGCTTCATACCCTGTACTTATACTTAATTCAAAGTCTAAAAGTCTATTGGTCAGATTCCTACACACGTGTATAAGACAAAGTATCATGGGAGGTGGCGGCTCATGGTTAAGGTTGTGGGTTTGATTCCCAGCTCCACCAAGCGACTACTGCTGGGCCCCTTACCAAGATGGCAAATGTTTATGTTTTAGGTATGATAATAATAATTATTATTTATTTTAAAAACAAACAGTTCGGTTTGGATTTAGAGAGACTTCATGTTGTTCATCTAAAGTACAGCGATGCCTTCCCTATGACTTATGAGTGTAATTGGTTTTGTGAAGGAGCTCGTAACTTAAATTACTCATATATCAAATCAATTTTTCCTCTTGAAATTAATTGAAATGCCATTAATTCGTTCCGGGTCCCCAAAAAACACAGCAAATTTTCTTTGTTAGATGTTAAATAAGAAAAATAAACTTATAAATACTGAATATTGTATAAAAACAATCCAATAGGATGTACTGGAATAAACCGGTTTTATTAAGTATAATGTACAGCATTTACCTTGGAGATCAGACGACTCCACTTGCTAACGCGCATGTCTGACTAGCTATCGAGTGACACACAGGATGTTGGGAGGATGTTACGGCGTTCCCTGTGGCGTTCGCTAACGCTAACTAGCAGTTGGGTGACTAAAGCTGCCTTGTACCCCGGATTATAGCTCGTAACTCAAAAAACTTTAGTTGGGACACTCAAAAATAAGACATAATTTAAAAAAAATGGAAGGAAGACTGGAGACTGAACATGCAAGTAAACATGGCGGCATGAGACGGGGAATCGTGAGACTGTAAATGTCCACAGTAGATATTTAAAAGCAGGTCCAGGTTTGTCAGGTTGCTTATAGTTAAACACTCGACAGCACACGGTCTCCATCCTTTGCACTGGAATTCCCATGTTAAAACGTTCTGCACGCTTTCACTTTAGCTCAAATGATGAGTGGATCAGTAATCTGCACACACACACACACACACACACACACACTCCTACTGGAAAGCCACCCTGAGGTGTGAGGTGTGCTCATGTCCTGGGTGACAGTGATCAGAAACAGAACCGATAGAACTGCTCACACACACAGAAACGCAAGCTCAGTATTCCCCCACAGAAAACCAGACTTTCTGGATACACACACACACACACACACACACACATTAAAGGTCAGGGGAAAAGTGTGTGGGCGAGAGCGTACTACAAATAGCAGCGGTACTGACAAAGCGCCAGACAGGAAGGAGAAAATCACTGCTCTGATTAATTGACTTTATAGATTATTCTGCGAATCTTTACACCAGTGTGTTTATCCTACACCAGATAACAAAATGTGCAAAGAGAGAGAAAGAAGAAGAGACAGAAAGTGGGTGTGTGTGAGAGAGGGAGAGAGAGAGAGAGAGTGAGAAAGACAAGGATAAAGAGAGTGAGACAAAGAAAGAAAGAAAGAAAGAGACGAAGGAAGAGAGAGCTAGCAAGAGAGAGAGAAATAAAGAAAGAGAGAGAAACTAAGACAGAAAGCAGAAAAGAAGCAGAAATAGGAAGAGAGAGAGAGAGAGAGAGAGAGAGAGAAAGAGCAAAGGAAAGAAAAAGAAACAGAAAAAGAAAAGCAAGAAAGAAAAAGTGAGGGGAAAAGAAGAAAAAGAAAGAGAGTAAAAAAAAGAAATAAAGAGAGACACACAGATAGAGGCAGAGCGAGAGAGAGAAAGATAAAGAAAGAGACAGAGACAAAGACAGAAAGAGCGACAAAGACAGAAATAGAGAGAGAGAAAGAGGGAGAAAGATGAAGTTGGGCTGAGTTCTGCAAAATCATTAGTTGAGAATATATCTGAATACATTGTGTGAAGTGTGTGTGTGTGTGTGTGTGTGTGTGTGTGTGTGTTGGGTAGTTTGGAGAACGTCAGTAAGCCCCTGTAGTCTGATAAAGTGTGACTGAAGAGAGCGGGAGATTGTGATTATAGAGTCAGAACAATCCTGCTGAGTAAAATCAGCCTAAAAATGTCCTTTCTCTCACTTGTCATGTGATCGTCTCACTTTCTCTCCTTTCTCTCCTCCTCCCTACAGCAGAGCTACACAATAAGCTACACAATAAGCTACACAATGAGCTACACAATGAGCTACACAATGAGCTACACAATGAGCTTGCTGCTACTCTGACAGTGTTTCATCATCAACCTAAAAAAGGAGGAAATAAAAATTTTAAAAAAATCTCTTTTTAAACCTTCATTGTGGTTTAATTGGCGCTCAGTTATAGACGTGAAATGAAGGTTTATATAAAACCTATATTCTTCTTTAATATCATGTTTAACAACCTGTCATTACACAACACAACACAAACTCTTCGGAATAAACAAATATATAATTGCAATAATTTCAGAACACATGAAAAAATTGAAAAGCAGACGAGTGAAATGGTTTATTAAGCCAAGAATAAAGACCCTGTTTAAGGGAAGTGGTAGTTCAGTGGTTAAGGTATTGGACTGCTAATTGGAAGATCGGTGTTCGATTCCCAGCTTCACCAAGTTACTACTGTTGGGCCCCTGAGCAAGGCCCTTAACTTACCCTTATCCACCCCCATTGCCCCTACTGATAGTGTCACTGCTTTAGTTTATAAAGTCTCAGGGACTTAGTCACATTTTATCACAACTAATGATAAAAGAGATTTTAACATTTATTCACTAATCTGGGTTATAAATGTAATTTTTGTCTTATATAAATTATATCTAGTAATTTCTATAGGCAATATTGCTCAATGTGGCCAGCAGAGTAGTGCAGTGGGTTAAAGGTCAGACGACCTGGGTCCGATTCCGTCTCGGGTCGGGTCGGGTCCTTTCCAGTCCCACCCGTATCTCTCTGTCTCTGTCCTGGCAAATATATCTTATTTTGCTTATTTCCTGTTTTAATTCGGGCCCCTCTCGTATTGCAGATCTCTCTTGAACCTGAATCTGTGTAACAATATAACATCTGTGAACGTTTTTTGTTGGATGTCCTCAGTGTCCATAATCTAGCTAGTCATATCTAGTCTTGCTCATCTAAAAAAAGAGGTGAGACAGTCAGTAGGTCTGCCACAATAAAAAAGGGCAAAAGGGAGTTCATGGGTTTATGCTTGTTCTGATGTTCCTCTTTGTCTCCACAAAGCGCTGCCATCGAGTTGAGAGCATTGCAGCTAGCGCTAATCTGTACCTGTGTAAATGTTCAGTGCCTCACCAGACATCACTGTGAAGTGTAGACTAAGAGTCTAATGCAAAGGATTTGAAGTGTGCATGCCCCCCCCCCAATGCTGCCCCGATCCTCTTGCTGCCTGTCATGGTGCACGCTAGCAATCTGCCTTGTTCCACTCAATTCCTCCGTGAAATTGGATCTGATCCAGCCATCATTGTGGAGCTCACGATGGATGAAACAGACTAATACACAGGTAAAATAAGTAGCGGCGTGCACAGCGGGTACGGTTATTAAAGCAGACTGAAGTCTGATTACTCGCGTCAACCATTTTCAATAAGCGACTTAATGAAATACCGCAAGAAAGAACCGGCTGACATTTCACAAAGAACAGCTCAGGGAGAGGGAGAATAATTAAAAGTAAAAAAGAAGAGAGAGGAAAGGAACAAAAAAAAAGGAGAAAGAATGTGTCGAGTTATGAAGTGAGAAATACTGATTAATATTGTTCAGCATCGTGACATGATAAGTGAACAGACTTATCGGAGTGTACTTACGTTCAGCGTATCGCAAAGACGTCACGTGACATCACATTAACATTTCACATTTATTTCTGTGATCAAAAAAGGGATAAATTATAAAGTATATAAATGTATAATTATATTTTATTACTCGAAAATGCTGTTTTATAATAAGCAAACATTCTTAATGTAAAAGGGTGTTAATCTTTTTTTGGGGGGGATTACTATTTTACTATTTACTAATCCGGACACACTACTAATCAGATAATCCTAATCTCTTCTGGTTGGCCAATCCCAATCCTCACACACTCTCCACTGACAGTTCATGCAAATTCTCACATCAGCTAATCCCAAACTTTACCTATTCTCAATTGATTATCAGATTATCCTAAACCCTACCAACTCCCTACTCCCTACCGAGATTATCCTAAACCCTACCAACTCCCTACAACTCCCTACCCTCTACTGAGATTATCCTAAACCCTACCAACTCCCTACTGAGATTATCCTAAACCCTACCAACTCCCTACAACTCCCTACCCTCTACTGAGATTATCCTAAACCCTACCAACTCCCTACCGAATTACTAACTCCCTACCCTCTTACTGAATTATCCTAACTAAACCCCCCTACCAACTCCCTACCCTATACTGAGATTATACTAAAACCCTACAACTCCCTACCCTCTACTGAGATTATCCTAAACCCTACCAACTCCCTACAACTCCCTACCCTCTACTGAGATTATCCTAAACACTACCAACTCCCTACTGAGATTATCCTAAACCCTACCAACTCCCTACAACTCCCAACTCTCTATAGATTATCCTAAACCCTACCAACTCCCTACTGAGATTATCCTAAACCCTACCAACTCCCTACAACTCCCAACTCTCTATAGATTATCCTAAACCCTACCAACTCCCTACTGAGATTATCCTAAACCCTACCAACTCCCTACTGAGATTATCCTAAACCCTACCAACTCCCTACAACTCCCTACCCTCTACTGAGATTATCCTAAACCTACTCCCTACTGAGATTATCCCTAAACAACTCCCACTCTCTACTGAGATTATCCTAAACCCTACCAACTCCCTACTGAACCCTAAACTCCCTACAACTTCCCACTTCTACTGAGATTATCCTAAACCCTACCAACTCCCTACTGAGATTATCCTAAACCCTACCAACTCTCTACTGAGATTATCCTAAACCCTACCAACTCCCTACTGAGATTATCCTAAACCCTACCAACTCCCTACAACTCCCTAACTCCTCTACTGAAACTCTACTGAGATTATCCTAAACCCTACCAACTCTCTACTGAGATTATGCTAAACCCTACCAACTCCCTACAACTCCCTACCCTCTACTGAGATTATCCTAAACCCTACCAACTCCCTACCCTACCTACCTATCTACTGAGATTATCCTAAACCCTACCAACTCCCTACAACTCCCAACTCTAACTTCGACAGATTATCCTAAACCCCACCAAACTCTCTACTGAGATTACCCTAAACCCTACCAACTCCCTAGAATTTCCTACTCTTTACAGATTATCCTAAATTCTACCAACTCTCTACTGAGATTATCCTAAACCCTACCAACTCCCTTCTCTCTACAGTTTATCCAAAACTCTACCGACTGTCTACTAAGATTATTCTAAACCCTACCAACTCCCTACAACTCCCAACTCTCTACAGATTATCCTGAGCACCTTACTTTTACATCCAGTTTAAGGGAGTGAGGTCTTGCTCAGGGGCCCAGCAGTAGTAGCTTTGTATGGGTAAATTAGGCAGCAGGTTTTGCTCCAGCGAAGAGTGTCCATTTTCCTATGTGGCAGCCTTGTTGTGTGTGTGTTTGTGTGTGTGTGTGTGTGTGTGTGTGTGGGTGGGGGGGGGTGACGGCTCACTTTTGCCATTTCTCTTATTTGTGACAGCTGCCACATTCGATCATTCCTGCTCTCTTTCTCGCTCAGTCAATGGGGAAATGTAATGGCCTCCACAGCCATCATTAGACCGAAAGCACGGCCAGACGAAGCATTTAGACCTTGACAGCTTTACTCTGCCTTTCACAACCAATGTAGTGGTGGAGGAGGGACAAGTAGGGCAGTCACTGAATGAAAAAAAAAAATCATTCTTTATACAAACACTGTGTACAAAAGCACAAAGAGAGAAAGAGAGAGAGAGAGAGAGAGAGAGAGAGAACACAGATTAAGGTCTGCTTTAACACAGCAGACAAAAGTGGTGTTAGATTGCTAATCAGAATGTGATGAGTTTATATATAAATGAGAAATAAATCTCTGTTATACATCAAAACAAAGATCAGCCTGCTGTTGGTTTTTACATTAAGCAAACTCACATCTCTCTCTCTCTCTCTCTCTCTCTCTCGGGAAAACCACTACTACTACTATGACTTCGACTACTACTGCTGCAACTATTATTACTAATACTTCTGCTGGAACTATTACTACTTCTAATGTGACAACTATTATTACTAATACTACTGCTAAGCCTATTTTTACTAATACTACTGCTACAACCTATTCTTCTACTATCTATCTATCTACCTACCTACCTACCTACCTACCTACTTGCTCAACAGCCCAGTAGGGGCAGTTTGGTAATATGGGGACTTAAACTCACAACCTTTTACACAGCAAACCAACACTTTAACCACTCAGATTCCACTTACGTTATCATTCCATGTGGCGCTGATGAGTGGATGTATGAAGATGTTAGGTTGGCCAAGCAAAAAAAAAAAAAGAAAAAAACCCACGACCTTCAGCGCGTCATTGGAACATCCTGAGGAGCTAGGCTCAAGTCAGCGTCCCTGTTAGAGGAGATAAGGATTAAAGCCCCTGGCACACGATGGTGATTTTAGATTATATCAGGACTGTATTATCTCTATGAGAAAAATCCTCCAATAAACACCGGGCAGAGGAAAATAATCAATAGACTATCAGAGACAACAGATTATCATAACTCCAGTCGCGGAGTATCGGGAGGACACACATACACACACACACCAGCGCACACACATAAAGACAGATCCAATTATCTAATTTAATAGCGAAGCCTATAAATGATTCAATTTGCAGTATAGATAAAAAAAAGCAAAGGCATCACAAAACCATGTAACTTTATTTATTTATTTATTTTCATCCATTTATTCATCTTCTATAGCCGCTTATTCCCTTATTCGGGGTCACGGGGATCTGCTGGAGTCTATCCCAGCCGTCTCTGAAAGGGCGAAAGACAGGAGGGGGACACCCTGGACAGGTATTTTTAAAATAAATTTTAAAATTGACTTATTTTTAAAATAAATACAAGTTTGCATCATTCTAAAATTAACATTAAACACTCTTTTGTTCCTCAAAGTGTAGTTGAATTATGGAACATTTCTCTCAGATGATTTTTTAGTTGGTGTAGCGAACGCCGCAGTGAACACAGTAACATCCGCCCAAAATTCCGTGTGTCACTCGATAGCTAGTCAAACATGCGCGTTAGCAAGTCGTCTGATCTCCAAGGTAAATGCTGTACATTATACTTAATAAAACCAGTTTATTCCAGTACATCCTAGGGGATTGTTTTTATACAATATTCGTTATTTATAAGTTTAATTTTTTAATTTAAAAACATGTAACAAAACAAATTGTGGTATTGTTTGGGGACCCGGAACGAATTTATGGCATTTCAATTTATTTCAATGGGAAAAATTGCATTGATATACGAGTAGTTACGAGCTCCATTATAGAGCGTAAGTCAAGGCACATTTCTGTGGACACTGTACACATTGAATGTAACGCAGACTAATATGGTGCAGAATAGCAAAGAGATCTATTTTTTTATTGGCAGCATTTTTCACTTATTAGCATTTTTATAAAAGTTGTACTTCCAGAAAATTCTGGTAGTTTAACCCCCCACCCCCACCCCAAAAAGTTTAGAAAAGCCCTTAGGTGTGTGTGAGAAGCTTTTGGAATCGATTTCCGACCCCAAATACACCGACCCTAAAATACATGACATAAATATAAGTCACTTTGGATAAGGGCATCTGCTCTGTCATACAATCAGGAAGTAGCTGATTAGTGGGTGGGAACATGTAATATTGAAATGGGACTATTCAGCAAGATTAATAAAGAGTCTCTGGTGTCAGATTGCTTTGTCTAATCTAAACAGTATCATGTATCTCTAATGTTTTACAGCATTTAATATAACTACAGATGCAGAAAGAGAGCTACAGGAATAAGAGATACTCAGGGGCAAATTGCATCACACCACGCTTTCCCCTAACAGCACACTCCAGAGTGTTGTATTCCTTTACTTATGCCCTGCGTCTCAGCTCCTTGTCTACCAACATGACAGAACGGACAGATCCTCCATCTGCTGCTCACACTCTATATACACTCTATTTCAGTGTGAGAGGGTGAGACAGCTTGCACTGATTGGGCTAATATGGTACTCAAACTGCTAATTACCAGAGAAGTGTGTGTTTTATTCTCTGACAAGATGTCGAGCTTCAGTGTTACTGACACTCAGTGTAATCAGAATATATGTTTAAAAAAATTATATTAGTCAAATATATAGGAGAGTTTTTATTTTAAAACCAGCCCCAAATCAAGGCCGCATTTACACTGCAGATCTTGATGCCTATATCCATTTTTTTTTGATGACCCGCTTAGAACGTCCTTCAAAACTGACCCGTATCTGATATCCCAAGTTAAATAATCATTAATCACTGGACACAATGAACAAAGGTGTCCCTTAATGATATAATGATACAGCGACTCAGGTGAAATCCGATCTGTCTGCTTACATGGCAGACGCTAATGCGCGTATCAGATTTATATCCGGTTTATTTCCACATACAAATAAGACCTGAAGCGCATCTTAAAATATCAGAAACCATCTTTTTTTCTGCTTACACGATCATGGCGTCATATCCCATCTGCACCACTCTGGAGTAAAAAATCGGAATTGCATCACTTGATAGACGCAGTGTAAACGTTTACAATAACTACTTTCACTTTGCACTAATCTAAATAATGTTGTTAATATAAAACAAAATTCTTAATAGATCAATCTATCGGACAATAGATCGACATATATATATATGTATATATAATATTTACATACATACATACATTCACACACACACACACAAACATATATATATATATATAACGACTGAATAATAAAATCCTAACAGAATTAGCTTAATTAATAAACTTAACAAATGTATAGTATCATCATTCTGTTGCATTTTATTCGGCTTTTCCTCAATTTTGGGTTTTAGTTTCTTGGGTTTTAGGATTAATGTTCGCATTTGTTGCACCTCCACCCGCAGCAGCTCAGGATTACCTTACTAACCCCAAACTAATTCTTTTCCGCATCGATGTCAGGCTTTCTCGTTACAGAGCATCCCGGTAAGCGAGACAAGATTAAAAAAGATAAATGGGAATCCGAGAAGGTAGAGTGAGTGTATTACCTCATATGATCCATCACCGCCTCCAAATCCTGACAGAAATATCACAATTACAAGGTACCGGGCTTCTAGCTGAGAACCTATTTTAATAACCGTCGTAAAATGTGTTGAGATTTAACTAATTACTAAGTACAGCAAATTTAACCAATTAAAAAAAGATGTTACCAGGTACTGGTACACACAGTAACGTCAGATTTCTCAAACCTTTACTGTTCTTTAGTGCTGTAACAAACTCCAATGAGGTGAGACGTAGTTACGAACCCAAAGGTGCAGTTTATTTACAATAGCGTGAAACAAACATGAATTAAACTTCACCAAAACAACAACATAAACTTGGCTAGACATGGCATGGTTTAGCATAGCATAGCATGGCATAGCATAGCATAGCATAGCATAGCATCAAACACTAACAAGAACATGACCACCTCGCTACAGTGGTACACAAACCATTATCCACAAACAGACAAGGATACACAGGGGTATAAATACACCGAACACATTAACTAAACAAGACACACCTGAACACACACAAACACAAATACAGGACTAAGCAACCAATGAAATCAAGACACAAGTACAAGGGAAAGCATATGACAGAAAGACAAGGGAAAACAAGAAAAACCAGGAAGTAAACAAAGCATAAACATGGCTAGCATAGCTTAACCTTGACATTAAACATAACAAACATGAAACAAGAACCTTAAAAGTGCCACCTAGAGCAGCATTTGGCTCTGCATTTGGCTCTGGAAAGTGGCTTTCCAGTCTTGCGGAGGGATCCCAACCCACACGTCCCGCCCAATAGCAGAGAAAGAAAAAACAATTTGTAGCTAATAAAAGTGCATCTTCTTTTCCAAAATATAAAGATCGAATGGACGCCATTAATAATCCCCAACATGAAGACTCTGTTTTGCTCAAACCTGCCTCCGTCCTCGGAGACGTGCTGTTATTTGCTCTCGGAAGTGGAAGAATGATCAGGAATGTCCTATCACAGGTCTGTTAGCTGTGTTAATATTGGCGCAGGTGAATAATTGATGAATCCTTATGGCATCCTGTTTCTCACGTCACGTTCCCAAAGCTCCGCAGAGGCAGAAGCTTCAGTTCAGTACAGCAGCACGTTGTTGGAGGGCAAACAGAGCAGTTGGTCAAGGTACCACCGGATCCAGGCTGTGTGTAATCCATTTTATCCATCCATCATGTCTTGATGTAACGGATGTACACGCATAGACGTTTCTGTGCGAGCATTCATGGAGGCTTGGGCTTTGGAGTGTTTTCACTGTGGATTGTTGGACAGGGAAACTGAGAAACATACGCAAGCCAATATATATCTGTACCTCTTTACAGCCCTCCGAGGCAGCGGTTCTGGAGGGCACAGCTGGCTACAAAATTTCCCTCCATGAATGTGTGTTCCGTCGAGTTGATTATGACCCATACGACAGGAAATTTCTAGAATACTTGTCCCTGAAAGAGCTCTACTAATTCATCTACACACACTCTCACTACTGAGCTACCGCTGACTGAAACAGTAAAAAATAAACCTCCTTCCATAAATGGTCTGCTGTACCTTCTTTTAGCTTGATGTGTATGGTGTGTGTGTTACTTATTAATCATGAGGGAACGTGGTAGCTCAATGGTTAACATGTTGGCTTTCCGATTAGAAGGTTTTAGGATCAATTCCAACGACCACCAATCTGCCATTGATAGACCCCTGACCAGGGCTTCTCACTCTTAACTGTTCAGTTGGATAAAAATGTAAGTCTGCAAGTTTTTAAATTGTTGGACTGCGAATCAGAAGATTGTGGGTTTGATTCCCTGCTGGGCCCCTAAACCTTCAACTGTTTAGTTGAAGTAATACAGAAAAACTGTCCCTGAACTATTGGACATACACACACAAGTTGAGTGATGTGTTGAGCACAGTGATGAGTGTCTGCCCTCCAGCGCCACCCCACAGCCATGGTGCTCGGCGTAAACGTGTTGATGGTGTTAACGTGTTGCATTGTTGTTACATCAGCGAGCGCATCCTTCTCCGTCTTGGTGCTGTTGCGTGTTCAGGATGGAGACAGCACAGCGTTGTCACTGCAGGATTCATCAGTTCCTCCGTACTTTCCACTTGTCTTTAACTGTCAGACACAGAACCAGAGCTGTGTGCTTCCTCAGCACACACAGCTACACACTCTTACACTCGAAATAATAGGCATGGATTTATATTTGCATTTCTTTCTGATGTCACATGAACAAAAATTCATGTTTGTCTTTTCTCCTTTGGAGTGTTTTTTAGAAAACACACAAAAGTGTTTGTTTAAGAGAAACACTGTGCCAGTAGTGTTCAACGAGTTACTACAACTAATAAAGGTTTTTTGGGGGGGGTTTTTTTCAAAATATGTCCCCAATATCGGTGGATCCAATGTTAGGATGAACCGATCATAAAAAAATATCTCAAATATCAGAAAAAATATCGCTAAAACCGATTATTGGGTCAGTTTTTAGGAACACATTTCTTGTGTAGATTACAATAAAAAAACAACAACAAAAGCCCTGTTTCTCTGTATGTATGACAGAAATTGCTAATGTATTAAATGTTTGGTTGTTTATTATTTGTAACGCTCTGTGGGTTTCCCACTCAGAATTTCCATGTTTATTTGCTAGCAAATCTAATTCGATTCAAACTTTTAAGAATATGAACTGAATTAGGTGTTAAAGAGTCAATAATTACTCCCCATCATCAATTTCCTTCAAGCGGAGAAGGAAACACGTCTGAATGAATAAAAACAAATAAATGATTCGGCAAATACCGTAGACAGAAAACTCTCATTAAATCTCCGATTGTTTGCCTTCTGACTGAAAATACCGTCTTTTCTGTCATCAGCACGCAGCGAGCTTTCCAAGCCTTCAGAGCTTTTCAGCTTTCATTCCGAGGAAAACAACACAGACAATAAAGGCGCAGCTTGTGGGACACGATACGCAAATACGCACTGAGGTTTAGTCATAGAATTTATTTTTCCACAAAATTTCCGATGTTTTTACTGTTTTTCAGTAACCTCAAAAAAAGCTGGCCAATTAAATCAATTTACATTACTGGCATTTTGCCAGAAGACCTTATTCACATTCCTTTCAGGTCAGTGATTTAAGGTGTTGGACTGATAATTGGAAGACCAGGGTTTGATTCACATCACCACTAAGTTACCACTGTTGGGCCCCTGAGCCGAAATGTAAATATTGGACTGCTTTTAAGAAGGGTAATGGTCGATACCCAGCACCACCAATTTAGCACTGCTGGGTCCCTGAGCAAGACCACTTAAGCCCCAATTGCTCCATTGTAAAAATTGAAATAAATTCAAGAATCTGACAAATGAAAAAAAAATTATTAAACTGAGCAGTTGAGGGTTAAGGACGCTGCCCAGGGGCCCAACAGTGGCAGCGCTGGGAATTAGAGCCCAACAGTGGCCAAAACTGGGAACTGTACTGAAGATATTCCGAGCAGCAGTCCAACACCTTAAGCACTGCACTACATTTACATGTACAGAATTTGTCAGACGTCCTTATCCAGAGTGGCTTACATGTATCTCTAAATTTAATCAAACGAACCAATTGGGGGTTGAGGGTCCTGCCCAAGAGCACAGCCGCGGTAGCTTGGTGGTTCTGGGAATTGAACCATGATCTTCCAATTAGTAGTCCAACACCTTAACCACTACAGACCTAAAAACCTAAATAAGTATTACTTAATTGGGGCAACATGGAACCTGTTAATTACCTTAAACCAATTTGGTTTCTGTTGCCCGCCAAATTTCATTTAACTCCTCAAGCTGTACAATGTAGAGGCAATGACGTCAAGCACACGGGGTTGTGAATTGCACCTGGTCTCAGGATTGAGTCTGGCAGCTCCGAGCTTGCAGAAGTGAATTACTCTGCCTCGTATATAACCGTTGTTTTTTTTTACCATCTGCTCGCTTCATTGCTCGTAAATCCCTGTGTGTGTGTACAATTCACAGCACCTCGCACTCGTCTTTAATTATCCCGCTCGATGAGCCTGCATTGAGTGCTCAGGTCTCTCTCTCTATTACTCAGGCTGTTTAAATGCCACAGGGATGTTTTATAAGGTAACGCTGTTGAGCAGCGTGCAGTCCGTTTCGCTTTGATTGCCAGTGTTAATTCTGAAATATGCTCGGATCAGCGCAAGCCTACGCCGCATCATACCGGATGTTCAGGATCTGCATTCTGATGGTTGCAAGATGTAAGACATGAACTCTGTACCATGTGCTTCAAAAGTTGGACCGTGGACTCAAAACCGAAACAGTGTCAAGGACAGAAACTAAAAGCGGGTCGTGTCAGGACTAGAGGCAGCGTGAGTGATGGGGATCTGGAATGGGGCAGAGCCCGAGGCTGAGGAAAGGGCAATAACTGTGTTCAAATCTGTCACAGAGACATAGGCAGTAGCTAAAGCTGTCACAGGGGCAGGCGTAAGGGTTGAGTCTGTCACAGGGGCAGAAGCAGGAATTGCGGATAAGAAATTCAGGATGGGAGTTTGATCCTGACTCAGGGGCAAAGACTAAGCCTAAAGGTACCTTATGTTGGCATGTTTTTTTTGTTACAAAAACATTATGCCAAAGCAGTGCGAAGACAACCAACTGTAGGAAAAAAACTCGTAATTATTGTACCTTACAACTGAACATTCGAGGGTGGGGACCTTGCTTAAGGGCCTGGCAGTGTCAGCTTAGTAGTGCTGGTGATCACCAGTCTTCCAGATTGTGTTTTTATGTGGAGAGAGTCTGTTTATGACACACTCGCACTTTCTCAGCAGCATCTAAATCTGCAGGGTGGGGCGGAATGTTAGATGGTGGACTGGTCATTTATTTCTCTGCTCTTTACTTGTCCAAGGTTAAGCTGTTTGTCTGTTTATTAGCTTCTTTTCCTGGCTTTACTTCTTTGCAGATGCCTTTTGCAGTTATTTATTTCGTAACATAGTCAGTATTATATCTTCTGCCGCTGACATCAGTTTTTCCGTAACTGCAGCTGTGAGTGTAGTTGTGCTTGTAACATGACTCACAGGTTCATATTAATGCCTTCAGTCGAATATTGTTGTTGTTTCTATGGCAACGACTCATTAAGAGAGACTTGGATTTACTGTGGACAATAAAAAAATAATAAATCAATAGGGAATAAAGGCTGTTAACAGAACAATTGTACGTTTCGAATTTTAAACTATTCATGCTGTTAATGACTGACCTTAAATCAGAGCTCAAACTTCCCAAAATGGTAGAATGACAGAATTGACATTGATTCATGAATACTTGAAAATTATTGAACGTAGGAGGGGTGTGTTTGTAGGGGAAAAACAGGTGTAGATACATAAAATTGTAAACATTTTCTGTGTGTGTGTGTGTGTGTGTGACAGCACAAGAATTAACCCCAGTCTGCAGCCATTTTTTCACCATTTTCGTCCATAAATTTAAGAACTAAACCCGAATAAAGGATTTTATGCCAATCATGTGCAGAATCCAGATCAGAGGCAATACCATTCTAATAGTCAGGGTGATTAACGCTCAGCCAGTGTGGAATTTACGGATGACCTCACCTGCTTCTGTGCTTTTTAATTAGCCGATCAGAGCAAACGACTCCAGATCCACAATCACAACAGGCCCTAATCCGGGGCACTAATCCCATTAAGCCTCATTGACCACAAAGTCTTTAATCATACAAGATCGCGTTTAATGTTGGCTGTGCTGTCTGATCATCACGCCGGAGGTCTGAGAGGAAAGAGACAGCCAATGACATCATTTATTCCAAGTATTAAATGTAGCTTCAAAGCCTACACTGCCATTCATCTCTCTCTCATACTCGCTGTCTGTCTGTCTCTCTCTCTCTGTCTCTCTTTGTCTCTATCAGTCTCTCCCTGTCTCTCTATC
>VCAZ01000139.1:147500-170000 GCA_005784505.1 Bagarius yarrelli
TAGGGCATTTGAATGTGCTTTCAGTAACTCTGGTAAGAAATCCTGCAGTTTAATTCTGCTGAGCCACATTTAGTAGTTAATTGTTGGAAGGCAGTGAGATGCTACATTTGATTAATTGCTGGTATTTACATGCCGAGTCTGACTTTTATCGAGTGACGGCGGACGGAAAAGCGTTCAAGTCTTTCATGCTTTATTAACAAAACCTATTAGAGATGCTTAGCAGTGAATTCGGGTCCTTTTTCTCGAATAAAGTCGTAACTCGCTTCTAATTGGCAAAGCAAACATAACTTAATGCTAATGATGCAGTCATGAATATTTCATTCAGTGTAGCATGTTTCAGCAGTAAGCGAAATTTAGAAGTGATTAGCATTTTTGTTGCATTGCTAGTCTCTTTCATAACTCTAACTCTCTAAAAAAAAAACCTTGCCTTTAAAAACATGGGCATCAGTTTTAAAACATGAATAGATTAAATTTTCTTACCAAATTTTTACAAGAAACCTAAAAATACACTGAAGTTCAAGGATGTCTGTGACGTTCTGTTCCCGAAACGGGGCCGCAAATTCAGCACTGCAAAACAACCTTCTCGAATCCTCATCTGGAAAATCGGTTGCACGGAGAACCGACTGCAAAGGCTCCGTTAATAAGCTGTTTCTTACTGGCTGGAGAAAGTTTAAACGCCACTTAAAGGATGTTATTTTCCCCCAAACATAGTCTCACAGCTGAAAATATTCCTGACTTGGGTTAAAGTTAAGGACAGGGGAAGTGTCTACATGTCATCTTTAGGACTTTTATTTATTTTTTTAAATTGGCACCAAAGAAAGAAAGACACTATCCAGGGCTTCCTGGTCGCTATTCGGTCAGTTTTTAGTAGCTCCCGAATAACTTAAAGACAATTCTCTCCGATGTTTAAACTTCAGATTTTACTCATTAGCTGCATGTAATAGTGATGACTGACGGGGAAATTGGTGTGCAACAGATCCAGAGCATCACTAACAAAGATCATGTAAAATCTGTACCGCCGCTTACTATACACCAATGGTTCCCAGCATTTTTTTGTCGGAGACCCCCAAGGAAAAATTTTAGGGCCCCTTCACATTTAATAATATTATCGCTCTTGGTATTTTCCGCATTTCGTGTTTCCAGTATTGTCCAGTGTGTTTGGGTCATTACTATCAGCTGCTGAAGGAGAATCAGTGAGACTCGCTCGTTTTTGTGGAGGATGAAATACAAATTTGTCCATTTTTTGGTCAAACAGAGGATCATGGATAAAAATAGCTACTTCAGTATGACCTTGTTAATGATCACTGCTTAACACTTAAAAATATGAAGTAAAACGCCCAGAGCTCACTAAGGCCCCCTTGTGGGTTGAAATCCCCCCTGTAGGGAACCGCTGCTATACACAGTTTGCGCGATGGCAGATTGAAAGTAAAAATAAAAAGCAAGCATTTAAAAAAAAAACTCACATATTGATGGTGGTTCCCCGATACTAGAAAAATTACAGACAACATAATCATCCAACTATTTTTGTAAGAAAATGCAAAGGCATCGAAATATAGTTTTCTTCCCTATGAAATAGCCTGAACAGCAGCACATTCTGGTAGCCCTGACTGGAAGACACCATAACCCCGATTTTGAAGGCCCTGCTATCATAAGGAGATTGCAACTGGAATCCAAACAGACATCCAGCTGGAATCTCAAAAATAAATGGAGTGGTGGTGTTTCATGTATTAGCATTCACCTCCTCCACAATCTGTCACATGATAGTGGAGAGCGCTTAACTTTAGCGCGCACTGAGATGGGAATAAAGTGCTGTTTTGTCAAGTCTTGATCAGAATTTAATAACTGTCCCTTTAACATCCACCGCTCAGTTGCTTTCTTGCAGTAATTCAGTTTCCGACTCCTACAGAAGCGACGTAAGGCTTCAATCTCTCCGAGTGAATTCAACGCTATGTGCCATTTGTAATACTTTTCTGAAGTGATTGTCAATTCGTGTATGAGCAGAAGACAGCAACGTCAGACGCCTGATTTAGAAGCGATTTCTCAGCTGTCACTCCGATGCTGTACCGATAAATGCGTTTGAGGACGTCAAACCAAATGACTGGTAAAGATGTCTGAAGTATATTCTTCTGTAAAATACCGAGGGTTTGAAATGACTTAAGACGCATCATGTTTAGATGAAGCACACCGGATGCCTGTATGCAGGTCGGCGTGATGTGCGTGTTCTCGCCCAACGTGGACTTTGGGAGGTATTTCTCGAGCTGTAATTCTGCTGATCAAATCTGTTGGAATAATCAACATTCAGGTCACGGATAGAAGATATTTCAAGGACGTTGAGGCAGTTATAAGGAACTCCTTGTAGAGGAAGTGGTAGCTCAGCGGTTAAGGTGTTGGAAAAATGTATATAAGAAATGTAGGTATTCAAAATGCCTGGGGTAAAACAGCGGTGACAGATTCCCAGAATCAGGTGTGTTTATTCATTCAGAAGCTGGAGGATGCTAATTCCAAGTCCTCCCCCACTCCACCTTCATCTGAGATGGTATCTCCCAGCTTCTGAATGACTGAACACACCTGATCCAGGAAATATAGTTATAAAAACAAATAGGACCAAGGAACCCAAGACCAAGGAACCCAAGGAACATGGGTAGCCAGTACCGTGTCGGTTTAAGCTCTATAAAATTACTTGCTCATGTAGGTTGAGATGGATTATATAACCTGACCAAATGGTCACAACATTGACTTTATACTGCTCAGCTATTAATGATTAACTGGAGACTATAAATAAGTTCATTTGAACTGCTTATATTGCTTCACTAGTGCATGAACTCTTTAGCAGAAGAATTGAATACATTCATCTAATTGGCTGCAACTTTCAGGATAAAGTCACTGAACTACAGCAATTTTTTTATTTGATCATTAAATCTGCTTGTGTTATTTTTTAAGTGCACAATTTAATCCACCAAAATATTTTACTGGGTTTACATACGGTCCAGGCTCCTCCAGAGGAGCAAATACTAATGAAATCACACCGCTTTATCTTCTCAGAGCAAAAAAAAAAAAAAACAGCTGGCCTCCAACCGCCCAGATCAAATGGAACTTTCTTTAATTAATTCATCTCCAGTAAGAACGTTCTCCAGGACAGGATTGCTATGAATTTCCTGAGACCCTTAAGGACAAGGTGAGACAGTGCAATGAGTTCTTATATGTGATTTAAAGAAAAAGGGAAAAAAATCCTTGAGATAGAAACAAAAAAAAAAATATATATATATATATTTGGTGTGTAAAGTTAAACCTGGCAGCAAGAGGAGGTGAAGCAAACAAGAGCATAATTACTCTCTGGAGTAAAGGAAAGCCTTCTGTGTCAGAAATACAGAAATAAATAAAAACATTATGTGAATTTTACAGTCAGAAGTTCAAACCAGGAAACAAGAATGTAGCGGAGCAGAAGTTTTAGGAGAAAACCGATCATTAGCATGGTGGCTCAGTGGCTGTCTTTGAGGTTGGGGGTTTGATCATGTTCTGCCCAATGCTTTGGGGTTTTGTCTGGGTATATTCTGGTTTCCGATCACTGTGGCTGTTTTTATCAGTTTATTGTTGTTTTTTGGAAAGAGGATTGAGGTAATTCTAGAAAGACATAATTAATAATTAATAACATCTTGTAACAGGAAGGTTTTTCAGTTGTTTGCTGGATAATATACCTGCCACCCGCCATACCTGATTTCCACCTTTATTCTGTGTCCGTAAGGTTTGTATGGTGGGAAGTGTTGGCTTAGTGGTTAAGGTGTTGAACCAATAACAGAAAGACCGGGGTTTGATTCCCAGTACCACCAAAAGCATCTGCCAAATGCTATAAATATAAATGCTGCAGGGTTTCCTTCAGGTACTCAGGTTTCCTCTCCAGGCCTGTTTCATACATGAGCTTATTGCCATCCCTCTATTGTCTGTAGTTTGTAAATGGGTGTGTGAGTGTGTATGAGATCTTGCTCCGTGATAATTTGGTTTCAAGGGTTTCCTACAACCCTGTGTAGGACAAAAGGGTGTATTAATGAATTAATTGAATGAATGAATGAATGGACAGATAGATAGATCGATAGTTCTATCATCTTACGGGGCTGGAGCCATGTGAGATGCTGGAAGAGCCAGGAGACTTTTAATATAACTCTAATGTATAAACTATATAATATCATTTGAACGCCTGTAGACTAAAGTTTCTGACTAGTACTGGAGAAAAACATTAGACAGGAACAGAAGATCATTTATATCCAGCAAGAATATTTTTATGATAAGAACTTCTTTTTATAGCGCAATGGATTTAAGTGTAAAAACATACATACAGGATATGAATGTCAACCAGTGTCAATAAAATGTAATTTACCGCAGTTGTTAGGTGCTGAAAAAAATGGAAAGAAAAGGAACCCTGAAAATAATAATAATAATAATAATAAAAAAAAAAGGAATAAACAATGTAATGGGATGTCTGCCTACAGATCTGGTCTACTTACATGTGGTGTAAAAGGAGGAAATGTTTCTGCACTTTCCCATTTTTAGCATATAAAGAAAAACTGATGTTCCTTTTAAACGTTTATTTCTAGTGAAAAATGTCCACCTATAAAACCTATTTAGGCTTAAAAGTTAATGTAGTTATCTTATTACTCATTCATTTATTCATTCATTCATTCATTCATTCATCTTCTATTCCCGTTTATTCCCTAATCCAGGGTCACAGGGATCTGCTGGAGTCTATCCCAGCCGTCTCTAAAAGGGTTACACCCTGGACAGGTCGCCAGTCACACCCTCACACTCACTCTTATGGGCAATTTAGAATCATCAATCAATCTAACATACATGTTTTTGAACCGTGGGAGGAAACCGGAGAACCCGGAGTAAACCCACACAAGCACGGGGAGAACATGCGAACTCCACACAGAAAGGCCTTTATTTCCTGATTGGAATATTATTTGGGTTTTTCCTTTATTAGACATCAGATGCAATTTAAAAAAAAAATCTTCCTCACTTGTTTTTTTTAACTAAAAAAACGTATGATAATAAACTCTTACTTAATTGTTATAAGCGCAATTTAAAAAACCCTCAAATTTAAAAAGTTCATAAAAAGCTAAATGCTAACGCTAAATGTTTTCGGAAAGTTTTGAAAGGCGGTGCAGCAGTTACTAGATGTTGCACAACTTTTTCTGGGCAAAAGTGCAACGTTCGCTCCCGCAGATAATTGCGCTCGTTCGCTGTCTTACGGATTCGCATAAAACCACTTCAGTTGTCAGGACTGAGCGGTGCTAATGGGTGGCTGGCGTTAAAAAGCACTACAAAAGAGTAAACAAGTCATTTGTTTCCAGCTTCACCAGCAGTTAATAACAGGGTTCCGGCTTGACAGGACCGAGAGCAGGATCAGAAAAACAATTCAACAAACACAAGAAGACCAGCAGCCAACCTAATCAAGCACTTACCAATAATCTATCTATCTATCTATCTATCTATCTATCTATCTATCTATCTATCTATCTATCTATCTATCTACAGTATAGTATGTCTGTCTGTCTGTCTGTCTATCTATCTATCTATCTATCTATCTATCTATCTACAGTACAGTCTGTTTGTCTGTCTGTCTGTCTATCTATCTATCTATCCATCCATCTATCTATCAGTCTGTCTGTCGGTCTGTCTAGCTATCTAGCTATCTATCTACAGTATATATGCTCTGTCTATCTGTCTATCTATCTATCTATCTACATCTATATACTGTCTATCTATCTATCTATCTATCTATCTATCTATCTATCTATCTATCTATCTATCTATCTATCAGTATAGTATGTCTGGTCTGTCTGTCTGTCTATCTATCTATCTATCTATCTATCTATCTACAGTATAGTCTGTCTCTATCATCTATCTATCTATCTATCTATCTATCTATCTATCTATCTATCTACAGTATAGTATGTCTGTCTGTCTGTCTATCTATCTATCTATCTATCTACAGTAATAGTCTTCTATCTATCTATCTATCTATCTATCTATCTATCTATCTATCTATCTACAGTATAGTATGTCTGTCTGTCTGTCTGTCTATCTATCTATCTATCTATCTATCTATCTATCTATCTATCTATCTATCTATCTATCTACAGTACAGTCTCTATCTATCTATCTATCTATCTATCTATCGTATAGTCTGTCTATCTATCTATCTATCTATCTATCTATCTATCTATCTATCTATCCATCTATCTATCAGTCTGTCTGTCGGTCTGTCTAGCTATCTAGCTATCTATCTACAGTACAGTATCTATCTACACAGCAACTCACAGCAGTCCGTGGCGGGGCTCGTATCGTTAAACACCCCGGTGGATCAGAACACTAGGTGTAACGCTAAATATTTACACCTGCGATTAGAAAACGTGATAAAGGCCATTTCTCACGCGATAGAATTCTGCCTACTCGACAGGGGCAATTACAGCAACGTCTCGGCTTCCTCCAAACCATCCAGACAAACAGTCTCGCCACAGCAATTTAAATCCAATACTCTTCAATAGCAAGAGTCAGCGTCTTTCTTTTCTTTTTTTTTGTCTCCCGCCCACAATCGCACTGTCAGCTCGACTGTCTGGAGTGCACGGGAGCGGGAAACAACCCTAAAAGACAGTATTCATTTCAGGGATTGTGAACTGAAAAGAAAATGTCACTGCAATTCAGAGGCCCATAAAGAAGGAGATGTGCTCAGCATCAGCATCAGATTCTTATCTGAGCTTCACACATGCAGGATGAGAGACGACCTGCAGCCACAGGGAAGCGTTCTAAAACCCGCCGGCACTTCAGACTTAGAACAGACAGAGGTCAACCCAAAATCATCTCATCCTGTGTGTCTCTATTTCTGTCTCTCTCTCTCTCTCTCGTACTGTCACTTTCTATCTTTCTTTCTCTCTCTCACTGTCTTTTTTTCACTGTCTCTCTAACTGTCTCTCTCTCTCTCTCTCCATGTCTCTCTCTCTTCTCTCTCTCTTTCTCTCCATCTCTTCTCTCATCTCTCTCTTTCTCTTTCTTTTCTCTTTCTTTCTCTCTCTCGCTCTCCCTCTCTTTCTAACATTCTAGCCCCCCTCTCCTCCTCTCCCCCCCCCTCTCTCACTCTCTCATAATTTCAATTTATTTCAATTAATCAAAATACCTGATTGTGAGCATACAAAATATCCAAAGCATCTAAATAATAATCTCTCTCTCTCTCTTTCTCTCTCTCTCCTTCTCTCTCTCTCTCTCTCTCTCTTGCTGAAAGTCTCTTTGACGCTCTCTTTGACATTCAGTTTCTCTCTCTTTTTGATTTTGACTTTTTCTGCATTTCTCCTTTGAACTGTTCGTCCTCCCTCTCCTTCTCTTTCCTGTTGACACTTTTTTCTCCCTCTTTCTTCCCCTCCCTCCATCCCATCTCCCTTTGACACACTCTAAATTCGTCAGACTTTTTCTGCCTGTTTATCGCTCTCTCTCACTCTGTCTCTCTCTCTCTCTCTCATTCTCTCTTTCTCTCTCTCTCCTTCTCTCTCTCATTCTCTGTCTCTCTCTCTCTCTAATTTATTTGTTAAAATAATGTTTACATATCATTATTTCAAACAAGGACGAGCAAATAGAGAGAGTTTTTTCGTGGTTTGAAATAAAAACATTTAAACTTTTCAGAATGTCGCAAACGGACCGCAGGTCATGTGACAAGAACCAACCGATTCAACCTTTTCCGTTACACGAGAAGGTGAAGAGCAGCTCATCATTGCATTTTCTTTCTCTTTTCTTCATAAATACATTTTGTAGAAAAGGTACAGCAAGAGTGGAAATCCATAACTGAAATTTCCTAGTTGTAATAAAGAGAGCGGAATGCCGCAAGCTTAGAAACGGCATCCAATTACAGAGCACAAGCGACCGAACGCTTCAAAATAAAGAAGAAAAAAGCACAGCACAGCACCAAACGGCCCCTTAAAAGCCATCTTATTGTTTCAACACAATATAAATAATAACATTTTCAATATCAGTAATAAAAAAAATCCCTATGCCTTTTTTAAATATTAAATATAATACTTTTTTGTTTCTTTATCCAATCTGTTTCAATCGCAATAAACTGCCACCAGTTCACGGAATAATGTAGCATGACTTGTTTATTCCCCATGAAAACCTGCTGGATGTGTGGCCGGTGTTCACACAGCAGGAGCGGTGGGACTGACATGCTGCCCATGAGAACACAGGAGAGTGTGACATTGTCCCAGGTCCCCCCCCCCCCCCCCTGAGTTTCCTCCCCATCCGTTCACCCCATCCATCACCCTCGACATATTCAATTAGGCACGCTGATTGTTCTTAAACAGACCTTGAAGGGTTTGTTTTCCCCTGACGGATGTCAAGGATAATTGCCGGGAACGTGTGGCGCGCTTTGCCGGGAATTGATGAGCGCGTCACGCACAAGTCCCTACCAGATTCCGCTGTCATTTTTTTTTCCCTCCAGTGTGACAGCGAACATCAGCTGTGACGAGCGTCTCGGTCCTGGCCCTTTCCCTCGGCGCTTCTCGGAAATCGGCGCCCAAGCCGCGCGGCACATGACCGGCTGTAATTGAGTACGGCAGGCAGACAGGTTCTGACCAAGATAGGAAACCTAGAGTGGTACACAGGTGGCCTAGTTGTGATGTGTACACAGACACACACACCCATTAGCGTGTAATCAGCGCCATCTGTCCATCACAGACCAGCAGTTGAGCTTGGCCTTGGTGAGCTTTTGCTTCTGCACATTGATTTCCTTCCTCTACCTGGTTTTTTATATTTTCCATCCACTCCTCAGCTTCTAATCTACACGCATGGCAGAGCCTGGCAAACCTGACAGACACTTAGCACTTGTGCCTCATGCTTGTCTTTGATCAGCTCAGATCCTTGTGTGTGTTTGTTTATTGTGCAGCTGAATCCCCTCCACACACCAACTTTCTTTTGATCACACTTAGTTCTCAAGTCTGTCTTTTCCGATAGTGTTGATTATTTTCTATTTCCTTCTACTGAATTTCCTCTTTTACAGTCACCACCTATTTGTTAAGTTTGTTTAGTGGAAATTGCTCAGTTGTGCTGCTGAACTGGAGATCGTGGGTTTAATTCCCAGCACCACCAAGCTGCCACCGCTGGAACCCTGAGCCAGACTGTTCAGTTGGTTAAAAATGAGATAAATGTTAGTCATTTTGGATAAGTATGTCTGCCAAATGCCAGAAATATAAATAAAAGATCATGGGTTCAATTTCCGGCACCCTCAATCTGACACTCCTGGACTTTTACATTTATGGCATTTGGCAGACGTCCTTCTCCAGAGACCCTTACATTTATTCATACATCGGAGCAATTGCTGGTTAAGAGTCTTGCTCAGGGGCCCAAAAGTGGCAACTTGGTTGTGCTGGGAATCGAACCCTGATTTTCTGAATAGCAGTCCAACACCTTAACCACTGAGCTACCACAACTCCTAACTGCTTAATTAGATAATGGTGTCTACCAAATATTATACATTCTACCAGAACGTAGATGTAGGATATTGGGAATTGATCATAAGATTTTTTGCTGGGTCTGTGAGCAATGCCCTTAACTTAACCCCCTTAACTAATCCAGTATTGTTAATGTTAACAGTATTGGGGTATCATGGTGGTTGAATTGTTGGACTGTTTAAGAAGTCCAACTGCTTAAGAAGTTGTGAGTTTTTAATACCACCAAGCTGTCACCACTGGGCCCTTGAGGAGGGCCCTTAGATGTTCAGTTGTATAAGTCGCTCTGGATGATGGCGTCTGCTAAAAGCAGTAAATGTGGATGAAAGAGTCTTCAGCAACACTTTTTTCCTCTCTACTTCCCTGAGCCTCTTATTCCATATACCACATTCGCTCTAGTTTCTTCTATGCTTAGCTTAGCAGAGGTCAGAGTTTGCTCCCCGACTAATGGACATGAAATTAGACTGGCGTGTCTCGCCGGGTGCTTCTCTTTTAAAACTTCTAGTGAAATTAATTTTTTGTCCAGTAGATGCTGATGAGGCTTGGCACTGAAAGGCTGCGCTACGGGCAGCTGCCGGTGATTAAGACAAATTCCAGATTTTCAGCCCGAGGTAATTTCTGCAGGGTTCAGTCAGGCGTGTTCCGCTAAGGACAGATTTATTGGAGCGGACAGTCTCTGAGAAGTCCCAAAGGAAACGACAGGCAGCAGAACAAAAATTAGCCTCATCCTCACAGGTCCATTCCCGGCCCATTCTCATCCTCACCGGTCCACTTCATCCTCATTAAACCGAGAGTGGTTTTCTCATCCTCACACAATCTCCCTCTCTCTTTTTCTTTTCTCTCTCTCTCTCTCTCACACACACACACACACACACACACACACACACTATCGCTCAGGTTTAACGCTCCGTGTCTGAGGAATCATGTGATACATGACCTTTGTAGCCAATCTGCCCAACAGCTCTGTGGAGATTGTAACAATACAAATAATACTGTTGATAAGATCCAAAAAAAGCTTGCACTACATTTCTGTCTGCCAGAAAAAATGCAAACGATGTTGTTTCATTTCTTTGGGTGGCAAAGCCTTGCTTTTTTTTTTTTTTTTTAAATTTGGAGATAATATTTGAGATATTAGACACCATGCTTGTCTGGTTAACATTTATCTCATTTCCTTATTCAACTCAGCAGTTGTGAAGGTTAAGGGCGCAGAATTTATAGCGTAATAGTGTTAGCAATTGAACCCACAATCGTCTTATATAGTCCAACACCTTAATAACTGAGCTACCGCTTTACTACCTTCACCTCTTTTTGTAATTTGGACTAGTTTGTAAATCACCCTCCTGGTTGGCGAACCCTCGATTTAGCGTGTTATTCCTTTCTTCCCCCCTGCTTTTGCGAGCCGCGTTCCATCTTTGTCCCATCGCACCGCAGAGTCTTTGTGCTGCGTCTCACACGTAATTGACCAAAACCAACCCGAGCAGACAACAAATGCTTATTCAGTTCAAACAAACCCATTCAAACAAATCTTCCTTGTCTTGTTTGCCCTGCGGAGGAAAGGAAATGAGCGCTCGAGTGTATGAAAACACCGATTTGTTTGGATTTATATGAAAGGAGCAGATGATTATGAGTGTCTCCAGGCATGCCTGCGATTGTGAGCTTTCTCTCTCTCTCTCTCTCTCTCTCTTTTTTTCTCTTTTTCTCTCTCTCTTTTTTCTCTACTTAATGAACTTGGCCATCTGCCACAGCGTCCTGATACACCGCACCGAGTGGAAATCTGTGGAAAGGAAGAAATAAGGGACGAAAGAAAAATGTTGTGAGGACAAAAATGTTGTGGCGAAAGCTGTCTTCGGAAAATCTGAGGACACTACAATCAGCGCAGGTAGACAGAAATGTCTCCTGCACTTACTGGATTATCTCCAAAGAAGCACATTCAGCCCCACATCCCTTTCCTCAATTAGCATGTCTTTTTTGCTGAAACTAAAGTGTGGGCTGTGCTTTATTTTTATTTTTTTTTGTGTATACAGTTATTTTTTCCTAGTTACCCAATCTTAGTCTCACCATCACACTGACACTAGAACCAGAATCAGTGGGAATGTAAAAGAATGTAATAAAAAAAATACAGATAAAATAAAGTATATATTAACATTTATCCACTAATCTGCCGTCTCTTTCTAGACAAACTTTCTTTTCTAAAAGTCCGTGACAAAAACTCGTAACTCAGCGAAGATTTACTTTACAGTTATGGAAAACACGTCTATTTAAAGCTTGAAATATATGTTTCTAAATGAGTTTATTTACATCGGAAAACAAATGAATGCCAATAATGTGATATGTGTCAAAGTAAAGACTTTCTTAGTTCTACCTCTTTAGCGCTAATGTGGCTCGCTAGTCATTCAGTAATAGTTTTAGTGAGATGTGAAAAAGGTAAACGCCCCTAACCGATTCAAATTTTATTTGTCACAAAGATGATTATGCACAGTATAACATATAGTTAAATGCTTTTCTTCACATATCCCAACTTGGAAGGTTGGGATCAGAGCACATTGTCAGCTATGGGTTAAGGGTCTAAAGTCAAGTCAAGTCAAGTCCCCTTTATTTCTAAAGGCTTTACAGAATTACATCAAAAAATACATAATTAAACACTTAATTAACTAAGCCAAAGGTCGACAGTGACAAGGAACCAAAACTCAATCCGTGGCAAAATGAAGGATAAAACCTTGTGAGAAACCAGGCTCAGTCGTGGGGTCAGTTCTCCTCTGACAAGATAAACCAGTAAAGGACCCAACAGTGGCGGACTTGGCGGCAGGTTTTCCTGGTCTTCCAATCCACAACTCAGCGTTGTAACCATTTGATCTACGACTGCACCAAACCCAATGCTATAAAAAAGATTACATTTACTTTTCCTAGGTTTATTTTTTTTCTTGTGAGTTAGATTGTGACTCCAGCAGAGGATTTAATTTCAAGCGAGTAAGTCTTTTTTTTTTTTTTTTTTTTTTAGTTTTTCTATCAACAGCGCAAGAAGAAAAGATTAAAGATATAAAGATAAAGCTACAAATAAAAGATTCTATATAAAATTTCACAAATCTAAGCTTCTACTTTAAACAGGAAGTGAGTAAATACCAGTCATGGATGAGTATGAAGTGTGGAACTGCGATGGTAAATTAAGTCTTTGAGTCGCTATGAATCAAACTTTTCTTAGCTAAATCTGTATCTTACCTACATGTGTGTGAAAAGAATTCTAATATCTAGCAGACAATAACATTTGGAATTAAATCTACTCTATTAGATGTACCGATGGGCGCCGAGGAAAGGGTGTGATGTAGTTTCAGTTCATTAGACTCTTAAGCATGAAGTAATATATGAATAGATTTTCATCATAAAGAATAAATGGACAAACAGACGGAAGCAGCTACAGTAATTTTACCGTTATAGAGCTGTAGGAGCTTTGTGTAGGAGCTTTGTTTTAAATTGAGAAGAAGAAAAAAAATATTTTGATGTCATGACCCTGAAAAAAAGTAAAACACGTTGCTTTGCATCGCTTGTATGCATCCATCATACAATTTTACAAACAAAAGAAGCTCTTTTATGGCAGATGAAAGAAAGAAGCTGTGAAATACAGACAGAGAAAGAGAGAGAGAGAGAGAAAGAGGTTTTATGAATTTACTTATCTAGTTTGGTGAAGCCATCCAGTTTATCCCTATGATAGAAATCTACGTATCTATCTACCTACCTACCTACCTATTTAGAGGTCTTCCACAGAGATTTGTGGAGGTGAAAGCTTTGTTGGAGATAGATAGATAGATAGATAGATAGATAGATAGATAGATAGATAGATAGATAGACAAAAATAATTCCCACCAAGTTGTGAAGTGTTTTGTTAGTTTTTTCTGTATTTTCTACTTAAACCAAGACATAATGTCAGCCTGTCTATCCGTACTGTCATCTCCAACAAAGCTTTCACCTCCACAAATCTCTGTGGAAGACCTCTGGTTGAGCTGAAACTACTTTAATGTCCTGTAAGTTTTGAGAAGAAGCCTCCATGGATTGAGCTTGGTTTGTCCAGCATATCCGACAGACACGCAATCAGACACTGAGATCTGGGGATTTTAGAGGGGTTTAGTAAACATGTTAAACTCTTCATCATGTTCCTTAAACTGTTCCTGAGCAACGTGTTTGCTTTAAAAGGAAGCATTAGGGGGTCAATTTTTTTTCTCATATCGCTCATAAAAACAAGTAGAAAAACACTAGGCGCTTTACTTTCTTCTACTTATTTATAGCCCTTTTCGGTTGCCCCCCAGAGGCGTCTGTCGTTGCTAAGCAACCATCAACTGAGATCTCTATTACAACAAGGACAACTCAGCGAGGGAATTCCACCCTTGCTGTAACTCGGCTACAAACTTTATTAATTAAAAACAAACATAACAATGAGCTGATTTTCCATTTAACTGATAAGGTTTCAGCGTAATGGGAAAAAATTGAGGAAGCCGATTGGTCGGTACTTGTCCAGGACCTTTTTTTATCTTTTTATCTCAGAGACATCTTGAAAAAAAGTAGCATGTCGCTTTGCATGCGCATCACAACAACTTGCCCTATATTTGCCCACACTTGCCACATGTCTATATTTGAAATAATGCAGTCGAACACTTGTTTAGACTAAAGGTCTTTGCACACTGATTCCGCAATTTTCCGGACTTTTCCGGAGTTTTTCTCATTACGGACTAAAAGTAGATGTAGATTAAACTAAGAAAACGTCAGTATCATTATATTTAATACATCTTCAATTAGTCCATCAAAAGAAAAGAATATTTATTTAAACTAAATCTTTGTGTGTGTGTGTGTAAGGGTAACTCGTCCTTTGCAATGTTTTTGTGTCAGAGTAAGATCCACATGAATGCCCAGAACCAAGGTTACCCAGCACAACAACATCTAGAGCATCACACACACTGTCTCTGCCAGCTACCATCACTTTTCCAATTTACCAGCATACATCTGTCAGGCCGTCCAGTCATTTTATAATGTTCTATGTTCTCTTATTGGGGTCCTGGTTCCGGCTGTAGGAGTTTTTCATAGTATACAGGGATCAGCCCAATCACTCCACCAATCTGGAGATGATTCTATGTGTGTGTGTGTGTGTGTGTGTTGTGACACGTTCCTATCATAACCATCATTATTTTGTTTGGTTTGTGCTGCAGTTGTCCTTTGGTCTGTTATTGCCCTGGGGTGTTGATGACACTAGGTACTCACCACTGATCGTTGGCGGTCCTGCATTTGACCCTTGTCAAAGTCGCTCAGGTCCATTTCTCTCCTGTTCGTTCCGTTAACTACGAGAACCAGCTGTCCGCTTAGCTCTAATATACCCAGACTTCCATGTGTGTAAACACTATTTGCTGGATTGATGAACGGTCCTAATGGGTCAGCTTGTTGAGTGGGTTGGGGGAGGGGGTTTAGTACACCAAACAGCTTTGGACATACTGGCGCCGTTAGAAAATCCATAATTTCTTACTATACTGCTGGGCGAATAATATGTCCGTAGAATGTAAATTACAGTATGTGAAAAGTTCCCACGTGAATTACGACTCCCGCCTGGATTTTAAAGTATTTATACGAGATTCGTACACGACTATCTAACAAGGCTGCCGGAGAAATGACTCTTCTAAGTGGGAGTGGTGGAAAAAAGTGTAAACACAGCACTTTGTAAGGAATTTAATTAGCTTATAAAGTATTTTAATAAAAACATATTGTTCCTGGCAAATAATTTGCACTTGTGTCATATGCTGTCATATGTCATATATCATGTGACAATATCAAAATGGCGGCTGTAGTATGTTCGAATTTCATTCATACTAACCGAGATCGTACATAATTTTTTGAAAGGTTAGGAAGTAGGTACCCCTCGACTGATCCTGGTTTCTCCCGAAGTTTTTTTTTTTTACCTCCATTCTGTCACAGATGAAGTTTTGGTTCTTTTTACATTTCTTTATTACATTTCATAACTGTTTTTGTGTATTTCCATGTAACAGACAAACCAGGCTGTTTGGTTTGTCACTCTGGAATAGAATGGGAAGTGGTGGCCCAGTGGGTTTGAAAAGCTAATTGGAGGATAGTAGGTGCTAAAACACGCTGTTGTATATTGACGCTTAAAGTGTTTATGTACAGCTCTATATATCACACACGGTTCCTTTTCTTCAGTGAAAGTTGTCCACTGCTGAAAGGTCAGACTCGCAGGTATCCACCACCCACCTGCTGTCTTTATTTCCTCTGACCTAAAAGCAGCACTTCACATTCTCCTCTCGTCTCAAGGAACTGGCTCGTCTATTCTACTATCACTTATCTCTCTCTCTCTCTCTCTGTCTCTCTCTCTATCTTTCTATCTTTCTGTCTGTCTCTCTCTTCCTACGGCAGCACATATACAAAAATTGGAACGATACCGAAAAGATTAACATTGGCCCTGCGCAAGGATGACACTCTCTCTTTTTCTCTTTGCTTTCTCTCTCTCTCTCTCTCTCTCTCTCTTCCTCCCTGTGTCTGCTTTCTCAGTCAAAGTCTCTCTGTCTCTGCTTTCTCTCTCTCTCTCTCTCTCTCTCTCTCTCTCTTTTTCTTGTCTCACTTTTCTGCCATTTTAATGACTTTTATTCGTCCTGTTTCAGTTCCATCTGCTCTGTGCTGGCTGAGCCGTGAAGCCAGCGGCTAATTAAGCCATTATTTAGGCAGACAGTCCATTATATTCCTCTTTTCTGGCTTTTTTACAATGTGGAAAATATAACCTGGCGAGGCGGAGATAAGAGACTGGCGCTAAATCAGCTCTGGTCTACTTCTTATTGTTGTGGCTGTTTTATTTTAACATGGACTGTGAAATTTTGGGGGATCCATTCAAGTCGTTTATGTAATCCTTCTTTTACAGGAGCCTAAAATTGATGTTTACACTCGTCCATGGCTGAAGCGGAACAATGGGATTTTCTATAAAATCCACCTAGCTCTAGCTCTGCTTTTTTATTTATTTCCTCTTTTCCTTTTTTTTACTTTTACACCAACTTTTATTCGTTGTTTTATGTCTCATCTATTTCCTGCTGCTGTCAGTGGTGCCGTCTTTTCCGATATAATCATCTTACAAATGTGTCTGGACATCAGAGCACAGAGGCTATTTGAAGTTGTCAGGTTTTCAGGAGGCCGAAGAGCGAGCACCGGAGACACAAGGCATCGGGATTACTTTAACATACTGACTGCAACAAAACTTTGGGCCAAATTGAGACGACAGCTAAATGTGCTAAAACACCATTTCATTACCACTGGAATTTCTCCAGTGTGTAGGATCAGCCATGATTCTGCACCCCTGAAGCAGAGAGTGTTAGAGCCTTTCCTAAGGGCCCAACAGTGGCAGCTTCGCAGACGCAAGGCTTAAACCCACATCCTCTGATCCACAATGCAGATCTTTAACCATCTGGACTACCACTGCCCCTAGAGTTGCACCGACCCTGTCAGCATTAATAGTGTCAGAGCTACAAACGTGGTCAGCCAGAATCCACCGCTTTGCATACATTTACATTTCTGTCACTTGCATTTATCACTCTTTTTATTTAACTGAGCAGTTCGGGACTAATGGCCTTGCTCAAAAGCCGAGCAGTGGCAATTTGGTGGTGCTGGGAATCGAACTCCGATCTTCCAGTTAGCAGCCCCACTGTGCTACCACTTTCCCTTTTTCTTAAGCTTTATAGTACACTTGGATTTGTCTATAAGGTGCACTCGTTTCACCCTACCGAAATAATTATCCCGAAACCCAATTCACTTAATCATCAATGTTTATATAATGATGTCACGTTCAACTGTTTACTTATGTTTATATCAGATTTTTAATTGCTTTAAATTAGTACAAGTACAGAGCCAAAGAAATGAGGTTAACATCTAACTACAACTGCTGCCAAAACAGCCCTGACCCGTCGAGGCATGGAAATTTGAAACAAGCTCATTTAGTTATCTTTTTCCATTGTGAATAAAATACTGGCTCATGTGATTTAAAAGTCATTTTGATTAAAATTTAAAAAATGTCCCAACTTTTCTGAAATCCGGCACCAGTAGCATTAGATGAGTCCCACGGTGGGGCCTCCATGAATCGGACTTGTTTGAACAGCTTGTTTTAGAGGCCAAGTCAACACCTCAAACTTGTTGTGCTCATTAAACCATCCATTTATTGTCTATACCCGCTTATACCTAATCAGGGTGACGGGGGTCTGCTGGAGTCTATCCCAGCTGTCAATGAGTGAAAGGCAGGGGTCACCCTGGACAGATCACAGGTCCATCACAGGGCCACATACAGACAAACAACCACACAAACACATTCACACTCACTCCTATGGGCAATTTAGAATCACCAATCAATCAAACATACATGTCTTTGGACTGTGGGGGGAAACCAGAGAACCCAAAGTAAACCCACACAAACACTAGGAGAACATGCAAACTCCAAACAGAAATACCCCTGCTGGGGATACAAGCCTGGCATCTTTTGTCAGGCAATAGTGCTAAACACTAAACCACTGTTCTGCCCCCTCCTCAAACCATTCCTGAAATATTTTTGCTTTGCGGCAAAGAGCATTGTCCTGCCGAAAGAGGCCAAACTACGCAAGGTTTTCCCATGTAAGCCTCACACACCCGGACTTCCAAGTGAAAATGTTATTCATCCAAGTTCTGATGCTCACATGCACATTGTTGGTGCTTTCAGCAGTGGATAGGGGTCAGCACTGTTCTGTGCAGTGCCATACACAGCAAACTGCAACACACTGTGCATTCTAACACTTTTTTAATCAAAACCAGCAAAAGTAAACTAAAGTAGCTCGTCTATTGATCGGACAACCTAAGCCAGCCTTCGCTTCTCATGTGCATCAATATAATTGGCTGTCCATGACCCTGTTGCAGGTTCACCAGTGGTGATACTGACCATTGCTAACCGGACAACCTGGTCTAGCCATCACAATATGGCCAACACAATATGGCCAAAAGAACATTTTAATATCATGGACATGGAAAGCGATATACAAAAATTGCATGTATAAAAAGACTGTATAAATAAAATTAACTTTATGCCCAGACTCTTTATATCTGCAATGTGTTTTATCAGGTCTTGTCAAATTCCTTCTTCTAAACATGATGAAATGTTTTCCTTGTTGTGCACAAACACCTATAATCTGATGCCTGATGTTTATAGCATAAAACGCATTTGCCATTTTTAACCTTTTCTTGTTTACTAAATCAAAACTACATGTATTGCTTGAGCTGTGCAAATTGCTGTTTGTACAGCCGTCACCCTTTCACACGAAGGTGTCCTCCTTCATTGAAGAATCCATTTAAAAGCAGCACTTTGCCAAATGGACGGATAATGGGGTGGCACTCAAGCTGTCGGCGGATGTGTCTGGAACTCGTGAAATAAGGCGTGAAATAACTAATCATTTCAATAAATTAGCTGGCAAATGCTTAAGCTGGTTTAGCTATTCTCCTTCCATTGTCTGGACCACTGATTGACTTCAGCGGCATTCAATTTGAGTTTTCTGTTAATAACAGTTGAGAGGCAAGCTTTCAGACAGGATTTAGCTCATGGTTTCTTTTCATGCCGCCGCTACGTTCGTCTGCTTCCTTTTAGTCATTTTTTTATTTTCGAAGCATCTTTTTCATGTTGTGTGATAATATAGAGTTTAAAAGTAATTGAATTATCGGAAGCCTGCGGTGAAGACGGTACCTAATACCAAAACCTCATAAGACATAAATACAGAAAAATCTGGACAATTTCCTGTTTTTTGTTTGCTGCTTAGAGCGGCAGATTTTTGCTGGCCTTGATCTTTTTTCACAGTTACGCCGTTTCCACTGGTGCCAGAGTCAAGGATGGCTATTGTTATTTTATGTTCTAACGCCCAACTGGGTCCCCCGCGGGACAGTGGGTAAACTTCCTGATCTGCATGGACCCTGCAGGTGCTATTTTTCCCTAATATCTCCTCACTATGTACTTTTTCTGGATTTCCCTTATCGACCTGTTGGTCTTTTCTGCAACCACCGCTAAACTGACACATTTTATTATTGGTAATTTAGCTAAACATCGACATTTAAAAAAAAAAAAGCTCTTTTAAACTGCGTCCTGAAGTGGAAGCTTTGGTTGTTATACCGATGGAAATGTGGTATGTGTGTTTGTTCCCGCTCGCCAGGCCCTGACCACTACAGCTTCTGTCAAAATCTAGGAAAGTTTGCTTGTTCTGCTACAGTAACTCTTATTTTATTAATTAAGGAAAGATTCTTTCAGTTATCACAAAGCACAACAGACTTTGGTATGTAATCATCAATCACAAGAGTAATCAGCAGCCAAGTGTTACTAATGAAACACACATCAGAAAGTGTGACCATCTTACTGAATGTCCTGCTTTCGGCTGTTTGATGTTCTGCAGGACATCTAGACAGAAAGAAAGAATCGTATTGTTATAAAAAGATCCTAATAACAGCATATTTTCTTACTTTGTACACATTTTTTTACCTCTGACTTATAGGTTAATGTTTATGGTTCATTATATTAAAAAATATAGATTTAGACTGTGTTGGACAACACAATAAATTTTCGAGTGGATGATAATCTGAGGGAGGACTAGTGATACCCCAGGAATGATTTGACAAAAGACGATGATGATGATGATGATGATAGTCTAGATAATGGTAAATAGAATAGTGTTAATGATGTTAGTATTGCTGCTGCTGCTTATGTTGATGAAGATGATGATGATAATAGTAATGATGTTAATTATGATGATGATGTCATGATGACGATAGTAATAGGATGATGAATATGGTAAAGATGATGATGATGATGGTGGTGATGATGGTGATGCTGACAATTTTTTTAAAGCATCAGTTATTAATAACGACAAACTGCACTCGTACAAACTAGTTAATAAATAATACTAATAATCCAGTGATGTCATTTGGTGGTAATTCATTTTTCAATTATGGTCTTTTATATGGATGTTCTGGTCCAGAGCGGTTCATTGTTTTAGCAAGATGATGATAATAATAAAACATTCGGTATAATTCAGGCCTCGGTGATGAAAATGTATCCCACATTCCCAATACTCCAGTTCAGATATTAGCATTTATTCATTATAGAAAAGCATCTTTAATTAAATTTTAGCACATTTAGCAACTAAAGCCAGACTGTGCTCATTTCAGCACCACCTCTTTATACTCCAACACACTGGCTTTAAGATCACAGCTCTTCATGCTGGAGTGTTTATTGTACAGCAGGCGGTAGAGATCCAGCGCACGGCCCTCAGTGTTATTGGCTGCCTGTTAAATAGCTGAGAAAAATGCAGTGTTTTAACAGGACTGCCAAATAAAACAGCTCGTGAAATGAGGGGAATTTAACGAGACCGTCCTCCTCTTTCTGTTCATACAAAGCTTTCAAATGGCACCGCAAGCAGCTCACGGCTTCGAGCAAGTTGTCCGGATTGAGTCGATCAAGAATGGATGTCGCTTTAGATCTCATCCGCTACATCTCTCTTCTGTCTCTATCAGAAATACAAAGTAACTGGAAAAGAAAGACGGCACACAGGGACGCGGTTTCTCTATAAAGCTTGAAGAGCCATTCATTATCTTTCGTTATTATTCTATATTCTGCTGCTCCATCATATTTTCCGCAACAAGATGAAATCTCAGTGTGTGTGTGTGTATGTGTGTGCGTGTGCTTGCAGTGTAGTGCACCGTACTGTCTTGTCTTTTGTCTCTCTTTGCACTAGCTCGTCCGTCACTGCTGTCTCACAATCCTCCGAGCCCCTTGACTTTTTATTTTTCATCGCTAATCAGTAGCACAGACTGCTGCTCGGCTCCAGCTGCTGCTCTCGGGAACTTTTCTGTCGATCTTGCGAGTATAAAAGTACAGAGGTTTCTGTGGGACTCGGTGGGAAGTCAGTCACTAACAAACTGCCAACATGATTTGCACTATATATTTTCTATTTTTCTTATATAATTTATTCCAATTCTTACATACTGTATTCTGCTTAGCTGTTGTTTTCTTAAAATCCTAGAGTTCCCTGCCTACCCACTACTGATTACTCTGATCAGGTGTATTCAGTCAATTAGATAGTGGGGGTAAAGGTGGGGCAAAGTTGCATCGAAATTATATACTTCCCTAATATATATTAAAAAAAATTGCGTTTCTTTCTCTAACAATTCCTGAATCGATTCTCAAAAGTCCAGAATCGATTCTAAATTCGAATAAGATGGCGACGGTGCGGGTCTGCATGTGCGCGTTCAAAAAACTGATAAAAAATGATTAGTGTAACTGAGCGTTTGTTGCAGGTTCACCTAAGCAAATAAAATTTTATAAAATAAAAAACGATACAGATACAGTGTGTCCCTTACGGCGTTATTTAAGTGTTCTTCATAATCGTTATAATAATCTGACGTTTCCATGTTTCATTCGGAGCTTCAGTTCATCCTTAATAAAAGAACCTTTATGAAATGGGTGATGAACAAAAAGCGTAGAACCTCCAATTCTGGGTAAAAGAACACGCTACTCAAACAGTCGCTATTTTCTATTCAATAAATGCACCTGTCCGGGTTTTACTCATCGGGGTCCATTAATATAACTCTACTTTTACTGAAGTGTTGCTTGAAAAGGTTTTTAATCCACTTATTTATCCTTTTATTATAAGAGAAATCTGGACACATGGAGATGTTCTTGTGTATTGACTCTGTTATTTGAAGCAGATCACTCGTCCGCTGTATGATGGTCCTGCAGTGGTTCTGTGTGTGTTTGGACAGAACTTTGATAACAGGTTTGGAACTGTTTTGTTTCACAAAGCTTTCATCCAACACTTTTTAGCCACGGCTGGGATTTTCTTGTCACTTTTTTTTTTTTTTTTCTGTAAATTGGCGTCCTTCGTGTCGTCAATTCCCTCCATCTGAAGTGCTGTTTGTTTCCAGTGCGGAGACGTTTCTGAAAGGGTTGTGTGTCAGGACCTGTCAGTGTTCTCCTCCCAACACCCGA
>VCAZ01000139.1:172500-250000 GCA_005784505.1 Bagarius yarrelli
TTTGACGTTATCTGTATGATTAAAAGTTAACGATGTTTGCATTTTATACAGCAGCAGAATCTGGTTCAGTTGTGTGCCACATGAAACAGACATCAGGGCGGTTAGCCTCGCCTCGCCTCGCCTTGCCTCGTCGTTATCTCCACACTTATAGGAGAAAATTACCGTCTCAAACTCTACACACACTTGCTTTTCTAAGGTTTCCATCAGTGCTTTCATTGTATTTGGCTATACACCGTTTCTAAAGAACCGTCACTCACGTTAACCCGAAACAGCTCTCCGAGCCGCAAGACTTATTTCTAGTTCCCCGTCTGAGGTCCCTTCATATTTCCATTGCTGGCACGAGAAGCACATTTTCTCCTCTGATTTAAAAAAGAAGTATAATAAATGGGAATCGAGTCGAAACATTGATCTTGCTTCAAAGCCAGATTTATGAGTGCTTGAAGAGAGAGAGTGTGTCTGCTGCAGTGGAAAGGCTGCTGGAGTAAATTGGAGACAGCCAGAAGCGTGGATGAGGACGAGGATAAAGAAGTGAGCAGTGGGGTTTCTTTTATTTACACACCAGCCTCTGGCATGGAACTAAAATACACAGCACATTAAGAGCACGGCCATGCTAGGAGCTTGTTTTTACAAATATCAAGCTGCACACTTGCAGTTTAGAAGCTCAAACTAGAGAAAGTTATGTGCTAATAAGAGCTTGATCGATATTGATATTTTTTTAGCATTGTTAGGTTAGTGGATTATTTGCTTATAGAAAGCGCTGTTATTTCTCAGTGCTTCTCGCAATGCAGTGCTGTAATGGCAGTCCTAACTTCAATTCTCAAAAGCTGACGGAGGATATCGGTGGATCCAGTATTACCAAACCGATATCCAGTAAGGAATAAAATAAAACATCAATTAAACCGATTATCATGGTATTATCGCTGGATCCAGTATTACAAAACCGATATCCAATAATGAATAAAATAAAACATCAGTTAAACCGATTATCATGGTTTTATCGGTGGATCCAGTATTAAAAAAACGATATCCAATAATGAGTATACTAAAACATCAGTAAAACCGATAATCAGTCGATCTCTAGTGTTGGGCGGTGGTGGCTCAAATGGTAAAGGAGCTAAGTTGTTGATCTAAAGACCAGAAAGAACTGAGTTTAAGCCCCAGCACCACCAGCCAGCAAGTTGGGTCCTTGAGCAGGATCCCTAACCCTGCACCAGGGGCGCTGTATCATAGCTGACCCTGACCCCTGACATTTCCTGGCTATATTCAGTTTAAACTCATGATATGAACAGTTAACACCCCTAAAACTAAACCCCTGGACCAAAACCCCTGCTGTAATCATGCAACCGTTTGAGCTAAAGAGAATAAACACGCATTTATAATGTGTCGAAATTGGCTGAGGATGTCATAAAAATCAGAAGTGCATTCTACCGTCTACGAGCCGCAACTACAAAAGCAAAGCCACCCTTAGTCTTTAAGCGGGACTGTGGAACAGACAGAAACAGACTGAGCAAAGAGAAGGAGATCAGCAGAAGATTTTGCACTTATTTGGGCTGTGTCATGTGACTCCATTAAAAGCTGCCTGTAGCCAAACCCTGTTCCATATTAGTGAAGTGTGAAGCATGAATACAGCTCAGATGGAGAGGTCTTACAGACGTGTCATCACTAGTTGGAGTTCGAGAAGAATCCCATGTGTGCAATTTTTACTAAATCAAATAAATACAATTCTTATTACAACATAATAGTTCACTGCTTAAAGTTTTGGTCCCGTGGGTTCAATTCCCAGCACCACATAGATGCCACCACCGGGCCACCAAGCAAAGCCCTGGCTATCTTTAATGACAGTCTGCACCTGAACTGGCACAAACCTTACACACTGGCGCCAAACCTTAGATCAGATCCATCAGAGTGTCGTCTTAGTGTCGATATGAGGAACACCTGAGCTTTTGTACTAACAAGTTGGTGGTCAATATCAGACATTTCAATAGGCAGCTGGAAATGGTTAAAATCATGAATTTAAAAATAAAAAATACTAATATATTTTATTTATTTCCCCAAAAAATTCTAGATAGTATAGTATAGTGTGTGTGTGTGTGTGTGTGTAATTACATGGACTGTTAATGTCAACTACATAAATGAAATGCCCGATTATAATTTTCCAACCCATAAAACCTCCTCTCTCTCTCTCTCTCTCTCTCTCTCTCTCTCTCTCTCTCTCTCTCTCTCTCTCTCCGTCTCTCTCTCTCTCTCTCTCTCTCTTTTTTTTTTTTGCCGCCTGTGCTAAACAAACAGAGCGTGCAAATGGGTGAAGAGCTAATAATAGTTAAAAGTGATTGCAGTTTCCTCTCAGCTAATAGATGGACGCATTTCAGTGCATTCCTCATTGATTAATAAGTCCCACTTAGAGCTAAACAAACTTCCAAAACAGCACTGATTAAAAGCAAGACTTTTACTTCTGCTCTGTCGACGTTCCCTCATTAAAACATGATCACTTGCATGCCGGTTAAACACAGCTTTTTATAGTCAAAACGCAGAAACTAATGAAGCTTTCAGTATGGGGACTCTGTCACTTTTCATCTCAGTGCAGTATTAATGATGCGGCAGTTTGGGAATTTTGAAATATTCGGGAATATTTTGGAAACTTTACTGCAGTATGGAATAACCTGCTGGGTTTGTCTGATCAGAGGAGAATTGGTCCCCTGATGCCTGAACCTGAACCTGAACCTGACCCCAGGTTTTTACTCCATTCTGTCACCGATGGAGTATTTGTTACTTGCCGCTGTCGCTTCTGGCTTGCTTAGGGACCCTTAATTTACAGATATTAATTAAACTGAACCGAGTGTTTAAGTGTGTTCACTATTGTCTTATTTGATTCTGTGAAGCTGCTTTGACACAATCTTTATTGTTAAAAAACACAATATAAATAAACTTGACTTGACTTGACTTGACTTGATTTGACTTGACTTGAATGAGCTACTCTACTATAAGATGAAAACAGCTACCATAAAAGCCATTAAACTAAAAATATGAGGCTCTCTTGACCTGACCTGACTTGACTGACTTGACTTGACTTGACTTGACTTGACTTGACTTGACTTGAATGAGCTACCCTACTATGAGATGAAACAGCTACCATAAAGCCATTAAACTAAAAATATGAGGCTCTCTTGACTTGACTTGACTTGACTTGACTTGACTTGACTTGACTTGACTTGACTTGAATGAGCTACCCTACTATGAGATGAAACAGCTACCATAAAGCCATTAAACTAAAAATATGAGGCTCTCTTGACTTGACTTGACTTGACTTGACTTGACTTGACTTGACTCGATTCAGCTTGACTGGACTTGAATCAGCTACCTTACTATGAGACGGGGCAGCTACAAAAAAAAGCCACCAAGCTAAAAATAAGTGACTGACTTAACTTGATTTCTTTGACTTGACTTGAAATAGAAATAAAGCGACAGATTTTTTTTCCCTTAGTTGCCACTCCCTTTATTTCTGCTGATTTATGAGTTCGTTTGAAGATCGACACCACAGAGAGAGAAAAGAAAAAGACAAAGAGACATTGTGAGTGAGCAGTTCTTCACATTCACCCCTTTGCACACGCTCCTAACAGCTTTATTTAGAACACACTCGTGTTTTGTGGCTATAAATACTCCCGAGATTTTTTACACCCGAGCACTCGAGGTGTGAAGCGTTTTTTTTATTCTCACACACATCTAAAGAAAAAAACAGATCTATTATCACCTACTTACTGCATCCACTTATACTTCATAAATCATAATGTACAGCGTTGTTGTGATTGTTTGGAACCCTAATGTGTTTTCCACTTCAGGCTGCTGAGACGAGAATCACACTCAGCTCTTAAAGATCTTCTCAGCATGACCCTTTCACACCTGAGATTATCAGCACATCTTCAGTGACCAGCTGTGATCCGATTTCATTCATTTTTTTTTCCAGCTGCAGGAAAATCTCACACACTGTGTGAGATGTGTGTCTTACACAGCGTATCATATTCTCAGTGAGAAAAGTCCAGTGTAAAGAGGGTTCTGATCGGTAACCTTCAACTCTCACGCCGTGATTCTGGGATTTGACTCTGTAATTCTGTTTTTTTTACTCTGAATCAGCTTCTGACTCTAATTCTGTGATTTGACTCTGAATCAGCTTCTGACTTTGTACTCATGTACTCCCTTGCGTGGGTTTACTCCGGGTTCTCCGGTTTCCTCCCACAGTCCAAAAACATGTTTGTTAGGTTGATTGGTGATTCTAAATTGTCCATAGGAGTGAGTTTGAGTGTGTGTGTGGCCCTGTGATGGACTGGCGACCTGTCCAGGATGTCCATTAGGAAATAAGCAGGTATAGAAGATGAATGAATGAATGAATATATTTTCATTGTGTAAATTATTTAACAAAAATAAATAAAGATCTTTTTGGACAATCTTTTAATGAACAGTATGTGATTTGGCTGTTATTGAATTTTACTGTTATAAAATTCTTACTTACTTTATGTAATAAAAGCTTAATAAATGCAGTAGCTCTCCTCCCACTGGTGTTATGCAGTAATTAAAAACATGCTGTTCTGCTTCCACTGCTATTGATTACAGAACTCAACTCAGGCAGCTTACAGAACCCATCAGACCCGTCAGACCTTATACCTCCCCTGGAATCTGGCAAACCTCCAACAATTATTACAGAGACAGAACTGAACTGAGGCTGCGAGGATGTTCTATTGTTAACAGGACATGCAAAACAGCAACATACAGTCAGTGTTCAGTCATGGCGTTTTTTTCCGTCTAACTGGAGATGTTCTACAGACCAACACGCCGCTTCACAGCATCATGACCTCCACATGGCTGCTCTGTTTGTTTCCTTGGTTTCTCCTCCGTGTTGCTGAAAGCATCATGTAGCCCTGATGTGTTACAGCACATCCCTGTAGCAGCTTGTTTGCTTTTAAAGCTCTTCAGCACATTTGGGTTATTATGTGTAATCTAGAGCCTGCACTTGGTCTAAACACACACACACACACACACACCTGCGGATAAGCGATACAGCTACAGCTTGCCGTGTTGATGGTCTGTATCGCAATATTTCACAAACACACGTCTCAGATGTACTAAATTCTGATGCGTCTGTCACTGAAACACATCAGAGTCATGAGTCATGAGTTATTATTGACCACAGACGGTCTGGAAATCTGCCGATAAGCCTGACGACAAATTGAAGCTCCTATAAATATAAATAGAAGGTCTGTTAGTTGAAATTCGCTTTCAGAGTGTTTACTGGAACAGACATTCAGCCGTAAAAGCCTGGCTGAGAAAGAGCTGTGTGTTTAGCACAGACATTTTCCTAGAAACCTGTTAATCTTCAAAAAAAAAAAACGTCAAAAGAAAACAGTAGATGTCCATGTAGAGCAGGAGACACGTCTTTATGGTGTTTATCTATCTGTCGGTCTGTCTGTCTATGTATCTGTCTGCCTGTCTGTCTATCTGTCGGTCAGTCAGTTAGTCGGTCTGTCTGTCTATCTATCTATATATAACTGTCTGTCTATCTATCTGTCTATCTGTCTGCATGTCTATAGTATGTGTCTGCCTGTCTGTCTGTCTGTCTATCTATCTATCTATCAGTCTATAAATCGATATGTCTGTTTGTCTGTCTATTTATCTGTCTGCCTGTCTGTCTGTCTATTCGTCGGTCGCTTTGTGTGTCTGTCTATCTATCTATATATAACTTTCTGTCTGTTTATTTGTTTGCCTGTCTATGGTATATGTCTGCCTGTCTATCTGTCTGCCTACCGGTCTGACTGCAGGTCTGACTGTTTGTTTATCTATATATCATTTTATCTGTTTGTCTGTCTATCTGTATATAACTCTCTGTCTATCCTTCTGTCTGTTTGTCTATTTATCTGTCTGTCTGTATGTCTTTCTGCCTGTCTATAGTATGTGTCTGTCTTTCTGTATTAATATAGCATAGTTCCCAAACAAGCACTGGGGTCACAATGTGCTATAACAGTGAAATTCAATAACAGCCAAATCACATTTGTCCATTAAAAGCTTGTCCAAAAACATGTGTCTTTAATTGTTTTTTTAAATCTTTTACGGAACACCACAGACGCGTAATGCGGACAATTTTCCAAAGGAAATTTAAAGTGTATTTGCAGTTGGGTTTTCTACATGTGGCCTTGTTGTTTTAATGCCGAGCTTCAGCTCCGTTAACTCGCAGCAGGTTCTCACAATGTTATTAAACGGTTCCTAATTGGATTCGCAGGTTGCATTATTCATTTAGCTTAGAACGCTTACTAGAACGGCAGCGGGGAAGCAGGAGACGGGCGCGCTGAAATAAAGGCCCGAGTGGAGTTTCTGCTACCACTGGTTAATACCGGAGAAACAACTATTCAATTAAGCGCTAACAGCGGGAGATCTTAAGGGACGTTAGACATTAACGCTCCTGAACTGGGCTGGGAGAATGCAGAAACAAAACCTGCTTCAAAATCACGCACACACACACACACACACACACACACAGATGAACTCAAGCTCACTGTTTCCTATCCATATCGTATTCAGTACTACGCCGGAGGACAGGATTTACTTCAGCGCTAATTAATCTGCCTCCGAATAACTAAAATGAATTGTGTCATAATTAAAAGTGCCGCTAACGTTATTCTCACTCGTCACTCCCTTTTCTCTTTATTTTTTTTTTGTCTTCCAGAGCACCTGGGTCTTCGACTGGAGGAGTACATGTCCAGATTTCCGAAAGTGAGGATAGTGCGCACGAAGAAACGCGAGGGTTTGATACGCACCCGTCTCCTGGGTGCATCCGTGGCTAAAGGAGAAGTGCTCACATTCTTAGATTCACACTGCGAGGCCAACGTCAACTGGCTGCCCCCTCTGCTCGGTATGTTCATCGATCAGTCGCCTGATTGATTGATTGATTGATTGATTAATTGATTGATTGATTTTTAATAGAAGAAAAAAAAAATTAAAACAGGATAACAGCTTAGGACTTTTTCCAAACACTGCTTTTCAATCACTGTACGAAAAAAAAAGAAATAAAAATAAATAAATAGCCCCCAACCAAAAAAAAAAAAAAACACACACACACTTTTATCTCTCTTAAGCAATTTCAAGCCAAATCGAGCAATTTCACAAATCAAATGCTTTTTCTTGGTCCTTCCTGCGGTGAGCTGATAAAAAAAAGAATCATGAGGTGGCCAGTTCATTTTTTTCATTTATTTTTCTCTTTCAAATATTTTCTCTCTCTCTCTCTCTCTCTCTCTCTTCTTCTTCTTCTTTTTCTCTCTCTCACACACACACACACACACTTTTTTTTTCTTCTTCACCACTGCTCCGAAACCAGCATTCTGTGTCCTGCTGAGACCAGTATGTGCTCCTAAGAGGAAAATGCTTCCTCACCACCGGCTGTAATCATGTGGACGTATGTCTCGTTCGATAGTTTGCAGCCTGTGTGTGTGTGTGTGTGTATTTATGATTCCGACAGTCTGCAGCACAGGACGGCATTTCATCCAAAAAGAATCCTGGCTCCTAAAAATGTCTGTAGGGAACTGCCAGGTTTCTGCATCAGAAGACGGTGCTGATATCATAAAGAAACACCTAGAACTCCAACTGCCCCTGTTTTAATGATGATGATGATGATGATGATGATGACGATGTTGTTTATTTTTAACGATGCAATAGGAAACCCCTTTCTCTCTCACCTTCGCCAGAATACTAGTGTCCACACGGACTATAGTACCCATTCATTTAGATTTTTATATGTCTGTACACACAACTCATACACCAGAGATTAGACAGGAAGTCAGACTAATCTCTGACTAATCTCAATTTTCCTGTTGACATGAATTGAAATGCCCATTAATCCGTTTTGGGTCCCCAAACAACACCACAATTTTTTGGTTACATGTTTTTACAATGTGCTAACGCTCTTGCTAACGCGCATGTCTGCCTAGCTATCGAGTGAGACACGGGATGCTGGGCGGATGTTATGGGGTTTACTGTGGTGTTCTTTTTCTGTGTTCGTTTATCAATGATTGACAAGCCAACTTATGGCGTATTACCTCCACCAACTGGACTGGAGTGTGAAGCATTGATGGGACAGAAAAGCTAAGAAAAGCTGTGGCATTCGCTACGCCAACTAGCGGTTGGGTGTTTGAAGCTGGCTCGTAACCTGAATGTTAGCTCGCAACACAAAGCAAAAAACTCATCTGTGAGACGACCCGATCTCAAAAAACCCATTAGTTTGGACGTACGTAAGTCAGGGGGCCACCGCGTAAGTGTATTTTATTTAGTGCTTTTCCAGTGAAATGCTTCACCCAGAAGAACTGCATTTCCCAGAAAATGCAGTCGCCTACAAACACAGCAAACTTTTTGTTCTGATTGGTTAATCAAAAATATTTTGGTTTTTGATTTGATTCTACTTCCTGATTTGTGTATTATGGATTTTGTATGCTGTTTATGACTTTTTAACTTGATGTTCAGTGTTTGCTAGTGCCTTTAACACTAAACCGCAGTTCAGTCTTTTTTTAGCCTTTTTATCTGTTAAAAACAAACCTTAAAAACGTTTTCTGCTTCAAACCATTTAATTTTTAAGTAAGTTTTGCTTTAAAGTCATTTTTGCTTGTCTTTTTTGAAAATAATATCATTATCATGTTCTTGTTTTTCTGTTATTTTGTAAGTATTAATATTCAATCTGGCATTCTGAACACACATATAATCTAATTTGCATAATAACACTCTTACACACACTTTATATTCACCTGCGTAGGGTTTAATGGCGCACTGCGTGTGTTTTACAGTGTGTTTTTTCTCCACACAGTTATATGCCAGACGTGGTGTAAACACAGTCATCACTCACAAAGCCCAATTAGTTAATTGACCTAAAGAAATATCGCTCGGTCCAGACATCGGAGATCTATTTTAGATTACACATTAGTCCTCTCCGGCTTCACTCCAGCCAGACTCTAAACAAACACACACACACACATACACGCGCACACACATATAAATATACAAACAATTGCTTTATCTCTCCAATTCAACCCGATGGCGTCCACCCACATGGCAAGATGAGGCCGGGAGGTCCATTTTGCTCGACTTTCTGTTTTTTTCTCGTCCTCTCTCTACTCATTCTTAATTGGATTTTTTTTTCCCTGTCGTCCTTTTGAGACTGCAACAGAGTAAACACTTTGAGCTCTCAGATCAACACCTCTTAAGAGCAAAGTCTGAATTGGCACGATAAAAAAAAAAATCAGCAGATTCGGTCCTAGGAAACCCAAAGACTTATTTTTTTTTTTTTAAAGAAAGCTAAAGCAAAGACCAAAGCCGAAAATCGATGGAGGCTTTAGCCTGTTTGCACTTACACTATTCAGGAGAAAGGCTTTTTACCTGACTGTCACACTGCGCATGTGCACACAAGCGCAGACACACACACACACACACACACCCACACCCTTACACCACCTCTGAGTAAAAGTTTATCGATCGGTTTGATTAGCAAGAGCATCTAATATAATATCTTCTGCGGTCACTTGATCAGATTCTGGCTTAAAAGAGACTAATGGATGCAAAGGACAGAAAGGCTTCGGTGTTCCTCATCGTCGTCTCCGCCCTGGCGACGCGAGATGTTGAACACTTGTACCCTTCGCTGCATGTGTTTTACGGCGTGCGAACACTTGTACACATCTCTCTCTCTCTCTCACATACACGCTTGGGCAGTAGCGTTCAGGGAGGGTTTCGGGGTGACAGATCTGGGCCAGCTTATCCGTGGCTGCCTCGCTGGAGGCCGGAGGGTCTTCGTGTCCGTGCCTCCATGGACCAAACCCACTTAGAAACTCTGTAATTGTTTCTAATCGCCAGGCAGCTTCAATTTCTCAGAGCCTCCCTATTGAGGCGAGCCGAGCTAAAGAGGCCAAGCCAGCTAACGGACCAGAACTCCCCAGACATCCAGGCAGTCCTCACGCCAGCATCTTCCCCCTCTTTTTTTTTCTCTTTCCTTACCTTTCTATCCTGCAGACAAAACGCAAGGGATGTAGATGACACATATGGGCCTGGCTAACATCGCTTTTTCTTTTTTTTCACTTTATCTCTCCCTCAGACCAGATAGCGCAGAACCCCAAGACCATTGTGTGTCCTATGATTGATGTCATCGACCATAACCACTTTGGATACGAAGCTCAAGCTGGTGATGCGATGCGAGGAGCTTTCGACTGGGAGATGTACTACAAGCGCATTCCTATCCCTCCCGAGCTCCAGGGACCTGACCCAAGCGACCCTTACGAGTGAGTACACACGCTTCTCTTTCATTTTATCCATTTTAAACGAATTCCTGATGTACGGAATGGATTTTATGTGAAAGGGATTTGTGGAAAGCTAAGAAACAAAAATCATAACCATGTAATATTGTACTGTAATCATCAGTTTTTATACATTCAAATGTGATTGTTCTCAGCATTCAGCCATTATAGACGCATACCTATATTAATGTCCAGCAAAAAAATCTCTTCCTGAAATATAGGTTCCCCCCTGTCTGCTGTCAGGTATCTAATTTATTTTTTTTTCTGACAGAAGCATCTCCGCAAATCCAGGTTTATATTCATGAGCTCATGCTAATGCGTTCCGGTTTCTATAGTAACCGCTCATTTACACAGACTTGTACGACGGACACATATAAAAAAACTTTTTTGCAAGGAAACTTTTATTTGGTATTACTTACGAAAGGAGTCTCCAGTGTCTGAACTCTACAACAATCAGGAGCAGTGATATGTAAAAGAGAGTGTTCAGGTTCCACAGCATTACCTGTAAGAACAAACTGTCACAAATACACGGCATTAACGGCACTGGATGGCAACTAGCAGAAGTAAATACAGAGATAGAGAGAGAACGATAGAGAGGGTCAGGGCTGTGTAAAAATAACAATGAAGCCAACTATTGCAATATTTTTTTTACGATACTGTATCTGTATTTTAACCTCTAGTATCAAAACATAGTAATGTATTTTTAGCTATTCGTTTTCCTTTTTTTTTTTTTTAGAAGTATTACAATATGTATGTGTCACATGCTGCTAAAGGAGGAGAACGGGGAAACCAGGAAGTTGGATGCAAGAGGTATTTTTTATTTAAATACTTAGGAACAGATGGGAAACCACTTCAAGGAACCAAAACACAAAGGCAGAAAAGGACGGCCATGTAACATAATCAACCCAGGGCAAGAACTAGACAGAAACACAGGGAATTTATACACACAGAAATCAATGGAATAAATGTAAAAAAAAATGTGAAATGAATGAAACAGCAAAACAGGAAGTATACAAAACCAGATTTAGTTCGAAATAAGAGTCTTTTTTAACGTACGAGTCTCTTTTCAACTGCATCAAAAGGGTTAAATATATACACTAAAACTCAGCTGCTCTAAAATTTCACCAGATTGTATCCCGTAGCAACCTGCTACAGAAAAATAAAAAAAATTGGCCTGAATTTATAATTGATTTTTAATGTTTTTTTCCTAACAGGCACTCGCTTGTTCTAGATCTTGTGCATGATGTAAAATAGTCATTAAACATCGATTATTGAGATGTGACGCTCCAATCTCTTGCGGACGCCATCATGTATTTTTAATACGCCGTGATGGTGTTAGCGCCACACACACCTCCAGCTTCCTTCTCTTTTCATTCGATGCCACGTCTCAAAGGAGAAAATAACCTCCATGTCTGATCATGTCAGGTGTCACATTTGTTTGAATTCCTTTTTTCCTTGTCTCCTTTCTTTTACCACACACGCATTCAGGGTTTTTTTTCCCCCCAGACCGACGCACGGTATCGTGGCGCCTGCGTCGGGTCGGGCTTTTGATCATGCCAGGAAAAAAAAAAAGATGCTGTTTCAGCCTCATTAAAAACACACCAAGCAGCGCAAATGGAAGACGCCGAAAATGTCAGAGAGGTGTGTGGGCTCTGGTTAAGAGAGTCTGCAGAGCACTGATAGAATTCACAGCAGGATGTAAGAAGCCCGTCCCTGCACCGTGTGCTGTTTCCTGTCACTGGTGCATCTTATTGCTCTTTATTCGCGCTCACACACAGAGGACGAGGTTGTGTGGGCATGTATCTTCCCAGAATTGTATTTATTTTAATTCTGAGAATTATTAGGCTCCTTTTTTTAATATCTGTCATTCTCTCTCTCTCTCTCTCCCTCTCTCTCTGTCTCTCTCTCTCTCTCTCTCTCTCTCTCTCTCTCTCTCTCTCTCTCTCTCTCTCATCTCTCTCGTCTCTCTCTCTCTCTCTCTCTCTCTCTCTCTCTATCTCTCTCTCTGTCCTCGCCTCTCTCCTCCTCCTTCTCCTCCTCCTTCTCTCTCTCCCTTCTCTCTCTCTCCTGTCTCTCTCTCTCCCTCTCTCTCTGTCTCTCTCTCTCTCTCTCTCTCTCTCTCTCTCTCTCTCTCTCTCTCTCTCTCTCATCCTCTCTCCAGTCTCTCTCTCTCTCTCTGTCTCTCTCTCCTCCCTTGTCTTCTCCTCTCCGTCTCCCCCGGGCTCCTCTCTCCTTCTCTCTATCTCTCTCTCTCTCTCTCTGTCCTCTCTTTCTGTCGTGGGTTCAATTCCCATCACAACTAAGCTGCCACTGCTGGGCCCCTAAGCAGGGCACCTAACCCCTTAACTGCACAATTGGATAAAAATCAAGCTAAATGTAATAAATGTATTTATATGGGAGGTGGTAGCGCATTGGTTAGGGTGTTGAACTGCTATCTGGAAGACATTCGGGGTTCGATTCCCAGACCTTCAGTTGTATAAATCAGTCGCTCTGTATCAGGGCATCTGCCAAATGCTGTAAAATGTAATTGAGAATGTTTTATTATGTCACTTACATACCGACTGTATTTGTAATGTAATATTAACAGACATAAAGCAAAGAGATCAGTTTATACCTGACACATACTCTTATGTCTGTGATTATTATTGTCAGTATGTGCTATTGTTTACACACACACACACCACACACTTGCTCGGTAACTGATGTAGGACGGTGCCTGGCGACGGTAAACACACTGACAAGGATTTAGCTGATGTCTGTTCTGAGCTGAGGTTTATAGTCTAACCCTGAATACATTGACACAAGTACGTAGGAGGTCCAGAAGAATTGCACACACATCAGAGCAAGAGGAAAATACAGGTTAGAACTGGTGTTCAATTCGATCAAATACTGTTTGGAGTCCCGTAGACGCATGCGATTTGAGACACAACTACCGTATTCATTGAAAATACAGCGAGGAAAAGTAAAAAACAGACATAACAGCCTCTCTAGTTATTTAAATGCGACTCCCAAACACGTTTTAAGATTTAGAACCGTACGGCCGGCGCTGTAGTGTAGCGGGTTTAGATGCCGGCCACGAAGGTTCGATTCCCGGCTCAGGTCCTTTGAGAATGAGAAATAAGAAGACGTTGGCATCATCTTGTGTATTTTCCTGTTTTATTCATCAAGGCATGATACGAAATATCTACTTATTTATTTATTTATTTGTCCATTCATTCATTCATTCATTCATTCATTTATTTATTTATTTTTCTTTTTAATTATTTATGTATTTATTCATTTATTCATGCATTCGTTTATTTATTTTTTCCTTTTATTTATTTATTTATTTTTATTTCTTCTTTCTTTCACTTGAGTTATTTATTTATTTGTGTGTGTGTGTTTGTTGGTTGGTTTTATGTATTTATTTCCTTTTTGTGTTTTCATTCTTTTTTCTCTCTTTCTTTCTAGATGCACATATATGCATTGTGTACATTGTTTGTGTTTATTTGTATTTATTTCTTTTTCTCTATCTAAGCAGGATTGTTTCCCTCATGCTTTATTGTTTATTTATTCTCCTGCACCTATGCATATATTTAGCCTTTCCTTTTATTCGTTTGTTGATTTATTCATTCTTTCATGTACTTAAGTATTGTTTGTTTTATTCTTTTTCTTTCTTTTTTATTTTATCACCCCTACTGGTCCTGATGATTGTGTTTATTAATAAACATCACAAAAAGAAGGGATTTGGCAACGAGCATGAATAATGAGCTTCAGTTCTTTTTTATATGGAAAAAATGTATAAATCCATTTTAGTGAAGAACTTGTTGGGGTTTTTTTTCAATTCAGCTACAGAATGCGTGATCACGAGCAGATGTGCACAACAGCTGTATCCACAGTTTTCTCTTTTTGGCCAGAGTGTGCGTTTCGCTGAGGTGTGTGAGTGTGAGCTGTGGGTCATCGCTATCTGCACATCTCTGAGCGTTATGTAGCAGATCAGCACTTGTGGTGTGTGTGTGTGTGTGTGTGTGTGTGTGCTCTATCACATCCCAGCACCTGTCCAGCCTACACCAGGCACTAGGCTATGGATTAATTCTGCGGGTGTGTATAAAGTGTGCAAGGCACCAGCCTTAAGTGTGTGTGTGTGTGTGTGTGTGGGTGTGTGTTGGATTGTATACTGCAGGTTTTTCCACTCTACCACACTAATCTACTCCACATGATTTTCCTGAATCTGATCAGCTGGACGCTCCCGCAGCATAATGTGAAGAAATATTATATTACATTCTATTATATTAAAAATTAATTATATGATTTATTAATATAAGTGTATTATTAAATATTTAAATAAATGACAGGAATCTCCAGTGTCAGCAATATTTACGAGGCTACAAGGCTACAGAGAATAAAAAAAAGGCTACAACATAAGAATAAATTAAACAAAAAAAAAGTTATTATTTATTTAAATATAAATTAACCAACTGGGACATGCGTACGTATGACTGAAATGGGGTAATATCAGGGCGGTTTAGTGTACATATGACTGAAATGGGGGGGTAATATCATCAGGGCGGGTTTAGTGTACATATGTCTATAATGAGGTAATATCAGGGCGGTTTAGTGTACATATGACAATGAAATGGGGTAATTCTCAGGGCGGTTTAGTGTACATATGTCTAAATAATGAGGGTAATATCAGGGCGGTTTAGTGTACATATGACAATAATGGGGTAATATCAGGGCGGTTTTTAGTGTACATATGACTGAAATGGGTAATATCAGGGGGCGGTTTTAATGGTATACAATAGTGTCGGCAGGGCGGTTTTAGTGTACATATGACTATGGGTAATATCATAAATGGGGGTAATATCAGGGGCGGTTTAGTGTACATATGACTAAAATGGGGTAATATCAGGGCGGTTTAGTGTTGTACATATGACAATAATGGGGTAATATCAGTGGCGGGGGGGCGGTTTAGTGTACATAGTCTATAATGGGGTAATATCAGGGCGGGTTTTAGTGTACATATGCAAAATAATGGGGGTAATTTCAGGGCGGTTTAGTGTACATATGTCTGATAATGGGGTAATAATCTCAGGGCGGTTTTAGTGTACATATGACTAATAATGGGGTGGTAACTTTCAGGGCGGTTTAGTGTACATAGTTATGTCTAATGGGGTAATATCAGGGCGGTTTAAGTGTACATATGTCTATAATGAGGTAATATCAGGGCGGGGTTTAGTGTAGTGTACATAGTGACATATGATGAACATGGGGTAATATCAGGCGGGGGTTTAGTGTACATATGACTGAATATGGGGTAATATTTTCCAGGGCGGTTTAGTGTACATATGTCTATAATGGGGTAATATCAGGGCGGTTTTAGTGTACATATGACATAATGGGGTAATCAGGGCGGGGCGGTTAGTGTACATATGACTGAAATGGGGGTAATATCAGGGCGGTTTAGTGTACATATGTCTATAATGGGGTAATTATCAGGGCGGTTTAGTGTACATATGACTATAATGGGGGTAATATCAGGGCGGTTTTTTAGTGTACATATGACTATAATGGGGTAATATCAGGGCGGTTTAGTGTACATATGTCTATAATGGGGTAATATCAGGGCGGTTTAGTGTACATATGTCTATAATGGGGTAATTTCAGGGCGGGTTTTAGTGGTACATACATATGTCTATAATGGGGTAATATCAGGGCGGTTTAGTGTACATATGACTATAATGGGGTAATATCAGGGCGGTTTAGTGTACATATGTCTATAATGGGGTAATATCAGGGCGGTTTAGTGTAAATATATCTATAATGGGGTAATATCAGGGCGGTTTAGTGTACATATGTCTAATGGGGTAATTTCGGGCGGTTCGTGTACAATGCAATAATGGGGTAATTCAGGGCGTTTAGGTACATATGCTTTGAGGAATATCAGGGTGGTTAGTGTATACATGACTATATGGGGTAATATCAGGGCGGTTTAGTGTACATATATCTATAATGGGGGAATATCAGGGGTTAGTGTATATGACAATAATGGCGTAATTCAGGGCGGTTTAGTGGTATATGTCATGGGGAATATAGGGTGGTGGAGTGTACACATGGGACTTAATGAGGTAATACAGGGTGGGTTTATGTACATAGATAAATGGGGTAATATCAGGGCGGTTTAGTGTACATATGTCTATAATGGGGTAATATCAGGGCGGTTTAGTGTACATATGTCTATAATGGGGTAATATCAGGGCGGTTTAGTGTACATATGTCTATAATGGGGTAATATCAGGGCGGTTTAGTGTACATACGACTAAAATGGGGGATTTTAGGGCGGTTTGGTGTACATATGACGCTATAATGGGGTAAGACACAGAAATACACTGTATCCGTCTCTATCATCTGTAGCTGTTGTTTCTCTTAAACACGTGTTCCAGATTTTCTACACACACACATGATTTGCACAGCCAGCGTGAGCGCAATAGACTCAAGATTAGCATTCGAGCTTCTGCTGAAAAAACAGATCACATAAAAAAGGATAAATCTCTTATTTCTGTCAGAGATTGACTATATTTACACTTGCTAAGACATCATTTACGCACTGTCTCTTCTCCAAACCCTAAAGGACAGAGCCAGTCTGGAAGTGAGATAAAACACTCCCTGTCTTCTCGTTCCTGAATGCCAGGGGAACGCCGTTCTCTCACGCAAATTGTTAAGCACTCTTTCGCTTATGTCTCCATCTGTCACTCTTGGCTCATAAAAAGCAGGACTAAGTGATGTCCAATTAACTTCATTACTAGGAAATAGTGTGAAAGTGTTCTTTTGTTGTTTTGCAAACGCGGTTGCTTTGAAGCTCAGAATTTCAAAAAAATTACGTTAATTACCACGTTTGTGATACGAGACAGCTAAAACCGGTGCCTTCTTTAATTGCTACAAGCCCGAACTCACAACACGCAGTGCGGGATAATCAATTAGGCGCAAACACGTTCACCTTTAGCGCCGGCCAGAGTTTCAGCGGTTCATCGGCTTTCTGACATTTTTTTTTTCTTTGTGGAGGAAAAATCGACGTAGACAGAAAACACAAAATCAATACAGACAGGCCTATTCTTCATCGCCACAATAATGGCGGCTGAATAGCTGGAGATGTTGCTCATTAAAACCCGCTGGAGAAAAATGGATATGAGCAAAAAACAGCGGGATGTAATGGAGGAGCTCACAGACGAGAAGGGCGAGACGGGAGAAATGGATGTCCTCACAGTCTCTCCCTTTTGTCGCACACCAGGCTGCCTGTATAGCACAGCATGTAGCAGCGGTTAACACACTCACTCTCTCATGCACGCACTCACACACACACACATACACACACTCACACTCCTGAGACCTACCCCGGCTTCTCGGTCTTTACTATTGAGAAGGAATCAGTGCTGTAAAAATGTCCCATGCAAACCACTCCACCCCCCCAACCCCTCCTTTTGCTTTTTTTTTTATAAGCATTACATCCTGAGCAGGGTTTTATAAACCTTCCTCCCTTTCTTAGGTCTTAATTTAAAGCTGTGAAACCAGTTATTATAGCCTCCATGACACCACCGGAGCTGATAATCTAATCGGATTTATATATAAATATTTATTTATTTATTCATTCATATGCCGATTAGATTTTCAGCTCTGGAAAGTGGTGGCTCATGGTTACCAACCCAAAGACTGTGGGTTTGATTCCCAGCTTCACCAAGCCATCACTGCTGGGCCCCTGAGCAAGGCCCCCAACCCCCAATTGCTCAGTTGTATAAATGAGATAAAATGGAAATCGCTGTGGATAAGGACGTCTGCCGAAAGCTATAAATGTAAATCAGCAAGTGTTAACCAGTCAATATGACCTAATAAAGAGAATAAAAGACAGGAAAAAAACACAGAATTGAGTTTGATTTTTAAAGTGGATTTTTACCCCAAGTTGATAAAACAGCGACTGATTGGACTTATTATTATTACCAGCCTTTTTTTTATTAATGTTTTATTTTTTCAGTAAAGAATCCAGGATTTACTTATTAAATGTAGAGGCAGGTAAGCGTTTCCCCGTCTGTCGGCTCAGGGGATATTAAATCCGGTGTTAATAAGTCGCAGTGGAATAACAGAGCGATGAAGCCCTAGATGAATATAAAATTACATTTTAATAATGAAAGAATAATTCAAGGAATGTTGAATTAGTGTAATCAAACAGACTAATTCCACTAGAATATAACCAACATCTACCTTCCACTCGTTCAAACCAAGATGTCCTGGTCCTGTCCAATCGTGACTGTTTTGCACTTATTTAGTTACAATAGTATTAATGAGATCAGACAATGATGTTAAGGTGAGGAGGGTCTGGGGTTCAGTCGGTGTTCCGGTTCATCCCAAAGGGGTTATATTTAAACTGTAGAAGCCACAGAAAGAATAAAGGAGAAGGCAGATTTTATGGGGTGAACACACAGATGATTGGATGGAAAGACACAGTGAAGCGTCCCAATGCATTTAGAGGGAATATAAATACTCTGGGAAGGTCGGTTGACCAATTAAATTAGTGGACTGGAACTAACTGTTGTATAACTTACAATATAGCCATGATAAACAGCTAGTCCCTCACACACACACACACACAGACACACATCCAGTTCTCTGTGTTTTTCTCTATATCTCTCTCTAAATCTTTATGTCTATATACAACCCAAATTCCAAAAAAGTCAAGTCTCATAATATTTGGAATGGGACATGTTAACTACAGTGTAGCATCTCAAAGGTTTGAAGATGTCTGGACATCTAGATTAATTTCTGGAGCTTTGGTGTTGGAACTTGGTCCCATTCTTGCTCTGTTAGTTTGTGGTCGTCTTTACATTTACGGCATTTGGCAGACGCCCTTATCCAGAGCGACTTACATTTATCTCATTTATACTGCTTAGCAAGTGTGGTGGCTTGGTGGACCTGGGAATCGAACCCACAATCTTCAGGTTGGTAGTCCAACACCTTAACCATGAGCCACCACTTCCGACGTAGTGCTCGTTTACTCAAAACTTGCCCAGTATATCACTTCCTTGTTTCTCATTATGAAGGAACGTTAACGCCTCATTATAGCTTTGTAATCCAGAGGAAGAGAAACAAGTGTGTGTTTGTGAAGGTCTGAGCACCCGGTCACATGAGAACAAGCCTAATACACATCTCATGGGCTGTAACATGTTGAGGATTTGTTTCTGTCAGGTTTGGAGCGAAGGAAAATGTAAGGAGTAAAGAGGTCAGGTGGATGGGTATTAATGTCTGCACTCCAACAGGATTTAGCCTCTGTCCTGCATCGCATTAAACTTCCTGCTGTGCCACCATCCTTAGCTGGGGTAATAACATCGACCCTGGGGGTATTAACACTCATAATTTTGCTCACATCATCTCTTCCGAGAAGAGAAAAGAAATCCCGATGGCTCCGCATCATCACCGGCTTGACCGTCGTAATGAGGTGCACAGAGGATGGGGGTTACGACTCAAACCCATTTCCCCACTCTCATCCGCTTTATTGGTCATTTGCTGATTAATAAGGTCATTCCAAAACAGGGCATTTGTGGCTGTGAGGCAGATGAATAATGGATGTGTGTGTGTGTGTGTGTGTGTGTGTGTGTGTGTGTGTGATTTAGTAATGATTCATGGTCTGCTATTGCCCTTGTCCGTTTGTGTGTGCAGAAATCTAGCATAGACATGCATGACGTTTCTCTCCGCATGCTTGAAAAAAACTGACTCATTAATGTGGATCTTTAGCTTTTTTTTTTTTCTGTCACTCTTTCTTTCACTCGTTTTTCTCTTCCTGTCTTTCTTGGGCGACACGCTGACCTTGGCCGCACGGATACGCAATGCAAATGATTTCCCTAATCCCCCAGCGACGCATGACTTTAACAGTTTAATACAGCCCTCTGCGGCAGGACAGAGAAAGCATCGATTATTCCAGTCTTCCCGTATCCCTGCCCTCCTTCTCCGGAGATTGGAGTACGTCAAATAAGGCTTTTCACACTGGGAATGGAAATCGCTACGGAATTTGCCAGAGACTGAAGCAAATAGAGCGGTTCATATTTATGGAAATGGAAGAGGAAAAATGAGAGAGAGAAAGAGAGAGAGAGAGAGAGAGAGAGAGAGAGAGAGAGATGTACCATACTTACATGTCCTCTTCATTCTTCAAAGACATTCAAACTTTATAAGTGTTGCATTTGTAAAGGAAGTTAATTGGATTTTAGGAGCTTAGTCTCGAATTAAGGTTGGGAGCGGCAACTGTGTGGAAGGCGGTTTAGCTGTTATAGAGGGAAATGAGGAAAGCGATGGGCAGAGAGAGAAAACGAGAGCGAACGAGAGAGAGAGAGAAAGAGAGAGCGGGAGAGAGAGAAAGAGAGATAGATAGGTGGGGATATAGAGGGAGGAGGAGGAAGAGAGACAGAGAAAGAGAGATAGAGAGATAGGGGAGGGAGAGAGAAGGGGGGTAGTAACCCTTGATTGTTTAACTATATGCTCCTGTGTGGACAGTTTGAGGATGAATGTTGATGGATTGTATCTCTCTATCTCTCTTTGTCTCTGTCTTTCTGTCTGTCTCTTTTTCTTTTCTTCACTCTCTCTCTCTCTCTCTCTCTCTCCTGTGAGTTTGTGATTAATCGTATTATTTCAAGCTAAAAGTAAAGAGATGTTTTAATGGAGAGCTGCAGAGCAGAAAGACATGAGCACAAGGACACAGTGAGACAAACAACACACTTACCCCAACTAACCTGTAACCTGCATCGTAACACTTTTCTCTCTCTTTCTCTCTCTCTCTCTCTCTCTCGGTTTAATGGCCCGTATTGACATGATGGTTTAACATGAACTATTTTCAAAGCAATTATGAGTTGAAAGCACCACCGCCACCGCTTGACTGCCCCAGAGTTCGATCCTGAGATCAGGTTAGTGTCCGCGTGGAGTTTCACATGTTCTCCCTAAGGGATTTCCTCCATGTTATTTATCTTCATCCCACCTCCTATGACGCTCATGCAGAGATTATCCCTGCCTTAAAAAAATAAATAAAAATTCAAAGTGATAAAATCTCTAATCTAGACGAGGCAAATATATATATATATATATAATACAGAGTATATGATAATGACATATAGATGTATCTAAGACTCTATTGTGGACAAAATGAAGTGGTATCGCTGTGATTAAAATGTTGGTAAGTTCGTTCTCTAACACCACCAAACTGTACTGCCGGGCCCCTGAGTAAGGCCCTTAAGATAAATATAAGCGGCTCTGGATAAAGGCGTCTGCCAAATGGCGGATGTATAAATCTATCTAAACAAGTTATGACATAACCATTACCTCACAGTGGTTTAGTGTTAATGCCAATATAAATTAGGGTAACCTTCGTATTTTACAATAACTTGAAGATGTCTTGCCATAACTTACTTCAAATTAAAGTTACCTGGAAATCACTTTATTATTTTTTATTATTATTTTATTCCAAAATGTCGGAATGTTTTAAAAGCTTAAAGAAGCTTTAATGCTTTAAAAAAATTGCATTTGTTCAACATCATCTAACTGTACATTGTCTTGCTGTTGTGATGTTGTACCTAAGTCACATGACAATGCCAACATGCTGGATGAAGTATTTATTCCTATTACTTTGATTATACTAGTACAGCTATTAGCACATTAGCACATTAGCTACAGCTACAGCTGTTTTTAACTGCGGGCTGCGTACAGCTGAAAACAAATTCCCTTTGTTTACGGTGAACTTTTGTGAACAAGAGTGGATCAAGGATTTCGCCCTGTGGGACTCCGCATGTTACAGAAGCCCACTTAAAGTTATGGTTTTTTATACTCCTATAATAACCTCTCCCTTCTAAGCCCTAAACCATTTTAGATCCCAGAAAACCCCACCCAGTTTTCCATTCCCTCTAGAAGTGTGGCTTGATTGACAGTGTCAAACGCAGCAGAAATATCTTTTTTGGCATTTTTGACATCATCTTTTCACCCTAGAGGAACAACACCAAATATCTATAACAATGGCAGCTCCACAATAGAGCACTTACTGGAGGTGAAGTAATGAAAGCATAAAAACATGTTTTTTTTCTAGAATTTTGGACGGCACTATAGCGTAGTGGGTTAAGGCGCCATGACATACGTGACGATGTTATATGTTATATGTGAGAAATAAGCACCTTTTAACAAATGATTGCAGAATGTATTAGTGAGGAAATAGCATTATATTAGTGCCCGTAGGGGGTTGACAGAAGAAGGTAGGAGAAAAGTAAGACATTTTTCTACTTCCTGTCTAAAACAGAAGAGAAAGGAAATGTCAAGAGCGGGAAAGACAAGCGGGTGGGGGAATAAAGCCTAATGCACTGTGGGAATTTAAGAAAATAAAGTAAAAGTTTTCTCTTTCTCTCTCTTTCTTTCTCTCTCCCTCTCTCACTTACACACTCACTTACTCTCTCTCACACACACACACACCAGAATAAAGTTGCTGCACTTTTCAATATTTTTGAGCTCATTAGAGTTTCTATTCTCTGAACTTTCCCCCAGGACGTTCTACAGAAATGAACCAGATCTGGCAGGATAACAGGCTGGTGTGTGTTTGACTAACTCATGCAGGAGACGCTCTTTCTCTCTGTCTGTGGCTTATCCACAGACAGAGAGAGAGAGAGAGAGAGAGAGAGAGAGCGCAACGCAGCAGTGTTTTTCATTAGCCAGGCTCAGAGTTTGCCTAAATGCCAAGCCTCGTCTCTGCGCCAGCATCTCCCACGTCAGTGAAAATGTCACCGTTGCAAATAATTTAGATTAATTTCACGTGAACGCGCAATTATCCGGAGCTCATTTCAGGAAAATAAACGGGGATGATATCTTTTTCCATCTAAAACCCTACACATTCCTGTACGGTAATTACTGTTCGAGAGTAAGAGGTCAGAGAATCTGTTTGAGTCACATACATACACACACACACACACGCATGCATATATATATATATATATACACACAAACACTCTCTCTCTTACTTTAAGTTGTGGGTGTGTGTCGGTTACTTCTGCTTTGGAGCTGAATTAATCAGTTGGCTTTTATGGAGGAGGATTAAAGAGCCGCGTGTGTGTATGTGTGTGTGTGTGTGTGTGATATAGAGAGAGATTTACTATCTGATGTATGATGTTGTGGGTTCCTCACCTAAATATTTCACCTTGTATTCTTCACATCAGGTTGAAGAGGGATTTTGACCCGAGTTTATGCTCCAGTGAACCAGAACACCCGCAATCAGAGGCTGCAGCCCTCTCTCTCTCTCTCTCTCTTTCTTTCATACACACACACATGCATGTACAAGTGTCTCCCATCGAGCTACACGCTTCCTACAGATCTCCTTCTAATTAACCAATCAATACGAGCAGCGCTTGTCTTTCCCTGGCCGCCTTATTTAGCTCACATTCTCCTTAGACTCGAACACGTGAGAGCTGTGAAACAAGCAGCTCTCCTCGCAGCAGAGATTGACAGACACTGATAACACACACACTCACACACTTGCGCACACACGCTCAATGGCCCTCGGCATAACGCAGGAACACACCAGAACACAATGTAGAGCGCTCGAATTCCCTGGAGGACCCGAGCGAAACTCATCAGATCTCCCTGGAAACAAAGCGCATGTCGATCCGCTACTTTAATCAGCCAGTTCTGGGTTCAGAGTCACGCCCGCTTCTCGGATTGCATCATTAACCGTACTACAGTTTCGGCTTATTAGGATTTTTCCCCCTCAAGAATTTCGGGTTTTGTAGAAGTTATAAGCGCTTGCACGGCTTTAATCATGCATTTGGCACGCTGTTTTATTCCCCAAGGGCTAAAATCGATAATATCTTGGTTTCCCTCTTAGAGAAATTAACTCTTTCATTTCAATTTCTTTAATCTAAAGAAATCAAAAAGCTGCTTTATCTCTCAGGACGTGTTATGAGATAACAGGGTCTCAGTCCGTAACCGCCCTTGTTTTTACTCACACACTGAAAAGAGCGCCCAGATAACATCATCTGATAGCATGTTTACTCGGGTTAGCCATGCCGCCATCTGGACATATTTCACATCTCGCCATTAAGTTAAACCTGAAGCAGAGCGAAAATATCAAGAGGTGCTTTTAATCATAATCCTCTGATGAAATATCTCAAGCGTAAAACTTTTCTCCCAAGTTACACAGTTAGCAACTTTTAGTCATTCGATGACAAACAATAAACATTCTAATAACCTTTTTTAAGCTAATAAAGCTGTCTAATGTAGTATATTTTAAAAATAACCTCTCGAAGAATAATGCAGTGGTTCGCAGACAGTGACTGTTAGCGACCGAACCAACAGAGAACATTTTTACTTTTTGCATTAGGAGCTGTTGAGACCTTTCGTCCGAATTCGACTTTAGAGTTTGTGCCCGTTAAATATGTATAGATAGATAGATAAAGGTACAAGTACATAGCAACAAAATGCTGTTTAGCAATCACCAGACGTGCAAATGAGCAGATAAATATGTGCATTAATAAATACGCCTGTGTTGGTATGTGCATAGAGGAGTATGTGCAAGTATCTACAGCAAGTAAAGTGTAGTAATGCATTGTGCTCGAGTGAACATTGTGTACAGAAAGTATATACAAACGAGTGTGATAAAAATTATAATGTACAAAGTGGTGGCTCAAGGTTAAGGTGTTGGACTACTAACCTAAAGATTGTGGGTTTGATTCCCAGCTGTATCACACCACTGTATCCCTGACCTGCTTGTCAGGCTACCTTATATGGAGGGAAAAATATCAGGGAGCCATTATTAACATGTGGCATATAAAATATGTATTTAAATCCATGCACATTTTTTATATTTACTTGTGAGTTGCGTTTGTGCAAACTGTGTATATGGAGCGGTGGTACTGACGGTGGTTTACACAGTGACTCTCTGGATCTGTTGCACACCAATTCCTGCCCCATCGTCCTGTCAGTCAAGCAAGTTTTTTCTACTTCAAGCACTTGCATCACCGCTTTCTACCATTTGACGAGTCGTCTCTCCTGCAGACTCATGGGATAGTAAACCGGGTGGAAGTGGTGAATCATCCGGATACTTATAGGATAGACTCCGGACATACTACTGTTTATCGCATAATTATTCATTATTATACAGGTGAGATGTTATGCCTGCTTTGGCTTTCCGCCTGTGCCATTACGTCAGTTGGAGGCCACCAACACTGGTTTTGCCCCCGAAACCAGTACATCTCCTGGCGGGAGTGCAATGGCAGATAGGGGACGTCTACCTCCCATCCCCTGCAGCTATCTTTACAGGGGTGTTGGCCCCCACCCATTATGCCTTCTCCGGAGCCACAGCCAGAAGCTTGCTTTCTTTGCCTTCTCCCCCAGCGCCGCATAACTATATAGTAGAGAACATTACGATTTCGGAAGCAGAAAAGTTGATGCAAATATGAGGCGGATTTGTGAAGACTTTAAAGCACACCCTGCTTCTCCTTCATCTCAAATGCAGATATACACTGCTAATTTTATACACAACTCTTCCTCCCACAGATTCAGTCGATTCACCTGCTGATAAACGTTATTACTATGGCAACCAGTAGAAGGAGCTCCTATTTCCGTCTTCATAATACAGCCACTGGTGCAGAATAAACTCATATATAGAATCTGTTCGAACCAGGAAAACATGAATAGAGATTAATACAATGCTACATGGAATGAACTCGTGATAATCCACTACTAATCCCTGGTAGGTGATGGCGTTTGGTGGACCCAGCTTCTGCTGCTTCTCCGCTATCCCGAATCGACGTCTTGCCCAGAAGCTTAGCTGATCAAACCCACTTCCAGAGCCAAAAGCACTGGCACCGATCTTTTCTCTCTCTCTCTCTCTCTCTCTCTCTCTCTTTCTCCCTACGACTTGCTTTACAAAGCTCCCCTAAATCCGCTTTTTGCTTCTGCGTCCCCTTCTTACTGGCACGAGCACCGAAAAGGGGGGAAAAGAAAACGCTCGGATCGTTTCGCCAGAGAAGTGTTTGCTCCTTCATTAGCAGGCTTAATTGAGTCGACTGCTATATTTCAGCGCCTTATTAAATCGGAGGGAAGCGGAGCGCCGGGTATTACATGAGAGCAAATTGATTTTGGCACCGGCCTGTCCATCTTATTTGGCTGTCTTTCTGCAAATGCCATTTTCACAATTTTTTTATCTGTATTCTCTTTTTTTCTCTTTCTTTCTCTCATTCTTTTTGTTGCTCTTTAATGTTTTTCTTTAAGCCAACCCATACACTGTTATTTGATTGATTAAAAAGTGAGCATGCCAGAGAGAGAGAGAGAGAGAGAGAGAGAAAGTGTGTGTGTGACGTAGAGAAAGAGAAAGACAAAGGGACTTTCATTTTACCCTGGTGTGCTGTGGTCTGCATTAATCTTGACCTGGCCTGCTTGCTTATTTTACAGGACATACAAATCACTCTACAAGTCCAACATGTTGTTTGCAGTCCCATATATTTTTTTTATTCTTTGGAGTGTTAATATTACAAATATGATTCTGATAACAAAATCCTAATAAATTAATAATTAACCCACATAACAAAACAGGGTTAAATCAGTGGTGGGCCACACAACCCACTTCCACTTTACCCATATACACTAATAAATTACAGTCCAGGGCTTGACCAGATCTGGTTGCACCAGGTAGGCATAGCCATATTCTGGTATGTAGAACCAAACAAATAAGTTCCAAATGTCAGCATGACAGTCAGTGACTCTGCTGTTTCAATATTGATGGGAAGTTTATTCCACCGTCTTGGTGCCATACCAGAGACAAAGTCCTGAGACAGACATACCTTGCATCCTGTGGGATGGTGGAACCAGTCGAGCGGTGAATCTTACAGTGCGCAGTGTGCATGTGAGCACTGATGAGTGCTTGGATGTAAGATAATGCTGCTCCATTTTTGGCTTTGTAGGCAATCATCAGTGTATTGAATCTGGAAATAAGTGGAGGAAACGCAGCAGTGGGATAGTGTAAGGACATTTTGGGAGGGTGAAAACAAGACGCACAGCTGCATTCTGAATCATCTGCAGAGGACGAATTGTACTTATAGCTGGACCTGTTAGAAGCGAGTTGCAGTAGCTACTCTACAATATACAGCCCTAGTTCTGTGTATTTATGGTTCTGTAATGTCACACGATGGGTGTGAGACATGGAAGCGGGTGCACGAGCAGGTGAAGTAAGCAAAAACCTGTTCCACCTGTCAAGTTCAAGAGGTTTCTGGAAAAATTTGTACCATTTGTGTCGTATGTTATTTAATGGAGCAACATTCGCTAGGTTTACGTCATGCAGCTGAGATCTATTGGTACAAAAACGAGTAAAAGACCTGGAAATCAACTGATACCTGATTCTAACCTGATACAAACACGCCTGGTAAAATGTCTCACACAGTACCTTGGTTCTTTGTAGCAAAATGTCACAGAAATCTCCAGATGATAAAAAACTTTAAAAAGGCAAATTAGCAAAGCAGCCCGTCATCAGCTGGGTGATACGGTCCACAACCCGGCTAATCTCCTCAGCAGTGCTTCTGTCCTCGTCCCTTTCCATTAATGGATGAGCTGGAGGGAAGCAGCGTGTTGTAATTTTTCCTCGTGTCTGAGCCTCAATTAAGCTGCTTTGTGCAATTTTTGTCTTTCTCATACTGTCCACATCTCTGTGCTTCATTTTTTGTTATAGCGGATCAGGATTTCCGTTTGACGTATTCAATATTGTGGTATTACCAGCAGCCTTGTTTATTCTATTTACTTATTTAACAGCATGCACGTTGTTCGGATCTGTGTAGGAAGTGTCGGGTTATTTTTAATTAGGGTCCTTTTTAAACTGCCAGCATTTTTAAGTTAGATACCATTTTTTGCTTTAACATTAATGGTGCCGTACCTGTTTGACGCAACCTGCTCCGGGGGAGAAAAAGCAGTGTGCAAACTATATGAAAGAAATTGTTACTGTTAGACTTTCGTATTTTTTTTATCCAATCAAAATTAAATACACGCTGTAACGTGCCACAAATATTAATGGATGGCGTAATGTCTGCGTCTGTCTCATCACTGCCTCCTCATTGGCCCTACCCACAAAGTGAGGTAACAAATACCCAGAGTTTTATGTCTAATGTTAGCATGTCTAATGTAAGTTTTTTTTTTACTATTTTCTACGTTCAGAATAAAAGCATTAAAATGTAATGATGTCATTACATCAGCACAAATTTGCCTTCCCTCCTGGATCAGTGGAACATGCCAATAGTTATGCAGCTGCATTAGCAACTCAATAGTCAGACTTTAAGAAAGTTCTGACAGACGGGCAGAGACGGTTAAGAGGAAGTACAAAGAGAAAAATAGGAATTTTAAGAATGAGAGAAAAGAAGAACATAGAAAGGTGAAAGACAAGAAAGACAAGAAGCTCAAGAAGGAGAACAAACTGAAAAGAAGAAGAAGAGGAAGACAACAAGGATGCTTAAAAAGAAAGAACAGAGGAAAATGAGAAAAAGAAAGTTAGAATTAAAAAGCAATTGAACGAAAGGTGAGAGGGTAAAAAATAGGAAGAGAAGAAGAAAAACAGGGGATAAAGACGTGAGGGAGTGAGGGAGAGATGGAGGAAGAGGAAGAAACAGTATATCCTCTATTCAATCCAAATAATGTGTTTAGATAGATTCCCTAATACAGTAACTTTCTATATACAGTGTGTGTGTGTGTGTGTGTGTGTGTGTGTGTGTGTGTGTGTGTGCCATATGTATTCATAAACCAACAAGTGTCAACTGTAATAAATGTTGAGTTTGTTATTAGGAGTGTTTTATTGTCTGCAGAGCTTTAACATTACCGCTGACATTTTTCATTTCATTTCATGTTTTAATCTTTAGATGGAGTTTTTTCTGCCACCTGAGGGGAATTTCATCATAAATGATATTTAATCCCATCGGTTCTTTTTTTCAGCCGTTAACTGTTGACCACAGCGATGAATTTCAGCTTATAATCAAAGCCTAAACACAGTGTAAAGGCCAGAATTAACAAAGACAGAATAAGAGAAAGAGTATTAAAGAGAGAGGGATAGAAAGGAGAATAAAGGAGAGAGCAGGTAACCAGTAAATAAAGGAAGTGGGAAAAATGTGAGATGGAGGTAGGGAAAAGCGCATGAATAAAAGAAAGCACCGAAAGAGAGGTAGAGGGAGATAAAGAAATTGTTTGAAAAAAAAAAGGAGTTTAAAACAAAAGTGAGAAAGAAAAGAAAAGAGTGTGAAAAAGAGAAAAACAGTACAAAAAGTACATTGAGAGAGATAGAATTAAAGAACATAAGATGGAGGGAAAAGAAAAAAAGAGGATGCTAAAAGCTAAGAAAAAAAAGAGGGAAAGATAAAGTGATTGAGTGGAGAAGTTATGAGAGGAAGAAGAAGAGATAGTGAGAAAGAAAGGCGAAAATAGCATGGGACAGGAGGAGAAAGTAAATAAAATGGTTGTGTGTAATAAAGGTAAAGGAAAAGTGAAAAAAAGAAAGAGGGGAGACATTGAGGAATGAAAGATGTAGATCGAAGAGAAAACGAGAGTGAAAGGGATAAAAAGAAAATATGAGGGAGAGCTTGAAAGAGAGAATCAGGAAGGAAAGAGGGAGAGAGAAAGGTAGTTTTAGTTTTTCGCTTGCGTACCTGATGCATCATTTCACTTTAGTAGTTTATGGATCTTCATCCATCTTTAAACTCAAATCAGACTGAAAGTGCTGACGTTTCTTTTCTCTGTACAGTCTCTCCGTCCCTCCTGTGACCGGCAGGAGATTTTCTCTGTCAAGCCCAAATGCACTCACAGCTTCAAAAGAGTCTATACTTATAAATGTGTTATGAGGTGTGTGGGTTCGAGAGAGAGAGAGAGAAAGTATTAAACAAGTCTGTTCTCTCTTCATCGCTGCAGGTCTCCAGTGATGGCCGGCGGTCTGTTTGCTGTAAACCGTCAGTGGTTCTGGGAACTGGGAGGCTATGATACGGGCCTGGAGATCTGGGGAGGAGAGCAGTACGAGATTTCATTCAAGGTTAGAAAGCCCGAGCAACAAAACTACACACACACACACACACACACACACACACCACTCACTTTGGATGCACAGGTTCACAGTTCACAGAAGGTGTTGATACTTCTCTGTATACTATATAGTATGCATAAACCTGTATGCAAGACATATAGTAAATGAAAAATTACAAGACAAAGGACAAATTCTTGATTGAGACATGTGGACAGCTGCTACAGTCAGGTCAAGTCCCCTTTAGTTTTATTGGGGGTGTTCCCGGTTCCCAGTGACCTGACTATAACATAAAAATATATTAGAAACCCGTTTTGCAGATCTTTCACAACATTCAATGTGACTGCAAATAAATCAAATGTGACTGTAAAGGGGTATAACGCAGGGCATGTCATAGCACATTAATAGAGCAGTTATAACCATGGTGCCAATACTGGATTGCTGTAAACACTTCACTTCACCACCTTACACCACTGGGATGTTACGTTTACGACATTTTTGCACTTATCCTCATACCCAGCCTGCATGATGTTCTGTTGTACTGCTGATCAGAAGATCATGGGTTTAAATACCCGCATCACCAAGCGGTGAATGCTGGGCCCCCAAGCAAGGCCCTAAAACCTCAACTGGTCAGTTGGATCAATGTAAGTCACTAAGAATAAAGGTCAGCCAATTGGCAAGAATGTCAATTGAAATTTCATGTCCAACATTGAAGCCTTTTTTGATTGTTGCCTTATAATATGTCTGATTTCATGACAGCTTAGACAGAAATATTGGGCTTCATGTTGCAGTGTTTTTAGATGTTTAGTTAGATGGTCAGAAACAAGGAAGTGTGTTGGATGATGAATCGAATAAAATTGCATAGTCCTGCAGAAAGTACAGGTATTGGTTAAACATAGTGACTGGAGTCCAGAATAAGCTTCAAGAAGCAATCAGTGGTTTCAGCTACCTGATTTAAAAATGCTCTCTAATGTTCTTCTCCTTCTTCTGCCTATAAGACTCACTTTCTGCTGCTGATTTACGCTCCTGTGTCTAATCTCAGCAGAACATCGAAGAGCTGCTGCAATCATGAAGACATCACAAACCTGTACTGTTTGTCTTTAGTCTTCTCCATCTGGAGTCAACAATTTTTGATCTACTGTCCGGTTTTACGATTTCCATAAAGCTTCATAAAGAATGTACTTAAATTATATAATAAAATGGTCATTTGAGAAAAAAAAAAACTTTGGAGTATTTTAACCATAACTTAAACCTATAATAAAAAATATTATAATCAAAATAAAATTATTTAGTGATACTATTCCACTGTTATTCTATTGTTACGTCATATGTGTGTGAACAAACAAACAGACAAGTGTGTATATGTAGGTCATGTGATTTGAGGGTGATTTTTAGCTTGTTTTAAATTCTCATCAGGGTGCAGACTGCTGCAGAACCCTCCCACTTTTTTTGTTAGCGAATCAGTATCGTTTTTAGAACTTCTGTCTCGTTTGGATTGGACCGTTCTCTATGAGTCACATTCTCGCTCAAGCTTAAGCTAGCTCTAATGATCTATCATCACTATTGGATATTTATAGTCCTGCTTTACTAACACTTTGTTTGCACCGCCAAAAATTTTTTACCACCAGATGCCACTAAAAGAACAAAGATTTTACGCTGTGTTGGTTGAACTCAAACAGAACCCAACCGTGAACAGTGCTGAAGTGAGCTTTAGGCTTGTGCGCCTACAGGTGTTGAGAAGGAAACACGTGATCAGCACTACCTCAAGTGGGTCAAGAATAGTCTTGATGCTGTAAGATTGATTACAGGGGCAGAAAATACAGGGCAGTACTCCATCAGGGGGCACCGGTTAAAAATGGAACAATTTACAAGCCTTTCATCAACGCTCTCTCTTCTCCTGCATGTCGAGTACTACTTCAATCTCCTGGTTTTTTAACCTTATTTCTGCCCCTCAGCCAATCAGTGATTCTGAAAGCACTACTGCGCATGATTATATCCGTCTGCTTCCATCAGCCACACGAGCGTTTCTCATCCCTGACAGCTCCGTGAAACCGTGGTCAGAAATTAAAAAAACAGCCTCAGCACAGGTGTGTTTGGAGGAAGTGCAGAAACTAATTAGTTCCGTCTGACCCTGTGATCTCGTGTCCATCTGAAGCAATTGGGTTTTGATTAGATGAGGACAGGACACCCGAGACGCACATGTGAGGGATTTTTTTCACTTTTACTAGAGATAAACTACCTGCCATGGCTGCTTTTTTATTAGACGCTTCACTCCTGTGCACCAGCACTTTGTGATTGGAAACACCGGCAGTCTGGTAACTATGGCAACTGCAGGAAGTAAACATTTTTTTTTTGGTGGCTAAAATATTTATTTTTTAGAATTATTACTATTGTCTCTGCTAATCTTCCAGCATGAAGTGAGACCTAAAATGTACAGATAGGGTTGCGGATCTTGTTTACGGATCCGGCGAAGAGTGCGAAACGTGTTATCGCTGTTATTTAGCCTTATCGTGACGGCAGTGCGAGGACCAACTTGGACGGTGCGAGCTTGGTGCCTGCCAATATATCAGTCAGCTGTCTTTCTCCAACCGGCGTCCTTCTGTCAGACGTGGGAGGATTTCAACATGCTGCACGATTCCTCCCAATAATATTCTGTTACATCCCGAGCCGTGACTTTATTTCTGTACAGTTAGTGCGTGAAAATGATTCATCTTTCTCTTGTTTACTCTCAAGAGAGAGAGAGGTTTAATTTCGTAGGCGGCGGCAGTGTATAGGACGGTTCTATCTCAGAGCGTGTAAAGTGTGCCTGACCGCCAAGCACCCACCCCAGCGGGAGAGGGAAAGAGAAAGAGAGAGAGAGAGAGAGAATCGTTTGATGTACAGCTCTCTCACAGCGGGAGAAATGATAAAACGAAGGACCCGTCTGTCAAATGTCCACAACACTTCCACAATGCAGATGCAGAACCTTCCCTCGAAGTTCTAAACATGCCGGATAGGAAACAGCTTTTCATCCTGAGGGAAAAAATCTCCCTCGCTTCGTGGCTGTGTTCAGATCAGATGAAGGAGAAAGGCAGATGATTTGAGATTAAGCTACAGGAAAAGGCTTTTCCTCCCTCTTCTCTGTGGTGCTGTCAGCTAGCAGGGGTGTAATTGGATCTTTTAGGGAGAATGGTCTTGTTTTTGACACATACACCTCTGGAACAGTGTTATGGATGATTGCAGAACAACCTTTTAGAGTAGGAGCCAAAAAAGCCCACAGAATTGTCAGGTATTACTCATCCCACTCAGAGTTCTTCTCTCTCTCTCTCACTCTCTCTCTCTCTCTCTCTCTCTCTCTCTCTCTCTGTACTTTGAAAAAATCTTATTGGAGATTTGTGTGTGTGTGTGTGTGTGCATGTGTGTTTCTTCCAGGTATGGATGTGTGGAGGCAGTATGTATGATGTACCATGCTCCAGAGTCGGCCACATCTACAGGAAGTACGTCCCCTACAAAGTGCCTTCAGGAACCAGCCTGGCACGAGTGAGTCCGCCACTCAAAACACTCAATACCCCTGCCTGTGCTCTTATCCCAAAATAGACAGACTACCATCTAAAAGCATACTCTCCTTGGATACATTCACTTTCAAATATAAAAGTATTCACACACCAGGTAACAACGGTTATACAATGTTATGAAGAACAATTTGGCTTCAATAAAAATGTGTAATTTAAGTTGCGATAAGCAGTTTTTCTTTGCATATAGGATAAGAAAATTAAGGATCTATTAATGACATCAGCAAAAATGTGATACATTACAGAGAATCCTCTTCCAGCTGGGTTGTTGTGAGGCACCTCTAAAAAACATCACAGGAAGAATCCATTTTGCTAATCAGGTTGTTTATTTAAGCACAGCAGATAATCAAATCGTTAGGCAGATCTGTAATTAGGTAGCAGGCATAAGGTCGGTACACAAGCACAAAACTCACTGGCAAACAGAAATAAAACACAAGAACCGAGAGACGTAGTCGATGAACATATGCAGGGGTTAGTAACCAGAGTAAATTCAAGCACGAACAATAACACTTAGTATGCAGAAGAACTGAAAATACATTGTGATGTAAGGCTAAGTTAATTAGCTTCTAAAGCTATAACACAGAAGGAGGAGGTGCTTAGGTAGAGTTCCCAATGTTGGTCAGCTGGTGGGGATTCTGTAATCCTTATAGTACCCCTCCATGAACGCTTCCTAGCATTATTAGGGGCCGAGGTCTGGGGGCCGAGCATGTAGTATGTGGTAATGTGGAATTCACACTTTTCTGACTCTTAAGCCTGGGGAGAACTGTAGAAGACATGTTGTACTTGCTAAGACATGTCATTTCGGATGGATGAACCCCAGTTGCGAGGGCTCCCCTATGTAACATTCCATGAGGTAGTGAAAGCGGGTATACATTATATAAGGTGGCTGATCAATAGTGCAGTTCCAGGATCAGTGTGGAGGTAGATACACTGTCTTGGCTTTACGGAAAATATGGTAGAATTCCCTATATTTTTGAGGAACATTCGTAATTTCTGGGTGCTCTGCCTGCTGGATCTGCATGGGTAGGCATAGGAGTGTGTGTTTAATACAGTGGTATTAAATACAGTGTTTAATACAGTGGTTTTAGACAGTGGTGGAAGCGCTGAGTTGACCAGCATAAAATGTCTTTATGCATCTATAATATAATCGGGTCATGAGTGACCAGCCATTGAAGGCCCAGGATGATTTGGTTGCTGCAGCGGGGGCTGACATGAACCCTGCACAGATTTGCCTGTGGAAACTCTACAGCTTTTATCCTGGATCATGACAGTGATAATACCGGCTTCTGCTTAGACATGAAGTCTGACTAACAAACTGACCATCTGCTCTTCGGTTAAATGACATTTTGCCAGGGGCACAAACTGTTCGTATAACTGTTCATAATGCACAATAAGACACTGCCGATGGTGGAAGAGACAGAGAGAGTATCTCAAACATTTAAGACACTTGAGTACACTTATGCACTGTATAATACACTGATTATAGCTACAATATTAACTCACAGAAATTCTTAAATAAAGGCGCATGTCAATGCTAATGAAGTCCTCATTCACAGGACATCCCGGAGCATCAAAGCTCCTACATTTGTTCATACGTCTGGTCTTACAGGGTGTCATATGTCGCTTTTCCACCAGGGTTAAAGAGGACACTCATTCAGAACCAGCTTACATTTGCACTAAAAGAGAACAAAACCTGCTATGTCATAAACATGTGACCATAATCGCTTTTGCACACCTCTCTTTTTTAATCCCTGTCTTTATTTTTTAAAGAGAAAATCTGACTGTTACATAATAGAAATCAGGATCAAAGGTGCAGTAGGACATCTTGGAAAATGCTAACTGTAGCCTCATCACACTAAAAGCGTGCATCTCACCCTCTCTGCAAATCGCTATCCAAAGCCACGCCTGCTGAGCGCGTAAAACAGACTAGACCCTATTGTACTTTTAAGACGAAAAGCTGGCTGCAGTGTTTAACATAGCATAGACGAGTGAACATCTTAACATCTAACTTTGTTTCATTCATAGTGTATTCATTATACATACTTCCTCTCCAGTGACTGTATATATATATATATATATATACAACAAGAACGTATGTATAAGAAAAAAAACACTGCTGTAATGGACAGTTTCTCAGCATCACCCAGTTCTCTCAAACCGGTTCTCTTCTGAGTCAGGTTCCTCTTAAGGTTTCTACCCTCTCAGAGACTCTTTTCTCTCCAGTGTTTAATGTATACTCTACCTACATATATACTCGATATTTCTCTTTAGCTGCTTGGTTACAGTGTTTTACGGAAAATGTCACAATAATCTGCAATACAGAGGATGTCCAGTATTTTAATTATCATCAAGCAGTTAATATAAACACACATATCAAATCAATGTGATGGTTATTAAACTCTCTGCCTACCTTTCTCTCTCTCTCTCTCTCTCTCTCTCTCTCTCTCTTCATGTTACTGTCTGTCAGAATCTGAAGCGGGTGGCAGAGACATGGATGGATGAGTACACAGAGTACATCTACCAGCGGCGGCCGGAGTATCGCCACCTCTCCACGGGAGACCTGACCGCCCAGAAGGAGCTGCGCAAACACCTCAAGTGTAAAGACTTCAAATGGTACATGAACACCGTGGCATGGGACCTGCCCAAATACTACCCTCCTGTAGAGCCGTTACCTGCTGCCTGGGGAGAGGTGGGTTATTAAAATGCACCCAGATTCATACATACTATAAGAACATTATCCAACAACAGAGAAGCACGATAGCTTATTGGTTAGAACTGTGAAGGCCCAAGTTCGATTCCTTGCCTGGAAACCCAGGCTTTACAGCAAGAAGGTTCAATTCCTGGGCAGGCACCTTTCTGTTTGCTTGTGTGTGTTTACTCTGGGTTCTCTGGTTTCCTCCCACAGTCCAAAAACATGTATGTTAGATTGATTGGTGATTCTAAATTGTCCATAGAAGTGAGTGTAAGTGTGTGTATGGCCCTGTGATGGCTTGGCGACCTGTCCAGGGTGTCCCCCTCCTGCCTTTCACCCTTTTAGAGACGGCTGGGACAGACTCCAGCAGATCCCTGTAGAGAAGGGTATAGAAGATGAGATTATAAATATAATAATATAATTTGTAATAATCCTATCAAGCTTGTGACGGATTTTTCCTCTTTAAGGAGGTAAATGCTGGAAGGAATGATCTCTAATGCTCTAATCTGATTTCACTTCATAAGATTATTTCAGTTAATGTAAAATGCCATTAAATTGGTTCAGTATATTTATGTAGATTTTTTATAATAATGACATCATATGAGGTCATGTGATGCAGTGGTCTGAAAGGAATCCATTTTGCAGTGAATAGCTTTATTAAACAGAGTGGGATAATCTAAAAACCTAGACACAATACACAGATTACACAGTAGTCGAAGATTAATCAGACAAACAAATCCGAAACGGAGCAAGAGCAAGAATCGTAAATAAAACCGAGCGGAAAATGAAACCATGAACACATCAAACGCTCAGTATGTCGACAAAGCAAACAATACTTCGCAATGAGTAAAGCTAGCTGAAATAACTAGCAAACTCCGGAGGTGACACCAGAAGTACTGCTGCTGACACTAGTACGCCCTCTGGTGGTGGTGGTGGTGGTGGTGGGCAGCTGTTTCCAGCTTTCCGCCTTCCATTGGTGACACGCCTTCATATTATCCAAACTGGCTGTCAGACTTAAACTTAAACTGTAGTGCAGAAAAATACTAAACGTGTTTATGAAGCTTGCGTTTATGGTCTTCAGCATTTGCATGGGTATAAAAACAAAAGTATAAAATAAAAAGTGTAGCGTGATCGATCGTTGAAGCTACGCGTCCACTCAAAAATCTCAACGAAGTGTTTTAAAGTCGACGCGTTTTTAAAGTCGTTCATTGAGTGTAAATTTTGGGTTGTGTGTGTGTGCGTCAACTTGGTGCGCAATCAACATGTTCACTCGTTATTACAATTTTTTCCAGAAGTTATAAATATTCAGCCCCTTTTTTCGCATTAAATATAGAAACATTTCATCGCTGTTTTTAATGACATTTTATGGAAGGCCAGGTTTCCTGTGCAGTCTTGAAATCAATCACCTGTGTGCTAATATTACTCCTACATCCCTCCAAATTTACACACCATCTGCCTGCAAGACTCTGATGTTTAATCACCGGTGAGGTTAATAACTTTGTCCCAGGGGATTAACCAAAGAGGCATATCGCTGATCCTGGCAACTCTATGCTGCTTGGACAGAAACTTTATTACTTTAAACTTTAGTATGCTGTGTGTGTGTGTTTTTTGTTTTATGTTATGCACAAAAGTCTATGTTTGTTCAGTCAAACAGTACATACTGATGCCTGAAACATTATGACAACCTTTATTATTTTTTTCTGATATTTTTTCACATTTAATGTAGGGTACAGTCTGGTAGAATTATTATGTTAGCAACGTTAGCAACTCTGATACCTTTAATGGACCGAAACACTAGCGATTAAACGGCTTACTAGTCCTCACTGATAAAATATTATGTCACATGACTCCATTATGTTTGCAAGCTTTAACTCTCCACATTTGCATATTAAATGCCAGTAATGCATAATTTAATTTTGATGAAGTCCCACATCTTTGAGTGTCCTGACTCTGACTCACTCCCACTGAACTCCATTGGGATAAACTAGAACACAGACTGAAACCCAGACTATTGGTGTTGATCAAATTCACACAATCACGCTTAACAGTCTAGTAAAAAACCTGCATAGAAGTGAAGAAAAGAAAAAGTGGGACTGGAATAGGAAGTTTAAGAAACACATAAGGAAGTAATGAGCAGGTGTCCGAATACTTTTGGCCATAAAGTGTGTTTATATAGTGTTTGGGAAGTAGAAGTGCAGCGGTTAAAGTCAAATGATCTTGGGTTTTATTTCCAGCACCACCAAGCTGCCATTGCTGGGCCCCTGATCAGGGCCCCTTAAACCTTTACTGGCTTAGTTGGATAAATGAAATAATGAAAGTCACTCAGGATAAAAACTTTTGCTAAATGGCAGAAATGTAAATGTAAAATTTAAATACGGGGCTTTTTGGAAAGCGAGATCAAGAGAGACATAATAAGAACAGATGCTCAGTGATTTATGAGATCCACGGCGAACTGAGAGGTAATACATTTTTCAGTGTGCTACAGACAGGTGGCCAGGAGCCGGCTTAGAGACGTCCTCTTTAATGCTCACTGACATCCAAAATATGCCAACTCTGTTTCCATCACCGGTTCCTAGCCGGTAAATACACCGCAGCTGGGTGACCCTTTTTGTGCTGCTGCCCCTAATCCGGGCTGACAGGCTATTCGGCTAATTCATTACCCGCTCGAATGTTACCTGGACAAAGCCGCGGTCGCACACCGGCAGGCCGCGGCTCGGCTAAATCGTTCCCTACTTCTCGTTATGCATGCTTGTGTTTTTCCTTTTGTTTTTTGTATGTGTGTGTTTTTGATGGCCTTTAATAGAATAGCGCTCACGTCACATTTAATTTCCTGCGAAAAGGACAGGGTTTTTTTTTTTTTTCTCGCTATGTAAATCGGTGAATAATAAGTTTAAATCGTAATTAATTTTACATCCGATTTTTAATTAGAGTCTTGGCAATCGTCGCTCACGTGGCGCCGAATCTTTTAAACGCCATTGGTTACAAACGCTCTGGCTCAGAAACCCATTAAAGACCTCCTGCTCCTCCCAGCCATTTATAGGCCCTTCGCCGCCTGCTGCAGCGGATAAACAGGAAATAAAATAGGCTGGCTGGAATGATAGAGATCGAAAGGGAAATTTATGCATGGTAAATATCTTTTTTCCTGCGGTGGAATGATAGTAATTTGACTGTAAGCCGCCGCACGCTGTCTGGCCCAAACCGGCCATCTGTCACTCCTCCTGATCCATTACACAATAATGCAGCTCGACTGGGCATTTGGAGAAAGAAAAAAAAGAAAGAGGATCAATGTGTCATCATGTCTTCGTATCTCCTGCTGAGGACAGGAGGTCGTCTCCTCATGCTCTCTAACGTGCTGAGTGGAACAACAGGTAGACAGGTCAGATATACGCACCTCTTCCAGTCTCACTCGTGCACAGATTATCTCCAGTTAATCTTCCTCCAAAACACTCCAACCACTTAAAACAGTGCACTCGGTAACATCTCCCTGTCGGACGGTTTAACCCTTATCCACTCGGGCGCTCAAGACATTTTTACAACATTCATTTTCAGTGTTTTTCTATGTAAAATTATTCTGTTCAGAACAAATTACCACGGCGACACTGATGTCTTCATTCTGATTGGTCGAAAGGTGTCGGGTCGTTCTCGGTAACAGCACGCGACATTAGGGCAGATTAATTAATGCACACGTTTTAATACATTGTAGTTTCTTCCTCCACAAGGAATCAAGACGTGCCACATAGTTCAAAATCATTTTATAGATATATAATGACGCTTTCTGTAAGGACAGAAACAGGACATTCTTGTACTAGGAAATTCCGCAGAAATGGGAGTTTCTCTGTAGCTGCGATTGTTTGTCTTGTTAAGTTCCAGAATAAAAAAGAAACAGTGGTATGACAGGACACTTTGTGGACACTTTAGCATCCAATGAATGACTACAAATAGATGAAACTGTAACTTGTTGTTCTTTGACTAAAATAGAATTGTTATTTTCAGCTAATTGCTAACGGGACACATTGGCTGTACTGATTCAAGAAAATAGTCAAGTCACTGTCACCACCCTATCCTGTGCAGTGTAAGAGAAAAAAATAGAAAAATATCTAGTTTAGTGTTTTAGCACTTATATATTTAATATTGATCACTCATATGGGAGGTAGTATCTCAGTGGTTAAGGTGTTGGACTGCTAATCAAAAGCTCTTGGGTTCAATTCCCACTATTATGAAACTGCCGCTGTTGGGCCCCTAAGCAAGTCCCCTTAAACCCCAACTGCTCAGTTGAATGAATGGAATAAACTGTGAAAAGGGTGTCGGCCAAATGTCAGAAATATAATTTTTTACTTCCTGGTCAGAATGTATAAATTGTACAGTTTTACACACTGATTCACACACACACACACACACACACAACCTAATCAAAGCACCAAATTGTCAGAAAGCATCCAAGGAATGCAGAGAACCCACATAAACCCACACAGGCACATAAAGAACCTGTGAAACTATTCAAAAGCAACCGGAGCTGACTACTCGAACAGAAATATATATATATATTTGTTTATTTGAAATCAGCATTTCAAGTTCCTGTTCCTGTAGAAGCTTCCAGAATACCTCCTCTGGACATTTAAGTTAAGCAATTGGTGTCTTGAGATCCCTCCCACAGCAGTGGTTCATATAAACACCATCTGGGGTTTTATATTGAGCCTCTAAAATCCTCAAGGCTTCTCATTTTTGCCTCCATCACTATAACGGCCTCTGAGGACAGCCATCCCTTCCTCCACTTTGCAGACATCATCCTGGCTCCTCGTCTTACTCAAGGCCACTCGGAGAAATGATTTCTGAAGGACTAGGGAGATAAAAGGCGTCGGAGAGACGATGGAATAATGACTGATATTGAGTATCACTATCGTTTAATGCTTCAACCAACAGGTTCTAGGTGTGTATACTGTAGAGAAGAAATACACACATATAAGTGTATCGAACCAATGAACTGGGGCATTGAAATAAATGGTGGAATGATACAATGTGTGTGCGTGCGTGTGTACCATTTTGACAAAGGGTGTTTGCTTTAAAAGAGCTTTGGCGGTGTGTGTATTCGCAGCAGCCATACAGGTGAAGATGAAACATACCAGCTGCTGTAAAACGACTGTGGCTGGGAATTACAGGACGTAAAATCTGTTCCAACATTAATTGTTGAAATATATATTGCTCTAAATTTAATGGCTGCTACAGGTCTCAAAATATTTGGGATGGGGCATGTGTACCATGGTGCTCCTTTTTCTGTCGGATTCAGGTTTCCAATTGCTGAACAGTTTGTACTCTTTGTCTTTGACATATTTTTCGTTTAATGACGCGACAAATGTTCTCTATAAGTGAAAGATCTGGACCGCAGGCAAGTTAATCCAGCATCCGGACTCTTCCACTACAAAGCTATGCTATTGTAATACAGGAGATCTTTCCTGAAATATACTTAATTAGTTGCTAAATGTTCTTGCAGCTGAAATATTTCTTTTTCAGCCTTGTCTTGCTCCCTGTGCCAACTATTTTGAGACCTGTAGAATGCATTACATTCGAAATGAGCTCATTTAGTGAATAAAAGTGTTATGTTCTATTGTGAATAAAATAAAAAAAGTTAAAAACATCCTAACTTTTCCCGAATTCGAGTTGTTTATATACTGTATATGTCCGTAAGCAAGTTTACTACCTATCCTGACCTTGTGAAATGGGGTCTCACAGCAACCCGCCTGCATTCAGCTGTAAATTGATCAACTCATACTGACGCCTTTGTTAGTATAACCGCGAGGTCAATGCACTCTTACGGAATATGTCACTTATCAATGGAGACCATAAAGCAGAGCAGATCACCTGACCTGATAATGGACAGGAAGACCTTAAATGCAGGTTTTAGGAATAACACATCGAGGCAGAAAGGCTGAAAGACACGCCGTCATGGCCTTCGCTTATGTTTCGCTCGGTTTGGCTGACTCCCAGTTTCCATTACAGGTTTTCATTCTAAAACATGACATAGCACTCATCAGGAGCGGCAGCATGTGCCGGCAGATAAACGCAGGCACTAATGCATCCATTTGGATGCTTTGTGCAAAAGAGTCGGCAATTCCGAGGTAATGAAAACCGTAATAAAAGATCATTGTCATGGAGATACAGCATATCGTCGGCGTCATACAGCAAAGCTTGTCATAAATACGCAGACCCACAGGATTAAAATCTTCAGTTTTTCTTTTTTAATGTGCTTGATGACAAACATGTGTTTGGTGTCTGAACCTCCAGCTGTATTTTATTTAGGTAGTATATTTGAGTAAGTACATACTTCCAGACCGTTCTATATGGTTACGGCTAGTATAAATAAAATTTGGACATATTGTGTCCGTCATGTTGATATTGACATGTGACATACTGTATGATGTCACAGCAGAAAGACTTTTAAGTCGGATAATGTTTAATTCAATGATTTTAAATGAGTGCAGTTTAACTAGGATGATCAAATAGTTTTTTTCTTTAAGCGCTTACAGCTAATTAAAACACTCAAAAAGTGCAGCGTCGCCGCTTTCAGCCACTTTCACCTATGATGAGTCATCCGTCCCTCGATATCATGAGATAGTAAAGGGGTACATTCCAAAGCATACGAAGAATTTCGCATATATTACTCGCTTTACATACTTCAATTCGCATATTATGTAATAGGGACATGTTTGGATGGAGCAACAGACTAAGCACATGGCCTAGAAAACAAAAGAAATAACAAAAAAGGCTCATGGTTGCCCTCTAGTGGCTTGGCAGTAAAAAACGTATATTTTCCCCAAAATGTTGTGTGCTATTACAACACTTTTTCAGCCACTTTATAATAGTAAGTCGACTGCATTAGACTGAGAACTGATCTGTAAGTCAAATTACATGTGGGAAGTGGTAGTGCATCAGTTTAGGCGTTGGATTGCTAATTGGAAGATTGTGGTTCATTTCCTATCATCACTAAGTTGCCACTGATTGGGCCCCTGAGCAAGGCCCTCAACCCCTTATTGCTGTTGTATAAAAGTTATATGAAAGAGATAAATGTAAGTCACTTTGGTGGAACTTTGCAGATAGTGTCTTAGATTTGAAATGTGTAAGTGACTGCTTCCCCCGATGGCACTCTGCCCTGGGGTGTGTGTGTGTGTGGTGTGTGGCAGCCCTAGTGTACATTCATTATTGAGCTCTTCTTCTGCCCCGGCCAGCACACCAGAATGTCTTAACAAGAATTAGGCAAATGAGGCAGCCAATCAAATAGCCATGAAAATAGAAAAAGGAAATGATGGGGAAAGTGCACACTTACCCTCAGGGTAATGACTGGAGGCTTCTGCAGTGTAATTCACCACTAGTCATTATTTAAATAACTCACTCTCTCCTTTTTTTCTTGCCTGACTGGGGTGTATTATTGTGTGGGGTTATAAAAGTCAAACTTACAGCCTGTAGCCTGAGACTGTCTGAACCTGGACTTAGCGGATATCATTGGAATTCTCTCCATGTTTTAATAAGCAGTTAATTAATGCTTCAGACGTCGTTTTGGCTGTATAACGTAAGGAAAAATTATTATCCATCCTAAGTGGGTATTAATAATAACACCTTAAATTTCCAAAAAAAAACTTTGCTTTGACTTCTTTACCCCTCCAAAGATCACAATGTCCAGGAAACCAGTTTAACAAACCCATTAAAAGATGTCATTTTAATTAATTTGTAATCGGAAGGCGGTTGCTGAAACTTCCACACATTTAGAACGCTATCGGTTTCCTACTGAGTGACATTTATACAAATATTTCAGTGCAGGAGTTTTTTTTCCGAACACTTTGCTTTAGCAGCTTTTCCCCAGCCACCACACAAATGCGGTTGATTAGCCTGCTTAATAATCGGCTTGAATAAATTAGCCCAATTTAGACTTTTTTCCTGAGTGCTGGGCTGCAGAGCTCATCCTCTCATTCCAGTGAGCGCTCATCAGCAGTGTGGGAGGCACGTCAGTCCACATTATACATCCCAGCTCCATATGGTGGATCATGTGTGACGGGAAAATTAAAATAGCACACATTCAACCACGGCTATTTATCTTAGCGATACAACCCAGACGCACGGACACAGGTCTGCTCGTTATTAACACATCTATCACAGCTCATTGCTTTCTTGTTTCTCTCGCTCTCTCTCACATGTAGACATTACATGGGGTGTGTAAAAAGATGGATGGATATATAAAGAGAAATAAATCAGCTAAAACATCAATGTAGATAAGCAGAGACATACAAACAAAAAAAAAGAAATGAAAAGAGAAAGTTGGATAGACGGACGGACAGACAGACAGACAGACGGAGAGACAGAGAGACAGAGAGACAGATAGACAGATAGATAGATAGATAGATAGATAGATAGATAGATAGATTTTATGTACATTTCCCTTCAAGTCTGTGTGTGGTTGTGTGTTTGTGTGGTGCACGGACGGACGAACGGACGGACAGACAGACAGACAGATACAGATAGACAGATAGATAGATAGATAGATAGATAGATAGATAGATATAGATAGATAGATAGATAGATAGATAGATGTACATATCCATTTAAATCGGTGTGTGTGGTTGTGTGTGTTTGTGTGTGTGCAGATCCGCAACGCAGCATCAGGGTTGTGTATTGACTCCAAGCACGGCTCGACAGGAACAGAGCTCCGTCTGGACAGCTGTCTGAAAGAGGGAGCCGAGAGAACCTGGGCACATGAACAGGTGACTTCTTATTCACACACTCAATTTATGACTGTGTTTCCACTGTCTTACTGCTGAATACTGAATCATCAGTACTGTAATTCAGACACTGTCTTACTGCTGAATACTGAATCATCAGTACTGTCAAAGACACTGTCTCAAAATACTGCTGAAAACTGATCATCGTACTGTATTCAGACACTGGCTTACTGGTACTCATTGGTAATGACACTGTCACTGCTGAAACTAATTCATCAGCTGACACTTAATTCAGACCTGTCTTATGCTGAAACTGAATCATCAGTACTGTAAACACTGTCTTACTGCTGAATACTGAATCATCAGTACTGTAATTCAGACACTGTCTTACTGCTGAATACTGAATCATCAGTACTGTAATTCAGACACTGTCTTACTGCTGAATACTGAATCATCAGTACTGTAATTCAGACACTGTCTTACTGCTGAAAACTGAATCCTCATACTGTAATTCAGACATGTCTTACTGCTGAAAAATGAATCATCAGTACTGTAATTCAGACACGTCTTACTGCTGAAATACTGAATCAATCAGTACTGTAATTCAGACACTGTCTTACTGCTGAAACTGAATCATCAGTACTGTAATTCAGACACTGGCTTAATCATCTACTGAATCGATGTCTTACAGTGAAGACGTGTCATCAGTTCAAACACTGTCGTTACTGCTGATACTGAATCATCAGTACTGTAATTCAGACACCTGTCTTAATGCTGAAATACTGAATCATCAGTACTGTAATTCAACACTGTCTTACTGCTGAAACTGAATCATCAGTACTTAATGTCTGAGGGATCAATCATCGTACTGTAATCTGTCTTACTGAAAAATGAATCTCAGTACTGTAATTCAGACTGTCTTACTGCTGATACTGACTCAGACTGAATTCAGACACTGTCTTACTGCTGAAAACTGAACATCAGTACTGTAATTTCAGACACGGTCTTAATGCTGAATACTGAATCACATCATACTGTATTCAGACACTGTCTTAACTGCTGAATACTGAATCATCAGTACGTAATTCAGAACACTGTCTTACTGCTGAATCTGAATCATCAGTACTGTAATTCTGACACTGTCTTAATGCTGAAAACTGAATCATCAGTACTGTAATTCAGACACTGTCTTACTGCTGAATACTGAATCATCAGTACTGTAATTCAGACACTGTCTTACTGCTGAATACTGAATCATCAGTACTGTAATTCAGACACTGTCTTACTGCATGACTGTAAACTGAATCATCAGTACTGTAAGGACACTTCAGACACTGTCTTAATGATGCTGAATACGGAATCATCAGTACTGTAATTCAAACACTGTCTTATGCTGCTGAATACTGAATCATCAGTAATTCTGAGTAATTCAGACACAGTGTCTTACTGCTGAATACTGAATCATCAGTACTGTAATTCAGACACTGTCTTACTGCTGAATACTGAATCATCAGTACTGTAATTCAGACACTGTCTTACTGCTGAATACTGAATCATCAGTACTGTAATTCAGACACTGTCTTACTGCTGAATACTGAATCATCAGTACTGTAATTCAGACAAATTCATAAATTCTAGTGCACCATATGGTAAGTTAATAGTAAACCGAGCCGCAGGGAAAAAAAACAGAGCAAAAACCCAAAGTGCAGTAACGAGCACATGGCAGTGTCGCCATGGCAGCTGAAATGAAGCAGGACGAGATTGTGACAGATTCTCACGCACCGGAGATATATGAGAAAATCCAAAGTGTAGATAAAACAAACAGTTGTAATGTTTGACATTGTAGTGAGTGAGCTTTCTCTCTTTCTCTCTATCGTTCTTCTCTGTCTCTCTATCTTCCTGTCTCGCTTTTTTTTTTTTTTTAGATCTTCACCTTTGGCTGGAGGGAGGACATCAGGCCCGGAGATCCACTTCACACCAGGAAGTTATGTTTCGATGCAATCTCCCAAAGCAGTCCCGTTACTCTTTACGACTGCCACGGCATGAGGGGCAACCAGCACTGGAGCTACCGCAAGGTATCACATACACACACACACACACACACACATTGTCCACCGACAGAAAAAAGATCAGTCTATAATTTTATTGGTAGGTTTGTTCTAACAGTTAAAAACAAAATAACAACAAAACAAGACTTAGTACCTGGTGGAAAACATCACACATCTCAGGAGGTATTCCACCCCACTCCTCTTTGCAGATCCTCTTTAAGTCATTAAGGTTTCAAGGCTGACATTCAAAAACTTGAACCTTCAGATTTTCTATAAGATTAAAGTCTGGAGACCTGCTAGGACACTCCAGGACCTTAACATGCTTCTTCTTGAGCCACTTCTTTGTTGAGTTGGCTCTGTGTTTTGGATCATTGTCATGCTGGAATACACTTCATGACCCATTTTCAATGCCCTGGCTGAGGGAAGGAGGTTCTTACTCAAGATTTGACGGTACATGGCCCCGTCCATCGTCCCTTTGATGCAGTCAAGTTGTCCTGTCCAGTGAAGTTGTTGGCCTTAGTGGAGTGGAATCTGAGTGATTGATTGATTGATTGATTCTGTGTTCAGGTGTCTTTTATAAGATTAGGACCACTACCTTTAAAAGAGTATATATAGATATATATATATATATATATATATATATATATATATATATATATATATATATATATATAGCTTTTTACTTATATATAATGCCTTCACTTATTTAGTTGTTCACTTGTTTAGTTTAATTGTATGGTGGTCTGAGCCCAGTAGCACTCACATCATCAATAAAAGACTAGAATACACCTGTTAGATGAACTGATCATTTATAATTCCTTCTCCAGGCCACTTAAAAGAAAGTTAACACACACACACTCACTCACTCACTCACTCTCACGGTGTTCGCTTCACTTTTGTTCAATTCAGTGCATAAATTGATAAATCGCATAAAAGGAAATGAAAAGTTTCGAGAAAGCAAGTGAGACACAAAAAGAGAGAGAGAGAGAGAGAAAGAGAGTGTGTTAAAGTAAGAGAGAGAGACAGAGAGAAAGAGAGGGTGTGCTAAAGTAATAAAGTAGCTCTTGGTGCCACTGCTGCAGGCTCGGCGCAGAAGCAGGCGCAGGAGCAGGAGCAGGAGCAGGTGGATGCTTTAATACAGAAAACCCGAATGCCGCTGTGCTCTCTGCTCCGAGCGCACATTACAGCTGGCCCGTAAATGACTAAGGCTGGTGCCATGGTCATGTACCTCCAGCCTCCAGCCTCCGAGCCAGATAATATGAGCCAACAGCCCGCCATTTCCTCTCTCTGACGCTGTTAAGGGCCCGACTAGAGAAATCACCGGTATTGTGAGATAGGTCAATGACGGCGGTGCACAAAGGCAGTATATGCTTGAAAGGACAGAGGTGGAAGGTGGCGGTGGAGGAGCCTGAGGCAAACCGGGCAATAAATCAACCAGGAGTGAGTGGGAAAAGCCTGTGCCTTCAGGCAGCTTCGTCTCCTACCTCTCACTTCCCCTGTCCCGGCTTTATACTCACTTCCTTATGGCTGTAATCTGAACGTGAGATAAGAGCAGAATTAAACCCCATGCACTTCTTCTTCACTTTTTATTTATAAATTATATATTTATTTACTTATTTATTTATTTATTCAGCATATCTACATTTTTTATTAAAAACACCCCCCCTTTCTCTCTCTCTCTCTCTCTCTCTCTCTTTCTCTCTCTCTCTCTCTCTCTCTCTCTCTATCTCTGTCTCTTTCCCTCTCTCTCTGTCTCTCCCTCTCTCTATGTCTGTCTCTTTCCCTCTATCTCTCTCCTTATCTCTCTCTATCTCTTCCTCTTTATCTCTTTCTCTATCTCTTTCTCTCTGTGTCTCTCTATCTCTTTTCCTCTCTTTCTATCTCTCTTCCTCTCTTCTCTATCTCTCTCTTTCTCTCTGTCTCTCTCCATCTCTTCCTCTCTATCTCTTTCTTTCTTTCTGTTTCTCTCCATCTCTCTCTCTTTCTCTCTCTCTCTCTCTCTCTCTCGCTCGTCTCTCTCTCTCTCTCTCTCTCTCGTGTGCTTTGCCGGTTGCAGGATAAGTCTCTTTACCACCCAGTGAGCAGCGGATGCATGGATTGCAGCCCCTCGGATAAGCGGATTTTCATGAATAAGTGCAACCCCGAGTCACCGACGCAGCAGTGGCTCTTCCAGAGAATCAACGTCACCATTCTGGACAAATACAACAGCGCCACCACTTCCTAGGGTTATCAGAGACACAGCCAGCCAGTGGACTGGCTCCCAGAATCCTTAGCAAGGGGGGGTTAGTTTTACTTAGTGTCTGAGTGTGGACCCCCTTCCCCTCCTTTCCCCCGCTTCCTCCTAAATGCCCACACGTACCGGAGCAGATGAGGAAGGGGCAGCTAATGAGCGAGGGAATAGGGATGGGGCCGAACCTGGGATACTAATGCGGCACTCGGATGGCTTGCAGGTCAAGGAGAATGTGATCACAACCAACCTCTCCTCCCTCTCTCACTCCCTCCCTCTCTTACTCCCCCTCTCTCCCTCTCTCTCTACCTCCCTCTTTCTTTCACTTCCCCTCTCTCCCTTTCCTCTCTCTACCTCCCTCTTTCCCTTACTCTCCCTCCCTCTCTCCCTGTCCTCTCTCTCACTTCCTCTCTCACTTCCCCTCTCTCCATCCCTCTCTCCCTGCCTCGCTTCCTCTCACTTCCTCTCTGACTTCCCCTCTCTCTCTCCCTCTCTCACTCACTCCCCCCCCTTTTTCTCACACTTCCTCTCTCTCCCTACCTCTCTCTCCGTTCCTCCCTCTCTCACTTTCTCTCTCCCTCCTTCTCTCGCACTCCCTTATTCTCACTTCCCCTCTCTTTCACTCCATCTGTCTTACTTCCTCTCTCGCCCTTCCCCTCTCCCCCTTCCTCTCTTACTTCACCTCTCTCACATGCCCTCTCTCTGTCATGCCCCCTCTCTCTTGCTCATCCTCTCTCTCTATCACTTTCTCTCTCACATCCCTCTCCCTCTTACAAATACACACTCCTCTTTCTCAATCTCACCCTCTCTCTACCCCCCTAAACACAGTGCTCTGTTTAAGTATGGTTTCTCCTCACTTTCTCGATATCGCATGGTGGATTTGTACATACCGGAGACCGGAAGTGACTTTTCAGCCTTTCTGTGTGGATCTGTGAAGGTCTGTTCGAACTGTATATTTATTTCTATTTATTTGGTGGTATTTTTGCAAAGGTAAGTTATTATGTGTGTAAATGACTTTGTTTTACCTCCATCAAGGGTGAGGCTAAAAATCAGATTTACCCTTCAAACTTGGACGTGAAGGGATTGAAAGTTTTTTTTTTTTTCCACGAGGATCATGCCCTAGTTCCCACCATCGAAATTCTAAATAAAGAAAAAACATTGAGTACGAATAAGCGCAGTTCTAGTTATTTCCTCAGAGATCCATATTCTCATTATTTCACTGAGAAACACTTCGAAATGTTTGATTTTTACTGTGTACCTGTCTGTCTGTCTGTCTGTCTGTCTGTCTGTCTGTCTGTCTTTCTCACAGTTCATTTGCTGATTATTTCGCTGATATATTTGTACTGCATGTATTTATGCAAATAAGGTTCTAATCATGCATACATTATCATACTAAGTAACGTCAAAACATTTATTATTACATTTAATTATTATTATTATTTATTTCACAATAAATTATTACATGAATTATCTTATTAGAATATATACTTATTATTTAGGTATTTAGAGAAATACTTTAAACAGTGAAGAAATACGTCTTATTCTAATTTTTCGTTGTAAAAGTTTAATTGTATTAATTTTGATTCATTGTAAGGAGCAGAAATCAGCTCAGAAATGCAGCTTAATAAAATTTCTAGCTTTTTTCAGTTTTTCCCTTTAGCTGTAGGCTTTTTTATTTTGCTTATAAGTAAAGATTTGTCTCCCTCTGCTGGTCATTTAGGAACAGTACGCCCAGTCACAGGTAAAGTGTTTATCCTTGTCTTCTTCTTCTCCTTTCGGCTGTTCGCCACAGTGAATCATCTGTCTCCACCCTATAACCCTATTCTCTACATCCACTTCACTCACACACACGGTAACTTCATATCCTCGTTTATCGCATCCCTATACCTCCTCTCTGGTCTTCCTCTTTACCTTCCGCCTGGTAGCTTCATTTCTAACATCCTCCTACCAACAGATTCACTATCCCTCCTCTGGACATGTCCATTCTGACGGATGATTCACATATTTCGATTTGGCAGAGTTTTACGTCGGATTCCCTTCCTGACACAACCGTCTCTATTCTTCCGGGCTTGGGACTGTGGCACCGAAGTCACAGGCTTGTGACCCCTGTGGTTAGATTAAGTGTTCATCCTTGTATTTTATTTTATTTTTGCTTTTATTTTAGATCAGATTATTTACATGTTTATAAAAGACGCAGTATTTGTGTGTTGTGTGAGCTGATCGTTAGGATAAAGGCTATGATCCTACAGAGACGGCGTTTGCAGCGTGATGGCGGTGTTAGTCTCCCCCTGTATTTATGCAATCATGTTTTAAACACACAGCAGGTGTCGGCTGCTTTGAAGCCTGGATCGGATTCAGGTGTCTAATCTGAGTAAGAAAAACATCAACTGGTTTAAGTGTGTAATTCCGCCATGTGGTTCTTTGTAATTCTGCCATGTTTTTAATTGTGAATAAAACAAAAAAATGCTAGAAACATTTTCTATGTGGTGTGTGTGTGTGTGTGTGTTCTGATCTTCACAGTCACCTAATGAGGTAGAAGGTTGCAGCACTGTACGCAATCATCTGGAAATGTTCTTGCTGAACTGGTGCCTCGACTAACCAGGAACCCTGCTGATAATTCGGGATTCCTGGACCCTCAATTTCAAGACTTACTCTTATATGGTAACTGAATATTATGAGGAAAACGGTGTATGAGGCAGGTAGTGTGTGATGATCTACCACATCCACGTGTGTCAGGTGACCATGTGAACATGGCGGATGTAGGTGTGAATTTTATTTCTGTTATAGCCATGAGCTCAGTCTGTGAAGGTGGATGATTCTTCTACAGGGTGTCATTACTTTCACTAATATCATTTTGATTAACAGTGTGATAATCCGGCGTGACTGATGATGACGAACACATACTGTCGTAAATAAAGTCGTTATTTTTTTTTTAAATACTCTTTAGAATATGACACTGATGTCACATGAACTACTCTGTCGATCATCTTGATATTTTTTTGTCTGGGGCTTGAACGTGGTGGTAACTTTGCTGTCTATGGGAGGATCAGAGAGCCGTAGATTTTAGCAAAAATATCTGAAATTGAGTTCCAAAAATAAAATAAGGTTCGGGGGTGAATAATTAATGACAGAATGTTTATATTGGGGTTAAAAATCCAACCGTTATGATTGGACGATAAGATACTAGTTCTATTCTGCGAGTCTGCTTATTACTCTGATCCGAAACATTGCTAGCAGGACTACCACCATATGCTGCCTTTGGTGTTCAAGCCACCACGGAACCTCTAATAAAGCACAAGACTGCAAATCGGATCATTATTCAGGTGGGGAGGAATGACATTCAGAAAGAGCCGTCAGAACCACTTCACTCCGAAGACTTGCACATGTAAAAGTCTTTTATTTGTCAATTTGTTTCTTTGCATATCTTTTCTTGGGAAGTTTTGATACAGCACCTCTGGAGCAGGACGTGGTCAGGGATCTTGCTTAGGGATCAAACAGTGGGTTGATTGGTGGTGGTGGGATTCAAACACACGAATTAGGGAATAATCAGGTATAGAAGATGAATAATTGAATGAATGAAACAGATTAAGATCTTTTCCATGACCACAGGATTTGTGTGGTTTAAGAAATGATATCCAACATCCACCAGTATAACTCCACCAGAGGGCAGTGTTTCAACACTACAGCTGTGTTATACCGTTACACATCTGCACATTCGTTTACACTTTATTCCTGAAATATTTATTTTAACTAAACCAAAGGTCACAAACTACCACCGTTAAATGGGAAATAAATGTATCACTGTATCCCTTGTTTTTATCTTCCTGATTGTTTCCTTACTGAAATACAGAATTATATTTTACGCAAAGTGATTTGTGGGATAAATTGTAAATAAAATAAATAGTAAGTATATTTAGAAACTGTAGAGGAGGCAAAACTTTTTCTCTTTAATGAAATATTAAGTGTTTGATTTTATTTTCTGGAAAAAAAAAAAAACAGTTTTTTCTGTTTGTTTTTTTAGAGATTAGGGCATCTTAAGTATCACATTTAGTATACAATACTTTAAGACTTTTACTCAAGCAGGGTCGGCTCTAGGCATGGGCAAGGGGTTGGGTTGGGCCCACCCACCCAAAACATCTGCCCACCCAAACAATCTGCCTTCCCACCCAATCAAAATTTGGTAAAAAACACCGGTATACAAATACGTATGAATTTAATTTTTTGGTACTTTTAGTAATTGATAAAAAGCAGTCTGAGACGGGCTTAAAGTCTGAGAAGTTTGAAGAAGGAGTGTAGAAAGCTCTGACCAATCAGAACGCAAAAACCCAACACTTTCATGTTTTTGACAAAACAAAACAAAAAAAAAAAAAAAAAAAAAATATATATATATATATATATATATATATATATATATATATATATATCTATATATATATATATATAAATAAATTAAATTAAAATTATTATTGCTTCAGTTATAAGTCATTCTGAATGTTGTAAATAATTATTCTTTTAAACATTTAAAAAAATATATAAAATAATATAATATAATATAATATAATATAATATAAATAAACTAAACCCAAAGCAAGAATATTAGTGCAATAATATTTTTTCTATTCCATTACTGAATTAGTTAAATTTTACAGGGTATCTATCTTCTCATCCCCACCCCCAAAAAATTGCCCACCTGGAATATCTGTCTGCCCACCCTTTTATGGTTGGCAAGAACTGGGCCTGTACTCAAAATCTAGGTGAGAATCTTGTTAACAAATCATATTGAAAAATCTCACCCTGGTGTCATATTTATATTTATATTTGCCCTCCAACAACTCTGTAGGATTGAAACCAGATAAAATCACAAAACAATCAGTAAGCCATTAAACTTTCCTTCTCAAACAGATCTGATGTGTGTAACTGTAAGACTGAGCAAACATAAAAATATCCGTGTGCTCAAACTAATATCCGTGTGTGTGTAGCTATGAGATTACGTGGCTTACACACACTTACACGTTTAATCACTCACTCAACTTTTGCCTAGAGCAGATTCAGCTTCAGCTTTACGATTCACGATTCACTGAATGAACCGATTCCTTTGAACAGACCCGTTGGAATGGATCAAAGCTGGTCCGAATTGTTTAGTAGAGCTTTGTACAGAAATAGATCTTAATCCATCTTTTAAATCTAGTCTAAAGCTTTAAATAAATTGGATTAAAAGTGCTTATAATAATAATAATAATAATAAAAAAAACTGTTTAAATGTCTAACAAAAGAAACAAATAAAACATCTATTTGCAGCTTAAACAGTGTTAACCGTTTACAGTGCATCCTAATACACTTTCTTAAACCAAATCCAGATGTTTTGCAAGTTAGCAACAATCTAATGCGGACTCAACGGTCTGGTAGTGTAGAACACACTCAACGGTCTGGTAGTGTATAACACGCTCAACGGTCTAGTCGTGTATAACCAGAAGGATTTGGATACCAGACCATCACCTCCATCACCACCATTATTCTTAATACTTAATACTGACTGAATGAACACAAATCCTCCCAGTCACATGACACGATCTAGAGGAAAGTCTTTCTGGAAGGATTTCTCCTATAATAACCTCCAGGTTTTTCACTAGATTGGGTCATGTGATCTGTGTTCATTGAGTTACGATCAGTATTAATAGGATCAGACGCTAATGTTGAGGTTGAGGAGGTCTCGGGTTCAGTCGGGGTTCCAGTTCATCCCATCCAGTTCAGAATCTTAAACAATTCACAATCCAGAAATTAATAGAACACACTTTGTATGTCCACATGCACATACAAAAGACACATTGGACCTTAATACCAATTCCATGAACCTTCACCAGGTTCAGTTCCAAAAACCAGAAGGAGCTCTAATTGTGATGTTTATTCATCTTCTCTACCTCTAATTATTATTCTCTTATTTGGGGTCACGGGGATCTGCTGGAGTCGTCTCTGAAAGGGTGAAGGGCAGGAGGGGGACACCCTGGACAGCTCACCAGTCCATCACAGGGCCACACACACACACTCACACCTATGGGCAATTTAGAATCACCAATCAATCTATCGCCCATGTTTTTGGGGCTGTGGGAGGAAACCACACACAAGCACAGAGAGAACATGCAAACTTCACACAGAAAGGCCTGGGAATCGAACCCGGGACCTTCTTGCTGTGAGGCAACAGTGCTAAACACTAGACCACCGTGCTGCCCCAAATATTCTAACATAATATAATTATATATTATACTCTTAAGTACAGAGCCTTACAGTGGATACGCTTCATTTTCTTGTTTGTGAATCGTTTGTCCTGAATCAGAAAGGAACCGATTCATTTGTGAATCTGTCTGTCTGTATTGCGATAAAAGGGGAAGTGTGGAAAATCAAGAGAGGGTTATTTACACTCCGGGGCTAGCAGTGAGCATCAAGCTAGCTCTGGGTTTGGGTTTAGCAGTGTGTGAACACTACAGCGTGCACAATGAGGCTAAAAATCGGATTTATTCTTCGGAGTTTATTAATAATCGGCACATTTTTGGGGCTCGTGTTGCTCTGGTCCTCTCTGACTCCGAAACCGGGCGATGAACCCCCTTTCGGCAAGATTGTAAGTGTTTAATTAATTACATTTTATTTTATTATATTTATATCGACATTTAATTAGTTATTTTGCTTTGAAAATAGTTATAATAATTATTTTAAATTTTGTTCCACTTAGTTTCCGTTTAACAGACGTCAACATGCTAATAGGCTAAGCAGGGTCGTTGTCATGGAGATAGCTCATTTAGCTAGCACTAAAATCCAAATAAAATAACTTAAAATAATAACAGTAAACGTTTACAAGTGCTAAACAACCATTTTAGAAATTTATTACATTTTTTTATATTTTTTTTTATTACATTTATATTTTGATAAAAAATATTTAGTTTGTTAGCTAAACCAGCCAGTAAGCTAAGAACAGTCCACCGAAGCAGCTCCACCCGGACGTGTGAACTTTTATTATAGAAAATAAATAAATAAATAAATAAATAACAACAACAGATCTTTTAAAATAACACAATTTTAATTATTTAGCTGAAATATATTTAAAACTAAAGTTGTGCAACGTTAAAATTGTAGTGTTTATGATAGATTTCTGCTCCACATCATTAAAAGATTAAATAATTATTCATTCATTCATTCTTTCTTTCTTTCTTTTATTTATTCATTCTTTATAAAACGCTTCATACTGATGGTGTGGATTTAAGTTCCATTCCACAAACACTGAGCTTGGTAGTATGAGTAACACTCCTTGTGTACACACACACACCCACACACACACACACACAACACCCCTCTGACTGTATATATATATATATATTATATATAATATATAGATATATATATATATATAAATGGTAGACTGCTATAATATTATTTATTTTAAATCCCCTAAAACTACAAGTTTCCGAACACATAATAATCAATAATAAATAATTAGAAGAAGAATAGAAGCCTTTACTGGGTGTCAGTCATGATACGGGGGGCCCCTGGAGTACGTGGGGTTTAAGGGTCTGGCTTAAGGGCCCAACAGCGTCAGCAGCTTTTACAGTGTTGAGTTTTAAACCCTGATTTTTCGTTTTTAAACAAACACTTCCAATTATTTTAGCAGTGATGAACGGAGGAATTAGATACTGGGCTTGCTCTGTGTGTGTGTGTGTGTGTGTGTGTGTGTGGTGTGTGTGCGCGTGCGTGTGTGTGTGTTATCAGTAATAAGAGTTAAAGCGTCACGCATGGCACAATCTTATCAGCAAGGCGTTTATCGTATCTCAGAACGCTGTGTGTGGAGTAATGTTCCGGTATTTCCTTACCACCATTCCAAGATCCTCCCCAGGTGACGGGTTCCATGAACAAAACCGCACACAAAAGACAGACGGAAGTATTTTCGGCGAGTGATTGTTATTCCTATTCCTCTCAATTATAATCCGACACTTAATGTGAAAAGTTAAAATAAGGAGACGTTGTGTGTTTTTTCCAGCGTGACGACGTTAAACACATGCGCCTTGTTAACATTTATCCGTCGTCTATAGCCGCTTATTCCCCAATTCGGGGACACGGGGATCTGCCGGAGTCTGTCCCAGCCGTCTCTGAAAGGGTGAAAGGCAGGAGGGGGGGCACCCTGGACAGGTCACCAGTCCATCACAGGGCCACACTCACACTGACTCCTGTGGGCAATTTAGAATCACCAATCAATCTAACATACATGTTTTTGGACTGTTGGAGGAAACCGGAGAACCCGGAGTAAACCCACACAAGCACAGGGAGAACATGCAAACTCCACACAGAAAGACCTGGGAATCGAACCCGGAAACCTTTTTGCTGTGAGGCAACAGTGCTAACCGCTAAAAACACATGCGCCTTGTTATTGTTTGGAGAAAAACGCACACCGTATAAAAAGCAATCGAAACGCACAATTTAACACCATTTTAAAAACTAAACCAAGGATAAAGTGAGAAATGGTGGTAGTTTTTTACCCTTTGACTAAGGTACCATAAATTATGTCAGGAATAAATAAGAGTAGGTAACACACACACCTCTGAAACATTTACCTGTTCATTTATATAATTAAAATGCAGCGCTGAAGTCACTACCAGCACATGGTACTGTAAACATTCTTTGCTGTTATGTAAAGTTTTATTTTTTATTTTTTTTCTAAACAGCATTGTATTTTTTTACGACATAGACTTGATCCAAAGTATTTACTACATAGTTTATAACAACGTTCTTACAGGTGGTATGAATGAAATTCCGACGTACTACATCCCTTTATTTCAATTATGACATCACAGCAGCGCAAATTTGGTGCTTCGTACCACTTCCTCTCGTATGACATCATCTCTCCCGCAGCCTCATGAGATCGCAAAGTGTGCATCGGATGCGTACTCGAGAATCCAGGCAGGAGTAATGGATCGTCCGGGAACTTTTCACATACTAACGATACGGACATCCATCTCATCCCGTGTTGAGGTTTTTCTTGTGTTACTTATTAAACTGATCATTGTATTTATTTTTTTATTAAAGGAAGTAAGAGATGTCCCGAATGCTCCAAACAACGCCGGAGATCAGTACAAGGCCGTGGTGCCGTGGCCCCGTGTGGAAGGAGTGGAGGTGGACCTGGAGGCCATCAGGCAGAAAAACGTGGCGGACAAGCCGAACCCCAAGTTCAGAGCTCAGAACCAGGAGAACATCATTCAGAAGCAGTACGTCACATTTAAACCCCACACTAACGTCTACTCGGATCCAGTTCTGCGCAGAGGGAGCCTGGGTAACTTCGAGCCCAAAGAACCGGAACCTCCAGGGGTACCCGGAGGGCCGGGAGAAGGCAGCAAATCGTTTGTTCTGGGAGATGAGTATAGAGACTCGGTGCAGGCCAGTATTAAAGAGTTTGGGTTCAACATGGTGGCCAGTGACATGATCTCGTTGGACAGGAGCATCAGTGACTTACGGCATGAAGAGTGAGTACCGGAGTGTGTTTTAGTGTCACTAACGCTGTTCCCTGTTCTCTCACTCACACTTACTAACAGGAGTGTAAAAATACTGCTACATAATATTACCAGACACGACCAGAAAAAACTTCTTTCTCTCTTTCTCTCTCTCTCTCTTTCTCTCTTTCTCTCTCTCTCTCTTTCTCTCTCTTCTCTCTTCTTTCCTCTCTCATTTCTCTCTCTCTTTCTCTCTCTTTCTCTAGCTTTCTCTCTCTTTCTCTTCTCTTCTCTCTTTTCTCTCTCTCTTCTTTCTTTCTTTCTTTCCTTTTTCTCTTTTTTCTTTCTTTCTTCCTTTCTTTCTTTCTCTCTTTCTCTCTCTTCTCTCTTTCTCTCTCTTTCTCTCTCTCTCTCTTTCTCTCTTTCTCTCTCTCTTTCTTTCTTTCTTTCTTTTCTTTTCTTTTTCTTCTTTCTTTCTTTCTTTCTTTCTTTCTTTCTTGTGGTAGTAAAAGTGGTAGCTCAGTGATTTTAAGGTGTTTGCTTTGCAGATTATGAGTTCACTTCCCAGCACCACTGAGGTTTGAGCTGCATGGACTCTGATCTTAGTCTCCAATTGCTCAGTTGTATAAAAAAGCTGTAGCTCCTGTAGTATTTTTTTTCCGTAGTACGTGAAGTCTCTGATGGCCAGCTATGAACATACATACGTTGACAGGCAGGTAGGACAGCCTATCATAATGTTTGGACAGAACCATTTGATTGGACGGACATTTTTTGGTCCTACACCTTCCACAGCATATATAACAATGTATAAATACATTTAGACCAGTTAACCTAATGATTTGCTATCAACCGGCAGAACAAAAAAGACAACTGTGATGAAGTAAATGGACACTCTGGACAGGGACACCTGCATGTAAAAGGTCCACCATTTTATCACCAGTCCAAAAATGACAAATGACTGAACCTCATCCCCCTGTGTATCTTAGCTGTGCCTCTTACAGTCATTTACATTTCGGACATTTGGAAGTCAAAGTGACTAACATTATTCAAAGCAGCCTACGTTGTTGTTTTCCACACCCCACCCCCCCAGCAGTTGAAGCCTAAGAGCCTCGCTCAGGGGATCAGCAGGGGCAGGATGTTGGCTCTGGGTATTGAACCCATAAACTATTTAATAAGCAGTCGACCACCTTAATCACTGAGTCACCACTTTCCACCAGTCAATCAAGTGGTAACTCGGTGGTGGTTGGTAGTGGACTGCTGATGGGAAGATTAGCAAGCTGAAGCTGCTGCTGGGACGTTGTTACAGTTACGGTGAGGAACTTCTGTGAGGCGTCTGCTCGTGCAGTGTTCTGGTAGAGTGATATTGAATAGCAGTTCCGCCTGAACGGAGTCAGTGACAGTTCCTACCATTTAAAACCTGCTGCCGATCTGGTGGTAGATCTTTTCCACGTGTGTAGAAAACGTTCAGAAAGAATCAGGAAAATATTTGCTTTACTCGCGCTCCAGTGTAGATTTACTGCGATGGTCTGTGTTGATGGTGTAACACCGGCTATGTCACTTGTCCACTGACACACAGCATGCAACTGAGCAATTGGGGGTTAAGGGCCTTGCTCAGGGGCCCAGCAGTGGCCGCTGCGCTACCACTTCTGTTTTAGACGCTAATAGAACATTTTGTAAATAGCAGTAGGTTTATATCATTAGCATAAACTAACGGATGTTAAAGTAAAAACAGAAAGCTAGCCAACACGAACCCGAACCCTAAACAAACAATCATTTAATTATAGTGAATGAGACGCCGCTTTACAAACAGATGGATGTCCAGGATGTCCCCGCAGAGACGTAATTCTAAAACAAATAATCTCCATATAATTTATTTATTTAAAAATATATAACAATAATGACGCAGGATAAAGCTAATCGGAAATCCCGACGGCTAAATTCGGTAGCATAGCATGTGGAATTAGGCACCTGTCGAAATGTATTTTAATGAATAGAATGAAAAACCGGTTGTTTCTTTCTTTATTAAGATTTGGATTGTTAACCGACACACACACACACACACGCACACACACACTTTGGCTACACTACGTTAAACCACACCCTGTTTGTTTGTGTGCCCTTAGGTAAGCGAGTCTATAATGACCACTGTTTGCTTTGTGAATTTTCTGATCTCTCTCTCTCTCTCTCTCTCTATTTTTCTAATAATCAGGCTGTTATGACTATAAATCAGGGCTGTTATGACTATAAATGCAGCCTATATAAACCCTTTATAATGTTGTATGTTTTATAATAAACCTGTTACTTTCGTCTAAACTTTTTCTGGAAGTATTAGGATAATTTGACTTATTACATTCCCAGAATGCTACACAATCACGCTGGAGCGGTGTGTGTGTGTGTTTTGTGTGTGTGACTCGTCCACATGGCCAGTATATGACGAGGTTTACTATCATAAAGCCAGGACATTGGAAATCCCACCCTTTTGGAGTTGCAGCTCTGACAAACGTGCAAAGGTTATTTAACAGTTTTTTTTTTTTTTTTTTTCTTAAAAAAACGAGATCTCAAGTACAGAAGCCACATGAAAGGATCTGACTGTCTAACAGGAGTAGAACCGGTTTGTGTGTTACCGGTTGTTAACTTTACACATATTTGTGGCCTTGGGTGGGACGGTCTCACGCGGTCTAACTGCACTGTAAAGCTCTCTTACACATTGTCACATGACACATTGTGTATTGTTGTAACGTTGTCTTTGTTCGTCCAGTCTGTGCGGAGTAGTCGTGCGTTGATGAGGCTTGGCTTTTGGATGGCGTGGGTGGGGTGTACACTTTGGGTGCTATTAGGTACTACAGTTAGCATTCGACAATAAGATGAAACTATTGTTATGTGCCAATACATAACAAAAGTATGTAAGGTACAGGAATGCAGAGGTACTGCTAACCTCACCAGGGTTGGTGTACTTCAGGCTTTATGCTACATCATCAAGGTGGATGTGGTGTTGTAGAAGAATATTATGGTATTCCCGTGTTTACAATCAACTTCGGTATATATTTTCATGTTTGTTATATTCTCTCCTTTTTATCTTTGACTCTAATGGCAGATGGTTTTAAACAGAAACTAATTGGACCTACATTAGTAGTGCCACCTGCTGGTAGCTGATATTTAACAGCATATTTCTTATTGTACGCTGCATTAAATGACAAAACTGATAGTAAGTTTGTTCATCCCATCCCGCAGCCTCTGTATGTAAAATTTATGCAATGATTACACGAGTTCAGAGGTCAGAGCTGAGTTGTTGATGAATAAGCCTGAGGGTTTGTTGCTGTTTGGGGTGAAAACATCATAAGTGTCTCCTGTCCCTCCAGAGTGAACCACAATTCCACAGATACACTCAGGAGTTCACGCTGAATAACCCGAGTGTTAATATCTATAATAAAGATTTGTTTGGTCAGTTAATTATGTCCATCTCTCTGGTACCGCTTGTCTACCGGTGAAGGTGCCGCGCTGGTGCTGGAGCCGGAGCTCGGCAAAGTGGCAGTGGCAGGGAGCAGAACCTGCTACGACACTAACATGTGACCAGAATCGCTTGCTATCTTTTATTTCTTCCGTATTCAATTCCATGTATTTTTTTTTTTTTTAACTTGTTGACCGCTTTGTTTAAAACCACATTTCCTCCTTATTTCCCCCCGAATACACAAGATTTTCCGCCTTGTACTATTTTCTAGTATGAAGTGGATTCTAAAGTGTGTGTTTGTTGGGGGTTTTTTTCGCTCAACCACTAATGAACTGACCTATATTTCATTAATTTATCTGTCGTTGTTACTCAAACTGTCAAACCGTGATTATTAGTGGCTCCGCCCACTGATGTGATTTGTTCACACTTGAGACCCAGCAGGGATTTTGGGGCACCGGTGGTTTTAGCTTGAGTACCGGTTCTGCTCCCGGCCCTGGTCTAAAAGAGGTACATCTCTCCTCATTATCACACACTACTGAGACGGAATAACCTTCAGACTTCTGCGCTCCTCTCTTCGCTTGCCTTCTTTTTGTCTGATCTAAACTTAGGTCTCATTGCCATATTGCATTCTGGGACTTGGATCTGCATGTTTGTACCTCAAAATTACTAAGCTGAAGATCTTAAAAGGTATACATGGATAAATAAAAGTAAAAAAAGATGGCGGAAAGTGAAGAAGCTTCTGCTCAGTTTAGGGTGGAGGTTTTATTTAAGGGCAGGACTCACTGGGTGTTTTGTGTGTGTGTGTGCGCGCACTTTAAACAAGTTTTTCAGGTTTCAGCCTCCAGGTTCCACGTCAGTAAAGCGTTAGAGATACAAACTAACCTTGACGAGTTCCTTGTTACAGAAATGGCTAATTTTATCTGTTTCTTATAAAGGAGGAACCTCATGTCCTTCCCAGCATCCCGTGTTCTGGTTTGAATCTTCATCAGACGCACTCCGAGTAACACTTTTACTATCTGATGACGTCCTCCTGGGAACTGAAATGTTTTTTGTTTTTCTCCTTTCATACACACACACATAATGTGTCCAAAGAAATGAGACTTTTGCTGATTTTATACCTGACCGTGTATTTTAAGTTTCAATTAAAAACACACGTTAACATTTATGCTTAAGAACTATCCTCACCACAAGGTGGTGCTGTCTGCTAATGAGTTTTTATTCATTGGTTTAGGCGTGGCTTATCTGAAAGGTTGTCCTTTTATTCAGAACAAATAAAATGTTTATCATGGGGCTTTTTTAAGCTCCGGCACCCAAGACTAGTTAATAATGTATTTATTGATCAGTCTTTGACCAGTTTTATGAAATTACAGACGTGGTAGTCTTTGTATATACAGGATAAAGACACCAGAGTCTTTGTATATACAGCATAAAGACACCAGAAAGACACAGATTAAAGACACTGTTCTTTTGCTCTGAAGGTTTTTTACTTGCAAGTTTGTTTTGCACATAATCACATGTTTTACAGAAGTGATGAATTGAAGCCTGAAGATAAATTGATGAACCAAATGTGTCTGTCTTTCTATCGCAACGTTTTTTAATCTATCTGTCCATTACAAAATATTTGTCTGTCTGTCTGTCTCTCTTTTTGTCTATCTATCTGTGTTTTTGTCTGTGTACCTGTCTCAGTCTGTCTGTGTCTTTTTGTCTATTTATCTATATACCTGTCTTTGTCTGTCAATCGGTGTACCCGTCTCTGTCTGTCTATCTGTCTATCTATCCATCACAATGTTTTCTATCCATCTGTCCATTACAAAATATTTCTGTCTGTCTATTTGTCTTTCTACCCATGTCTGTTTTTGTCTGTATGTCTGTCTATAAATCTATCTGTCTGTGTATCTTTCTATCCGTCTGTCTGTGTCCCTGTCTGTTGGTCTGTCTGTGTGCCTGTGCCTTTCTGTCTGTCCACGTACCTGTCGTTCTGTCTTTCTATTTGTCTATCAATGTGTAAGTAAATATTTTAGCAGTATTAGTTGAAATCTAAGACAGAGTGCAGCGAGTCTGTGCGAATAATAATAATATTTTTTCTTTTTCGATAGTCTAAATATTCTAATTCTGTGCATGTCATTAAATGTGATGTTTGTAACAGTGGATGGATGAGGAACTGTAGCAGATGATTAACGTGCTGTGATTTAAAGAAATATTTCATATGTTTTTAGCAGGTTTACTGTGATACATGTGACAAATCCATTGAACTAAAGATAGACCTTAGACCGGTACTGTAGAGTGTGTGTGTGTGTGTGTGTGTGTGCGTGCGTGTGGGCCGATGTTTCTACAGTTCCTCACTCGAATCTCTAGTTTTACAGGTCCTGATGAAGTCTGTTTAACAGTCTGGTGGTGGTGGTGGTGGTGGTGGTGCTCCGGTTAGCAACGGAACCTAGAAACCTGTTTGTTAATCTGCCAGTCGTGCTAGTACCAGTTTGAACAATTAGCATGTATGTCCGCCAGCCAGTACTGACACCTCATAGTGTGTGTGTGTGCGTGTGTGTGTGTGTGTATGTAATATTTTAGCCACAAATCACTATAAAGTTTAGGAATCTATTCACCACCACCTACTAAAGCTGTCAGAAAAACAACAGCTGTGGTGGGGGGGGGGGTATTTTCTTAGTATATGACCCCTTTCAAGGCCACCTTTTGGGCCACACACACACACACACACACCTCTTAAAAAGCCTTTTTCCTTGCACACTTATTTTCATCTCATTTGTTCCTTTACTCGCTGACACACACACACACACACACACACCCATGTTGCTCAGGAGCGCTGTGAATACGATAGCTTTCCTTTACACACTCTCGTTAATCTCTGTTTTTTGTCCTCTCTTTCATTACTTTGTGTTTTATTTCTCACCCTCGCCCGTGCTTTGTTCGGCGTCTGTGCACTTTTCGACTGTGTGTGTTGTTTATAGCCAGTTTTTTTTTTTTTTTTTTTTTTTTTTATCATTGGGACACGTTGGTTCAGGTGCGGACTTGACTGTAAAACTCTGCACAAGGGTTAGGACTTTATGAAAGCTAGAGGCTCTATCTGTTCTGTCGCGCACACACACACACACACACACACACACACACACGAATGAGAACAGTTGTCTATAGCAGTGATGTATAATATAGGCTTAGTATTCACTTGGATCTGGTTTAAAACCTGGTTTAACAACATAAAAAACTGTTATATCTTGTTTGCACATATTTCTGTCTGTCTATGTGTCTGTCAGTCTATCTAACTGTCTGTCTGTAAAGGAATATTCTAGTAATATTAGCTGAAAGCTAAAACAGAGCGCAGTGAGCCTGTGGGAAAATTCTTCATATTTGTGAAAATATATCTGTCAGACGGTCCGTCTGTCTGTCAGACAGTCCGTCTGTCTGTCAGACGGTCCGTCTGTCTGTCAGACGGTCCGTCTGTCTGTCAGACGGTCCGTCTGTCTGTCAGACGGTCCGTCTGTCTGTCTGTCCGTCTGTCCTGGTCAGACGGTCCGTCTCTGTCTGTCAGACGGTCCGTCTGTCTGTCAGACGTCGTGTCAGACGGTCTCGTCTGTCGCACCACCTGTCTGTCGCACCTCAAATGCGAAAAAAAAAAAATTGTATCAGCTTTGCTCGTCAGAAAAATATAAAAAAGAAAAAACACATGTTGGGTATATATATATATATATATATATATATATATTTTTTTTTTTAATTATTTTTTTTTTATTATGGAATATCGCATTATTCCGCATGCTATCGCATATTGTGTTTATCTTCAGTGTTACACAACACTACTATTGATTATCTGTCTGTCTTTCACACTACTCATTGGTCTGTCTGTCTCCCTGTCTGGATTCAGTAGTGTATTACTATGTTTTTGATGATATCTCGGCATTGATCTGTATATTTCTTTGCTTGGGTGCACTTTTTTTTATAGCATTTTCCATCGCACTGCTTCTTCTTTGTTCTTCCACCCCTGCGGTTGATCACCACCAGGTTTATTTTAACCAATACTGTTAGTCCAAATTCCATCCATCCATTCTTGGTTTTCTTCTATGGACGTTTCAGTCCATCCAGTTCTCCGATGTTTCAATATCGATCTGTATCGTATTGTGAGGCTCCTACGCAGTCCTACTAGTATTAACATTGCCACTGTTAGTACTATTACTCGCTGTCTGTCCGGTTAAGGTGTTTTTGTTTCTTTTTGGTGACTGTAAGTATGTGCTGGATCATAAATCCTGACAAAGCGCTATTTAAGCTTGTGCACTATTGGACGCAAGATTTGCACCCGCATCCGATCAGAGATGAGCAACAACACTTATTTACATAGGAGTGTTTTCACTATCGATGAAACCATCCATTATTGCAGATGGTTGCAGTGTGTGTGTGTGTGTGTGTGTGTGCGTCCCTCCCCCCGCTCTTTCTCTGGCTTTTTCTCCCTCTCTCTCCCTCCCTTTTTCTGTTTCAGTTGCTCTCTCTTCCTCTCTCTTTCTCTCTCTTTCTTTTTCTCACTGTGTGTTAGGTCTGAGCTGTTACAGACCTTCCTGTAACGACACACACACACACACACAACCCCCTTCTTCACTGAGTGTGGCTCATCTGTTAGAGCTCCCTATAAATAACCCTCAGGCTACTGTAGCTCTGGAGATTAGTCCTAACTTTTAGTGTGTGTGTGTGTGTCTTTTGCCTGCACATGCAAGCTCAAATACACAAGGCTGCACACTTGTCAAACTGCAGAGTAAGTGTGTTTTGTGTGTGTGAATGAGGAAATGGTTCTGGGCTTGGCATTACTGCGTTCCACAGAGAGGAAACCATGAGCAACATGCTGCCTTCCTGTGTGTGTGTGTGTGTGTGTGTGTGTGGATCCTATTACAACAGCATCATAATCTTTAGCCCTTTTTTTGGGGCATGCACGCAATTGTGTGTCTATGCCCTGACATGGCAGCTTGCAAAGCAATACACACACACACACACACACACCTTTTCGGTGTGCCATATAACAACTTATGTTTTGGATCTGTGTATATAAAGTGTATTCTCTGACTAGATCTTCTATCTATTTGTGCTCTGTGTGTGTGTGTGTGTGTGTGTGTGTGTGTGTTTTGCTCAGGTGTAAGTACTGGCACTACGATGAGAACCTGCTGACTGCGAGTGTGGTGATTGTGTTCCATAACGAGGGTTGGTCCACTCTGATGAGGACGGTACACAGCGTCATTAAGAGGACACCTCCTAAATACCTCGCGGAGATCGTCATGATTGACGACTTTAGCAACAAAGGTATCGCAGCCGCGCACACCGGTTATACGTGCGTCACATTCACAACTCTACAATACGAGGAGCCTTAATCAAGTGTTAGGATTTAAACTCCACCTTCAGATCAACACACTTTAACGGAAGAGTCTTCAGCTTCACCAAGACAAGAAACACAATAAACCACTTTAAAACAGCCACAGCCATAATGGTCAGGATGAGATATAACACGGCAGAGCTAGACTAAAGCTAATCTATCCATCTGTCTAGCTCTGTCTGTCTGTCTATCTGTCTGTCTATCTGTCTATCTATCTATCTATCTATCTATCAATCTGTCTATCAAATCAATTCACTTGTGTGTCTGTCTTTCTATATGTCTGTCTGTCTATCTAGTCGTCTGTCTGTATCTTTCTGTCCCTTTATCTATCTGTCTCTGTCTATCTATCATCTGTCTATCAAATCTATTTGTCTGTCTCTCAGTCTGCAGATTAAAAGTGAAAGCGCGCAATCGTACAATTAAATGTACATAATTATCCAACTATGGCCCTGTCCCAATACCCACACCATGTCCTAGGGTTTTCCACGAAGTGTCCAATTTCGGGAGAACTGGGACGGTTCAAAACAAGTCACCCATCTACGTCAAACAGCACTGCTACGTCACTGTCTCAATATCCCTCAGACAAAAAATGGCTGTGTCCTTAGTCTTGCTGTTAAAAATGATAACTACACAAATAAACTTACTTACTTTCCCGTTCGTCTCCATTTTGTCCCACTTCAAAAGCCCCTGCTGGCTATTGGGATAAGGCAATTTCGGGCTAGCAATTACACTGAAATGCTCTAGTTCCCTAATTAATAAACGACTGATTGTGTAAATTGTTTCCGTTTTAAAATTAAGTCTAAAAAAAGAAAGCTAGCTTTGGTACATCATTGCAATTCCCCCTCTCTCTCTCTCTCTCTCTCTCTCTCTTGCTCTCTCTCTCTTGCTCTCTCTCTCTCTCTCTGTAGTTCACCTAAAGGAGAGGTTAGAGGAATACATTAAACAGTGGAACGGTTTGGTCAAACTCTTCCGCAATGAAAAAAGGGAAGGACTCATCCAGGCCAGGAGTATAGGGGCACACAAAGCCACTCTGGGACAGGTAGTGTGTGTGTGTGTGTGTGTGTGTTAACACAAGCTAGTGGTAAATATTTGAGGAAGTCTGGGTTTTTTGGGGGTGTTTTTTCGTCTCTGTGATATTTTTTGGTGAGATGGTTCGTTCTCCTTAGGTGTTAATCTATCTGGACGCTCATTGTGAGGTGGGAATTAATTGGTACGCTCCACTCGTGGCCCCCATATCCAAAGACCGGTAGGTTATTTCAATATTCCACTTCTTTTTCTCTTTTTTTAATCACCACTGATTGCTATTGATATGTAAACATGTATTTTCTCTGATGCACTTGAGAAAACAATCAGTGTTGTTTAAATAAACATTTACAGTTGTTGTGTGTGACATTTAACTGTAGATTTGTCCATTTGGAATGGGTGTCGGATTGCTTAAAGGTCTGAATCCTCACTCGACTATTATAGTGTGTAGCTTTAAAAGCACAATCAGAGCCTAACCTTCACCATCAGACGACGGTTTGTTCTTCTTGTTGGCTGCACAGCATGACATGACTGTTGTGTTGTGGTGTTGACGTTTTGCAGAACAGTCTGTACAGTTCCTCTGATAGATTACATAGACGGCAATGATTATACGATAGAGCCTCAGCAGGGCGGGGACGAGGACGGCCTGGCGCGAGGAGCCTGGGACTGGAGTCTGCTGTGGAAACGAGTTCCACTCAGCAGCAAGGAGAAGATGAAGAGAACGCACAAGACCGAGCCTTATCGGTAAACATAATCCAGCATGGTCATTAAAATCCCTGTCTTCTTCCTGTTTTCTGTGTTTTCCCCTTCCCTCGTTGTGGGAATGTTTGTGTGTGTGTATGTGTGTGTGACTGCTTGCATGGATTGCCCCCCCCCTCTCCTGTCCATCCATCTCCTATCGCTGGTGTTAGAACGGTGTGCACGGTGCCCCTCATTGACTCCATTAGTGGTCAGACCTACGACATCATCCCCCAGGCCGGGGGAGATGAGGATGGCTTTGCCAGAGGCGCATGGGACTGGAGCATGCTGTGGAAGCGTGTGCCGCTCAGTAAACGAGAGAAGGACATGAGATTAACAAAAACCGAGCCATATCGGTAATTCACAGCTTAATTCCATACTAATTGGTGGTGATTTCTAAGCCTTTCAGACTGGTTGTGGGTGCTGTGTGCTCTTTTTCTTTTTTTAACTAAGCTTTAAAACAAAAAAGCACATGACTGCTCCACTGTACTTACCTAACTAAAGGTCGACCGATAATCTGTTTTACCGATGTTTTTTCTCATCGTTTAAAATATCGGTTTTGTAATATTAATTCCAACGATGTACGATTTGCAAGTAGCTTACAAGACCACATTTCAATAGTGTTCACGGTAAAAAAAAAAAAATCATTTGCACTAATTGGTTTATTTTACTTAACCTATTAACAAATAATACACACCTATAGGTTTAAAATATATATTTTTTTTAATTCGGTACAATTATTTTATATTTCTTTTTTCTTTGGTACTTGTTATTTTTTACCTGACCAAAGCTTTTATTTGACAAACTTAATGACGGTGCAGTTAATGTTTTTTATTTATTTTTACATATACTGACAGTGTTGCAATTAAAATGTTTTTTTTAGTTTAGTACTGTTGTCATCATCAAGTCGAAAACAGAAGAACCACAATCAAGAAATATCGGTTATTTTTTTTATCAGTTATCGCTCATATAAACATGCAGATAATCAACATCGGTATCTGTCTAAAAAAATCAATATCGGTCGATCTTTAGAACTAATCCAAATGCTAATTAGGGAGCTAAATATTAAAATAATAATACAATAATACACCCATTGCACCTTCTTTTAACTCCTGTTGTAAATATAGCCCTCAATCGGTATGTACACTGAAATAAAGAAATGGTTTGGTGAAAAGGTTAAATATTATAAACAAGTATAAATGATGTCATTAAGCCACAGTGCTTTTATAAATATGTGCGTTAGAGCTGTACTGTACCTACGAGGATAATGCAGCTGATAAATAATACATTTTTGACCCACGGATACTTCAGCCGATCACAAAAGTTTCCGAGCTCTGTATGTATGTGGAAGAGGGACGATGGCACTATTCGTCAATGTTAAAATAACATGTGCCGCAGTTTTAAAAAAGTAGCGTGCTCTTCTCCGAGAGTGTGCTAGCTTTTTTTTTTTTCTCTCTAGCTAATATGCTAACATTAGCTAAGTAATAAGCCTTCGTGTTAATATTCTTAGTAATGCAACTTAGTATAGATAGAGTTTAATTTCGTACAGTTGTAATCAGACTTACGAATGTCCCAACTAACAAGTTTTTCGTGATGCTAGTTGTCTCACGGGCGCTTTATTTATTTTTTTGCTTTGTGTTGCGAGCTAAAATTCGGGTTACGAGCCAGCTTCAGACACCCAACCGCTAGTTGTCTTAGCGAACGCCAGTGTTTTTTGGGTTTTTTTTTTTTTTCCTCCCTTCTCTCCAATTCTCACACTCCAGTCCAGTTAGTGGCAGTAATACACCATTAGTTGGCTAGTCAACCACCAAAAGACCACGCTAGAAGAAGAAGAACGCTGTAACATCCGCCTAGCATCCGGTGTCTCACTCGATAGCTAGTCAGACATGTGCGTTAGCAAGTGGAGTCGTCTGATCACCAAGGTAAATGCTGTACATTATACTTAATAAAACCAGTTTATTCCAGTACATCCTATTGGATTGAATTGAATTAAATTAATGGCATTTCAATTCATTTGAATAGAAAAATTGATTTGACATACGAGTAATTTGAGTTACAAGCTCGTCACGGAACCAATTAAACCCATAAGTCAAGCCAACGCTGTATTTTTCTTTCACAAAACCCGCTTGAGAGTCAGAACGCATGGCAGCTGGCTATGGTGGAGCTTGAACCCAGATCCTTTTATCAACATCCCAGAGCCTTAGAAATTGAAAGAATTTGATCTGCTTGTATGACCTTCTACCACCAGGCTGTCGCCACTGGGCCCTTGAGTAAGGCCCCAGCTGCTCACTGTAATTAAAAATAAGATAAAATTAGGACACTCTGGATAAGGGCATTTGCCAAATCTAAATGTAAATAGTATAATAGTATAAAGTCATGTTATTGCAGAGTAACAGGTGGTCACATTTAGCCTTTCAACAAACCGTTTCTGTGTCTAACATGAGTTTGGTATCTTCTGGCCACCGCCTTATATACATTAATAAATGTTTTAAATCTTCAGTTGCTTTTCAAAGTATAAAAAAGTTCAATAAAGTAAGTTATACTTTAACATTTTGAGTGGTTAAGGCGTTGGACTCCTGATCAGAAGGTCAGACGTTCAGTTCCGAAAACCGCCAAGCTACCAGTGCTGGCCACATAAGACACAAAGGCCGAAGAAATTAAATCATTATCAAAGTAACGCTGCGGCTCTTGTGTGTAGAAGTAATCGTCCAGAAGATACGATATCTCATTAACACTCTCGCATCTAACTCTGTGGAATGAAAGAAATCCAGACCCATGCTGGCGTTGTCTTAGCCATTCCCGCTGTACACGATGGTTGTCGTGGATTTCCAGCCACGTACGTGTGTGTGTGTGTGTCCTGGTCCAGGCAAAACAGACCAGGCCTGAGATTTTAAATAGGCAAATTTTTAATTTCCATGAGAGGCAAGATGGCGTCTCACTGCGTTTTTTTAAAAAAAAAAAAACAACAAAAAAAAAGTGTAACACACACACAGTACAGTGTGTTTTAATGTCAATATCAGGTCTTAATACTCTATATGGGCAAAAGTATTGGGACACCTCACCATTACATCCATATGTGTTGTTATTTGTTACATCCTGTTCCAGATTTACTCTGTCTCACTCCTGTAATAACCTGCACACTTCTGAAAAGACTTCACACCTTTTCTGCTCAGCCGCTGGACGAACTTTAGTTCCAGTTAACGATCTATGTGCCAAATTAGAGTAAAGAACTTTATTACTGCAGCTATTCAGTGTAGCAGAGAGATTTTAGTGTAAATGTCTGAAGCTTGAAGCACTGTGACTTTTTCTCCTAAAGCTTTTTACATGGTGTATAACACTCAGTGTGTGTGTGTGTGTGTAAGGTCTCCAGCGATGGCTGGTGGTTTGTTTGCGATAGAGCGAGATTACTTCTTTGAACTGGGCCTCTATGACCCTGGACTTCAGATCTGGGGTGGAGAGAATTTTGAGATATCCTACAAGGTAAAAAAGAATAATAATCCTAAAACTTTCTCCAAAGAATAAATCCAAACAGTATATTTTATAGTGTGTGTGTGTGTGTGTGTGTTGTGTATAGATCTGGCAGTGCGGAGGACAACTGCTGTTTACTCCATGCTCTCGTGTGGGACACATCTACCGAATGAAGGGGTGGGATGGAAACCCGCCCCCTGCTCATGTAGGCTCCTCCCCCACACTGAAGGTTGGTGTTGTGTTACAAAGAACTTGTGTTGCTCTTATTCCAGTTTTTTTGTACTTTTGTCTGTGTTGTCAGTATTAAATATCTTAAATATTATCAGTGATCCTTTTGTAGGTGTAAAATAACAAATATAAATTTGTTTTAAGTTGAAAATCCGTATTAAAATCTGATCTTAAGGCAACTTTTTGCTGATACTTTGTCTGTTTTATACACAATGTTGTGACCGGTTGAACGTAGTAATAATTAAAGATTCCTTTTATTCATTTTTTGTTGTTATTATTGTGCAGAATTATGTGCGCGTAGTGGAGGTGTGGTGGGACGAATACAAGGATTATTTCTACGCCAGCCGACCCGAGACGCTCACGCTGGCGTACGGTGACATCAGCGCTTTGAAGAAGTTCAGAGAAGAACATCGCTGCAAGAGCTTTAAATGGTTCATGGAGGAGATCGCCTACGACATCCCCACCTTTTACCCACTGCCCCCCAAAAACGTGGAGTGGGGCGAGGTGCGCACCAGAAAGTCATTCTGCATTAAATTTTAATGTGGGCGGGGCTAAGATATGTGTGTGTGTAAATGGTGTAACATATCCAGCGCTGATTTCCGCTTTCAGATCCGTGGATTTGACACGAGTTACTGTATCGACAGCATGGGACACACCAACGGAGGAACTGTGGAGATCGGACCGTGCCACCGGATGGGGGGAAATCAGGTAACCGCACCGCTCTGGTCAGGTCCGATCATTTACTAGGTGTTGATTTCTTTTCTTGTTACAGCAGCAGAAGTGTTTTGTTTAGTTTCTCTAGTTATTTTTCTATAATGCATTCAATAAATCAAATATGAGCAAAAGTATTGGGACACCTCACCATTACAACCATATGTGTTATTTGTTACATCCTGTTCCGGATTTACTCCGTGTCACTCCTGTAATAACCTCCACCTTAACCGCTCAGCCGCTGGACGAACTTTAGTTCCATTTAACGATCTATGTGCCAAATTAGAGTCAAGAACTTTATTACTGCAGATATTCAGTGTAGCAGAGAGATTTTAGTGTAAATGTCTGAAGATAAATTAACTTCACATACAGGATCGTACATACATGTGGTACGATAAGCAGTGAAATAGTTTTTTTGACTGACCAGGTTTTTTTTTTTTTAAAGCAACAAATAATAGAAAGTAAAATATTAACTATAAAAAAGTGTGTAAAATGTGTGAACTGTAGGACACGTGTGCAAGGAACTGTCCCTGATTTGTGATTATTTCTGTGATTATTTTTAACCCTCCTATATAAAGTATATGATATGTGCTGTATAAATACATTATCCTTACCTGGTCATAGTAATTTACAGAACTTCATCTAATATATAATTAAAAATGTACCGTTTTTTTAATTAAGAATGACATCAAGACAATAAAATGTGTGAAATTATTTCCATAGTTTTCCATAATAAGAAAAGTTACACTTTCTGTCGTTTATAGCTGCGTTATTGTCAGTGATGTAACATGACAGTTGCTTTAATAGATAAATGCATCATTTTACAGTAAGAAAATCGCTAGTCAGCAAATTGTTGTTGTGACAAAGAAGAAAAAATAGTAATAAACTCCTTGTCTATATTTGCACACCACCTGTTCCTCCATAAACCCGCTGTCACCGTGTGTTGTAGCTGTTCCGATTAAACGAAGCGAATCAGCTGATGCAGTATGACCAGTGCCTGACCAAAGGCGCGGAAAACACAGTTATCATCACACACTGCAACCTGAAGGAGTTCACCGAGTGGAGGTACTTCAAGGTGAGTCCAACATGTTTCTCACAAGTAATACTTGACAGTGTGTATACTCGGAGTGTAACTGTCAGGTCAGTCAGTAGCTGGGAGGATCCGGATTTGATTCCCAGCACCACCAAGCTACCACTACTGGGCCCCCAAGCAAGGCTCTTAACCACCAGTTGCTCAGTAAATGTAACTGGGAGATACCAGTTCGCAAAGTCTTTCCCTATTCCGCATCCATTTGAGAAGGTATCTCCCGGTTTCTGATTGACTGGACATACCTGGTTAAAGTAGAGATAATTGGAAACACAAGCAGGACAAAGGAAGTCTGGGAAAATGGGTTGCCAATCGCTGCATAAATTACATATTTACTGCGTTTGGCAGGTGTTCTCATCCAGAGCCGCTTACATTTACCTCCTTTATACATCTAAGCAATTAGGGGTTAACAGTCTTGCTCGGGGGTGCAGCATTGGCAGCTTGGTGGTGTGGAAATCGAACCCTGATCTGCCCAATTAGCAGTCCAGCACCTTAACCACTGAGCTACTAATATGCAATTAGCATGTACTACAGCTAAATAAGTACATACTTCCTGTCTGTTAAAAAACAGTATGTTGTTGGTGTGTGTGTGTGTGGTGTGTGTATATATATATATATATGATATATATATATATATATATAAACTTTTTTTTTTTTTTTATTCTTTAACTTCTTTAAGCACTTGTTAAGTGCCACCCCAAGTAGTGAGTGAGTTTTTTGATTATGAAGATAATGGGGGTGTTTATAAATTAAAAAACAAATCACTTTTCTAGACTTTTAAATGATTTACAGACGTGTTTTTTTAGTATTATTTTATTGTTCATGATAATTAGATCATTAAGTCTGAACTGGTACGGTATGTCATTTCAGACTATTTATTTTAAATAATTACATCAATTAAAATGTTTGGATCATTAAATAACATTAAATCACATAAATTTCGTTAGTTTTTTTTTTTTTTCGGTTAGATTTTGAGGAGGAACCTGCTAAGACAATTTCAGCTCCATTAGTCTCGTACATCCAATTTTACCTTTTAATGTAAGTGTTTTGGAGACCCCGACAGTCTGGACGCTTCATCCTTTAACGATCGTCGTTTCACATTCGTCTTTAATTCTTCTCGTTTGGATGAACTTTTTCAGGATCTGCACCGCTTCATGCACATCCCCACAGGAAAGTGTTTAGACCGCTCGGACGTCCTGCACACGGTCTTCATCTCCGACTGCGACCACAACAAGAGCACTCAGAAATGGGAAATGAACAATATCGTAGCCGTGTGAAGTCGTGACAATTAAACTAAAACCTCTACTTATCTTCTCCTGCACCAGGGGGTAACAGTGTAAAATAAGAAGAAAGGAAAAAGAACTAAAGAATATGAAGAGGAACCTTTTGAGATCTCTAGTAGTGAGGAGATGTTCTGATATCGCCATCTTTATTTTTATATGTAGATATTTTACTCCACAGGGAATGATGATGTTTACAAGTGTTCAGTCATCGGCATTCTAAGAACACACACACACACACACACACACACACGTATGTGAAGGCGAGTGATTTAACTCCGGAAGATCTAATAAGAATTTAGTTTAATGTGACACTGGGCATTTTTATTTTTTTCTTCAGAGAACTCGTCACTCCAACATTTCTGCTCCATGGCACAACTTTAAATCAGGCTGCTTCTTTTTGTTCTATTTTATAGGGGAATCGGGGGCGATTAATATAAAGCGGTAAGGGGTAAAAAAGGCTGAAGGTAAATCTTTAAAATGAATGGAATATTTTTATTTATTTTTTAAAATATGGTATTATTGTCTGCTTGAATACAGGTATGTTTAGTAATAATTCTGTATGTGCAATCTTTTGATTTGAACCTAAAGAAAATCACTGGATAAACGATCTTCATGCTAAAAGACAAAAGCAACAGGAAAAAAAATAATAACAACACGCTGTGTATGCAAATTGTGGGGGTTTTTTTGTTTGTTTTTTTTGTACAATGTAAATAAAACGTTTCTAAGTTAACGTTTGGTCAGCAGCGAACCTCGCAATGAAGGTGTAAATATCGGAGTTGTAAAATGATCAGCACTGTTTTCGCCAAGAGAATAAATCGAACCTTTTTAACCAACTCGTCTAAATCAATACAAGTTTCTTCTTAAAATGCACACAAATTACACTATACCGACAAAAGTAACAAGACACCTGACCCTCACGTCTAATCTGTATTTATGACCGTCCTCTTCCAGATGTTAGTCACACTCTTCCACCTGTAATAACCTCCAAACGTCTACTTGTGTCATGTGACTGTGGCTTTGTGTACATTCAGCTACAATAGTATTAGTGAGATCAGACTCTACTCCAATCAGAACACAGTATGTCTTCATGGAAGACCAAAAGATGAGTGTGATGTCCAGAAATGAG
>VCAZ01000139.1:255000-275000 GCA_005784505.1 Bagarius yarrelli
GTCTTTAGAAACGTAAGTAAAATAAATAAAAGTTTTAACTTTATGTTAAGTTATTCGTTTCCCCCCCAAATAAAGCAGACAACTTTAAAAAAAAAAACTTAAAAACTAATAATAATAATAATACGCAGATAAAAAAAATTGAGCAAGCATTGAACAAACAGCCATTTTTTTTAAATGCGTTTTATACGTAAAGTAAAATGTAAAAAAAAAAAAAAAAAAAAAAATAAAAAAAAAAAAAAATAAAGGTTTAAACTCACCTGTACGTGTTGAATATTAACTCAGTTCAGTACGAGTAGAACTTCACCCAGGTGCTGTTTTGTATGTGGTGCAGGGCGTACAAACATGATCACAGCGCCCCGACGACTCCGCCCACAAAAGCCTAAATCTGATTGGATGGAAGCCGTTCAAAAATACAAAGCTCTTTTTTAATTGGCTGTTGTGTGTAACAGCAAGTATCCACGTCACTGTAGGAATAAACGGTTAACACCCAGGCCATGTCCCAAAAAGACTTCCTGTTAACTATGCAATGCATAACGTTACATTATAAATACATCCTACTTAGTGCGCGTATATAGTGAACACAGTGTGATTTAGACTTTAGACAGCAAATGACGTCGTCTTTTACGATCGTCTGTAGGGTGGATCTAAAATGTATGGCGGTTAAGTTAAATGTTTTGGATTTTGTAGTAGTAATAATACTTTGGGGTTTTTTTCCCCAAGTAAAAAAACAACAAAACAAAGAAATCAGCATTATTAACATTTATCTCGTTAAAATGTTTTCAGTTAAATGGTGCATTTCGTTTAACGACATGTCTTCCTGGCAACACAACTGTTTTTATTATTATTATCGTTTTGGGGTTTTTTCTTTCTTTCTTTCTTTCTTTTTTTTTTTTTTTTAAAACACAGCCGCCATGTTGTAATCTTGGGTTCATTAATGGCGCGAAAAAAGCCACAAGGATGAGGAAGCAGATGGCTGCCGTCAGTAAACAAACTCTCAGCAAGTTTAAAATGAGCCATAATTAAAAATAAAACTATTAACCATCCTTTAATGATTTACTCACACGATTAATCATTTAGAGCAAACATTTTTTTATATAGCATACTTAATATTAATAATATCATCATGTATTTAGTTACAGCTGTAAAAAAAAAAAAAGTTGTTCCACCTTTCAGTTTCTCCTGATTGCCCAATTGTTGGGTAAGTGAATCATTTATTTATTTTAAGTGCTAAATATAACCAATATTCGCTTACAAGTACAATCCAGCTATAGCTTTAAAAGCCGGCCGGAGAAATAAAGAGGAAAGAAAAAGAATATATTTGTGTAATAATAATTGTGACCAGTTCTCTTTAAAAAAAACAAACAAAAAAACTTTGGTTATATACAAACAAGTTAGACCTGTCTGAGATAAACTATTTATTAAGATACCAGTTTTAATATACACTTTAAGGGAAAGAAAAAAATAAACACTTTGACTTAATGATAAATGAAAGATTTATTAGATAAATCACTGTTTATATTTGAGTTTTGTTTACTTAAAGTTATTTGTTGGTTTGGTTTCCTTTCTGGAAAAGTCCTGAATGTTGTTCCTTATTGTGAATATATATAAAACCACATTTTTAACTATATTTGTTAAAAATATTTCTAGATATTTTCCAGAAAAAAATATATATTTTCTAACACATTCGTACACATTGACGCAGTTAAATCTTTTTTCCACTTTCTTTCTTACTGACTTCCTTTGCAGTCAATTTCAGATTGTTGGTAAGTGCAAGACTGCTGTAATTCGACCCGTTTCTACCGAAAGTCCCAACCGCTGCTTGTAAACACAGACACAGCGACTCAAGACAGATACACACTAAAGTGAGGTTAAAAACCTAGTAGGCCTGTGTTGTGTTACAGCGATGCAGGCTTTTTTTTTTTAACTCAGATACAACATTGTTGTACTAATTTACATCATTAAAATATAATAATTAGCTAATAATAATAATACTAATAATTCATTCTTATTATCATTTATCTAGTAATAATGTTTTCTGCTTAGTGGCACCATTGTAAACTTTCTGTTTACAGACTTTTCATTCAATTAATACATAAAGTTTCTGTTAAAGATTTGAGATTTGGAAACCTTTTCCATTTTAGGAACAGATAAACAGGTAAATAACTAGAATTCACTATAGATATGACAGTATAGATATGACAGTAGTATAATATAGATACTGTTTATAGCAGAATAATTTATTAATGAATTATTGTGGCTTCGTCTGATGGAACAAACCTTTTTAAAAAAAACAAAAAAAAACATGATCGGCCGTCCTGCTCTTAGATTCGGTCTTTCTGTGCTGAAATTTATCTTTATTTGAGATTAGATGATTTTACAGAAAAATCCGAAACAAATTTAGTCCCGTAAATGTATATTAGTGGTTTAGCACCGTACACAGATTGAGATTTCTGTAGTACGAGAGCAGAACTGGTGGAAAAAATAAGACGTTGTAGAAATGTTTTTGCTCAGCTTTTATATTTAAGACGATTAGCGAATATAGTCCAACATTTTTAGAGTTATCGAAATTCTGTCCGTATGTCCTTTTCCTTTATAAATAGTGTAGGGGCTTGAACAAATGACACTGGTTGCGATCGGGACTCGACTGGAACCCCATTCCCTGCTGTGCTTCACATTTAGGTGCTCCATTTCGACCCTTGAATCACAATGAAGCACTTTCACACATGCTAAATCAGCTCGGCGGCAATTATCATAATACTATTACCCCAGCCCTGTGTTTAAAAGAGACACTTCTCGCTTTCCCCCTCCAGCATTCATAGGGATCGATCCTGGCAGTCGGGATGATGAAGATAATAGCCGTCCTACAAGTTTAAACAATAGGAAAAGCCACACGGGATTTAAGGTGTTGCATGACTTTGAAGTTGCCACATCACCTTACAATGACACACAGCAGAGGGTTTTCAAGGACACGAAAAGGTGTGTATGAAGGAGTCAAATTGGCCAATTTGACTACTCGTTTGTAGAATAGTCGTCAGTCAGTACTACGGTTTCGTTCACTGTGTTTGTTTTTGGGTTTTTTTCAATAAAATAATTTTAAAGTCAGTAAGTTGCCTATTTTTTTTAGCGTTTCCAAACCTACAATAAATAAATATACGCTGCATTTCTACAGAGAGTGTGAGAATAAATATATCTCCATTTCTCAAATTTTCCAAAGGGAAAGAAGATAATAGTACTATATATATATATATAGTGTATAATATGTATATGTGTGTGTGTGTGTGTATGTATATATATATATATATATATATATATACACTCTCATCTCTTTGTTTGTTTACAGCTTTCCTTTTAAGACGATATACTAAGCATGTGTGTTTGACTCAGTTTTGCTTTACTTCCATCAGTTTTCTATGATATTTAACTTATATACGTGCAGGTTTTTGTGTGTGTGATAGAATAGAATTCTGCAGATAGAAGATACAGATACAGGGTCTTTGTATAATGTTATGATCTGTAAATGGAAGACTCCTCCTAAAAACATTGTCTATGAACAAGTCCCTCACTGTCAGACGTCTTAATAAAAACTCACCCGCTGCTAGTGAATCTGATCTGTTTACTGTGGAACCTTGAGAACATCGTCAGTATAAACTTTAGTCTTAATTAATACCTTAATTTTTTTTAGGATGTGTTGCAGGCATTAAAAAACGAGTTATATTTAGCAAATAAAGTTAAGTTTGTAAGTGGAAAATCTTTCGTTTTTCAGTCTACATAGAGTTTGTACATTAACCCTCCTTCTGCTTCAGATCAGATTATTTCACCCATTTATGTTATATATGATTTTATGCTTGAAATTTACATATCGTAACCCAGCATTGGGTGATAATTATTTATTTTATGCTTTGTACACAGTTAAAATCTGAGCAGCAAGAAATGTTCTTGGTCAGATATGTTCTTATATATACTTTGGGGTTTGTTTTTTTAAAATGTTTTTTAACCAAAATTCTAACAGGAAATGAGTCACGTACAATGTTTTGGATGTATTTAATAAACTAATAAGTAAAGTAATAAGCAAGTAGATTATGGAAATAACCGTACCTTAATGGTAATTAACCTTAATAGTACCTTAATGTCAATTTTCTGAAATGCCTACCAGGTAATTTACAGTTTTTGGAAGATGCCCTTTTCCAGAGCAACTATCATTTATCCCTTCTATGCAAACTAAGCATCAGAGGTTAAAGGCCTTGTTTAGGGGCCCAGCAGCGGAATCGAACTCGGTGGTGCTGGGAATCGATCCCCAATTTTCCAATTAGCACTGGTCTTCCTTAACTAGTGTGCTACCACTCCCCACATGATTTGCACATCGAATGCCATAAAGGCACGATGCCCTAGTCTTACCTACTAGTTTTCAGTTCGCCGCCTGATCTCGATCACGTGACCGCTAAACAGCGCAGTGAGATTCTGCGAGAACTTTTGGATCAGAGAGGCTCCTATAGCCTAGAAACCACAGATGTTTTAACCACAGTGATTTACATCACTGACAAGAAAACATTGTGCAGCAACATTTCGCCAGTAACACAATTACTGTAGTAACAATAACAGTTACTGTGGTACTCTAGCGGAAATGTAGAATATTTGTGTTGAATTTTATGATATTAATGTAGGCTTATTAAATGTAATGTACGACTTATGAAACATACAGATTTTTTGTTGTTATAGGCAGTTTTGTACATTTTCTATTTATTATAGATATATTTAACAACCCCAGGCGTGTCCACAACATTAAGTCTGGTCTCTATTTTAAAAAGTTTGGACACATCGTTGAGAAACTGCCATAAACCGTGACAAGCTGTCCACAAACAGGAGACGAATGATTTAAGCTCATATTAACAGTGCACCGAAAGCTGCTTTTTCAGTCGTCCTCGCAGCAATTCACTGCAGTTAATGTCCAGTCTCAGTTTTGCATGGGATCACACTTGAAATTATCAAGCCAAAGAAGACATCCCTGTAACAAAAACAAGCATTAAATAAAAAAAAAAAAAAGTGCTATATGACTGGTAGTAGTAGTAAATGCAGGTTTATGAGGTTTTGTCATTCAATTATTAAAGCACATTCAACACTAGCATCATTTTACCAACACTTAAAGGCAGGCAACTGTAACGGTTGTTAGGAATATTTCAGATATATTTTTACAATATAAATGAAATGCACACAGTTAAGTAGTCATTCATTTCCTATCATACATTAATGGTATGTATATCTATCCATCATTTTCTCCTCCTGGGGTAAACTACCAGGCATGAGACCCAAAACATAGAAATGAATGCAAACATTCAGCTTTATCGTTAACATGATCACATTTTATTATCTTAGACCCTCTTATGTCCGCCTTTGCTGTAAACAGTGTTTTATTTATTCCTTATTTCATTTACTCTGAATAGGAACAGTTCTACTGAAGCTAACTGTTGCTATTCTCTGTTGGTTCTCCGCAGCACATAGTGTGTGTTACTGCCCTGTCACAACTCAAACAGAAAAATATGGGCCTGTGTTTCATTCTCCCCACATGTGGGTTTCACTAGCAACGTCATGATGGTTACAATGGAATCTGTGTTCAACAGCTGTTTTCCTGACTCTCACTCTTCATTCTGACAAATTTCTGACAAATGCTCCACTTAGTGGCAGAGCAGTGCAATTACCTGGGGCAGCAGAGCAGCTCGGCGAGGTTACAGTAACACACCACGTCACACTTGTCACCCTCCCAGTAATGGTTATGTAGTGCGTCGATGGGTCTCATCGTTTCCTGTCCACTAACATGGCACTTTCTGTCATTCAGAAGTTTTTTATAGCAGGACCAGCGGTTCAACGGAATCGCAGCTCCAATATCGAACCCGAGTAACAGAAGAACTGAAATGGTGAATACTTTCATTTTATAGTCCTGGGAAAGGAAAATAAATATATGTCAGCTGCTTTTAATGCAAATGGAGAATGATAAATGTTATAATGAGATGCACAAATAAAAGTCCTTAATTTATTATGATTAGAAAGGAAATATTCCATATTAATGAAGTTCTAATATAGCGATAATAATAAAAAAAAAAACATGCGTGTTCTATTAAATGTCCATCAGCGGTATAGAAGTTATGGAAAGATCACTGAGACACTCCATGGCAGTCACTAACTCTTCTGAAGTTGTGGTCCGCACATCCATCATTATCCTCATATGAAAGCAATCACAGCTTCACGAGCAAGAAATCAAGCTAGCTAAACAAATCTTTTATTTATTTATTTATTTGAATCAGTTCCTGGTCATTGCATTCAGCCAAATACTATTACTGATCAAATAATCCTAAACAGGGACCTATTTACAGTGCCAGATTACCTGTGTGTGTGTGTGTGTGTGTGTGTGTGCGCGTGTGTGTGCATGCTTACCCACATGAAGTTCTGAGATGTAAGGTTTCATCTGGAGGAATCTGGATTTAAAATGTACACAGTGAGCTCCTTATATCAGTGACGGTATCCCCCCCCCCTCTCTCTCTCTCCGTCGCCATTCTGGCTTATTATCTTTCTCTCAGTCTTTCCGCCCCTCTCTTCTCCCGGCACCCATACAACTAACCACATTCTATACAAATCTACAGTACCACAGTTTATTTATCATCATTTCTTATCAACCTTAACGCTATTAAATCTGACCACCAAAATATATATATATATATATATATATATATATATATATATATATATATATATATCTATATATATATATATATATATATATTCATTTTTCATACAAATTTTAATGGTAACTTAATTTCATGTCATGCTGCATCATTAACATCACGTGAAAGATTTTTGCAACATTAAAAATAAAATCTACAGCAGTTTGCATCCTGTTCGGCGTCATTCGTCAAACATTAGTGCGTCTGTTGTCCCAAAAACAGTACACAAATGAAGCAGTATGAAATCATTCTGAGGTAATTTTCTCTCCATGACTTTCTTTTGGGCAACTTTTAGCAAGCTAACATGGAGGAAAGAATATAACTTTTAGTGAATAAAGGAGGGTGGAAATTATAATTAACCACAACAGTGGAACTGCGATCAGGCTGTTGGAACAGAAAAGTCTCAGTTAGAGTTACACTGTTTAACCCAGTGTGTGGGATCATCCGGAATAACTGAGTAAAATGGGACGAGTGAAATGCAGTTCTGTGCTCATGCATTCAGTTGAACTTGCGTCTCAGTAGAGCACAAAAGCCCAGACAGCGACACTGACTCCATCACTGGGTCTCACTGTTGGCCTTCATACGCTGTGGCTTTATTCACTAGTAATTATAGGCAAGAAGACGTGAGAAGAAAGACATGCAGCAGTTTTTGTTAGAGTTTGTCCCAATCCTAATTCTATTTTTGCACCCTTACACTTACCTCCTCCCCTTACATCACTCCATCGCTGTAAAACATAAGAAATATCAAAATACACATTTGTGCTATATTAAATATATAAATCGCCGTCGGGGTCCAACTAAGTTGAAGTCATGTGCCATCGTCGCCTAATAAATAATGTACGATTCGCATGGACAGGTGAAAATCTGAGCCGCCTGCTTACATGGCAGACGCTAATGCACACATTCGATTTATAAATCCGATCTGAAAATATTGGAATGCAGTGTAAATGCGGCCAAACAGAAAGAGTTTTACCTGTGTCACTTTCAGCAGGTAGTTGCACAGCATTGTGGGTAGGAGTAGGAAACTAAAGTACAAATAGACCAATGTGTCATCAGAAAAAAATGTAAGTCATGAATTGTGTCTTGAGTATAAAGATTTATCACAGAGTGATACAGACAGAAAGACGTACTGTTACTGTCCAAACCTATCAATAAATTTTGTCTTTACATGAATCATCTGTCTCCACCCTATAACCCTATTCTCTACATCCTCTTCACTCACACACACTAACTTCATGTCCTCGTTTATCGCATCCATATACCTCCTCTCTGGTCTTCCTCTTTACCTTCTGCCTGGTAGCTTCATTTCTAACATCCTCCTACCAACAGATTCACTATCCCTCCACTAGACATGTCCATGTAAGAAGAAATAGAAAGTAATGTGTATAATACAGTATTTAAAATAAAAGATATACAAAACACCAGCAGTACATGAACGGTAATATAAATTCCATTCTTTACATTATTTAGCAGACGTTCTCATCCAGAGCAACATGTTACAACCCCAAAACTGATTAAAAAAAAAACAGCGACTTTTTATGTCTTATATAATGTATATTTATTTATATATTATCTGATTGTCAGGGATTTAAACAAAAGTAAACTATTCATATAGCAGGTACGTTTAAACTCATCAGCGCCATCTGCTGCTTACATACAGTATTTATTTTATAAGGATAGGAAAAGTGTCCACACACTGAATGCATATTTTATTTTACTAATGCAAACCATTCATTGTAAGATCTTTAATGAGATATTTACCATTAACAAATAATCAATATAACTTCAAATTGATTGATTATTATAAACTGACCGTTACACTAAATGTGCTGATTGTACGTCCATTAGTTGCTTGATTTGCTGTTATAATAACCTCCTTTCCGCTCCTCTTCTCTCAGATGCATTATTGATGGTCGGGTATTGATAGATGAGAAGTTCTGGGGTTCAGTTAGTGTTCTGGTTTAGGCAGTTATCATATCATAATTATAACGATTAATAATATGATGATGGATAGATCGATCGATAGATAGACAGACAGATAAAGTGATAGATGGATAGATGGGTGGATAGATGTATGGACAGACAGATAGACAGACAGATAGATATAGATGGAGAGACATATAAAGTGACAGACAGACAGATATAATATAATATAATAATATGATGATGGATGGATGGATGGATAGATAGACAGACAGATAAAGTGATAGATAGATAGATAGATAGATAGATAGATAGATAGATAGATAGATAGATAGATAGAAATTTATAGTATCTTGATTGTTTTTAAAAACTTCTTTATTGTTCAACAGAAACTAGTACAGAGAAATAAACCTCCTCATGTATCGTCTGTGTTTTGTCACTATCAACCACAAGATGGCGCCATTAGGCTAAATCTCAGTTCCTCGCCCAGAGATAATCAGACATCAGAGGCTATAATGATGATTGAATCATAGGAACTTATTGCTTCTGTTTTGAATTGTGTTCATGTACAGATCTGAAGTGCTTACAGATGCTCAGGAGAAAAAAACCCCAAAATAAACAGTCTGTTACTACAACGGTTCCTTTAGCGTTAGCATCGCAGATCGTTTAGACAATATAACATCCGCTATATGAGTGTGAAATGTGTGAGTGTTATTAAGCCTTTTATTTATGGCAGCCAGTGTAGTGTAAGCGTGCGAATTGTGGGAAAAAGTTTGCGCCGCAGGCGTTTAGAAGCACACCATGAATCACTGTACTAAATCTAAATGAAGTGGTTTCCACAGCAACAGCCGACACAAAGTGGCCTCTTGAGTTTCGTTCTCTGCTGTTTTGCTGACAGACAAGGCCAAAACACAGCTGCGATATTTGGGCGTGCTTGAGAGCACTATAAGCTCCTCCTGGCTGTTATAGGCCTCTCAGACGGAGTCACTCTGTGAAGAGAAGACAGTCTAAACCGGCGCACATTAGTCTTAAAACAAGAAGTAAAAGTTTGTTGTGCTTTTCAGCTGGTGATTTACGGCGAACGGCAGCGTCTCTGATTGAAGGTAGTTACAGATTCGGTTTAAGGAAGCTGCAAACTGACAGCCGGTACTTTCCCACAGGCTGTGCGCTCTCGGCCCCGGCATAAAAGCAATCCCCTTTAAAGGTAGAGAGGTAGAAAGGGGCCCCTGGTGCTTAAGCTTCTGCTGAATCACATTAGCTCAGAAAGGCTCTCTGATGATAGCATAATCTCACTGTGTAACTAGAGAACCTGTCACCGATGCGCTCTCTCTCTCTCTCTCTCTCTCTCTCTCTCTCTCTCTCTCTCTCTCTCTCTCTCTCTCTCTCTCTCTCTCTCTCTCACACACACACGCCAAGCTACTTCACGGGTGTCTGTGAGAGATTTTTATTCTTCATGCAGGCTCGGATTGTGTTGTATGACGGTATTAGCTACTAACTCCACCATGGCAAAATGCTCATCCTGAAGATACACACGCTTCCAGCTGTTTCTCCTGATTTGTGTGCATCTCGCTGAATTTCTTGCTAAACACACCTTAGCTTATGGTGTGTGAAGGGACACACTGCAAACTGTGCTTAACAAGCAAAAAGATTAGGATTAATGATTATAGAGCAGCTTTTTCTTATGTTGATTTTATTGCGGAGTTTGCATGTTCTCCCCGTGCTTGTGTGTGTTTACTCCGGGTTCTCCGGTTTCCTTCCACAGTCCAAAAACATGTCTGTTAGATTGATTAGTGATTCTAAATTGTCCATAGGAGTGAGTGAGTGTGTGTGTGTGGCCCTGTGATGGACTGGCGACCTGTCCAGGGTGTTACCCCTTCCTGCCTTTCGCCCTTTCAGAGACGGCTGGGATAGACTCCAGCAGATCCCCGTGACCCCGAATTAGGAAATAAGCGGATATAGAAAATGAATGAATGATTTTATTGTATAAAAAATAAGTCTATTAAATAAGACTAGATGATTTATAGCATAAACTTGTCACTCTATTAGAAGAAAATTCTTAAATGAGTGATGCTTGTAATGCGTAAAGACAGTTTAAAACCTAAAATAAGCGCAATTAAAAACTATTTGTTAAAACTAATGCAGGTTTATTTATTGTTTTTATTTATTTATTTACTTTTTTTCTTTACAGTTTTTACAGTGGTTTTAAAGCAACAGTGGGATTCTTGATCTTTATCTTCCACCCTAATAACCCTTAACCAGCGGTTAAAGGACTGACGGCTCGAGGCCTTTTTCAGTCTGACAACTGATAAATACTCGCACGCTTGGAATCTTAAAATGCTGCTTATCAGCTGCTGAGGCAAATAAAGTGTGTGTGTGTGTGTGTGTGTGTCTCTGGTGGGGGATAGAAATCCAACAGACAACTTAATAATGGCTTAAATTTCAATTTTAGATTTTTAGAAATAAATTAATATATTTCAGAGCAAATCCAGTAATTTCAGTCCACTATACCCCAAAATCATGTGATTTATTTATGATTTATTCTGACAATCATAGAAAATATGGCGTATTAGGCAAAACAGTACGTAGAAAAATATCAGCCGTAATCACACGTACAATCACGTTTGTGCTCGGACTGAATTTTATAAGGAAATTTCTAGTTTCTAGCCATCAAACAGAAGAACGCGCTCCCACACGGGACAGCAGATTTCAGCCAGCGCTGCGGCACTGTTCTAAAGGATCAAGAGAGACATATATTTTATTTAATGCCATCAGTGAGGCTGAGGATGAAGTCAGGATGAAGATAAATCTTCTCTCAATAGTTTATTCTTTTGTCTTGGCTTCAGTTATTAGTACGGGAGGAGGTCTGCGTGATGCTGTACATGACGATATCAAGAAACAAAATCATTCTTTAGTTGTTTCCTCTCCTATTTATAATAATTTAATCATTTTTTTTTACTTTTTCCAAAATATACATGTATTTATCGCATGGCTTTTTCACTTGATTTATATTTCTTTCGACTGGAAACTGGAAACAGCGCGCTTTACTCCTAACGGCCTCTTTTCCCTCATAGTTTCTGACTGTTTACTGAAGCCGTCAAACTTGGAAGAAGAAGAATTTACCACCTGATGCATCATTCTATAAAAAAAATTAAATAATAATTAAAACTCACTGATTTCTAAAATCTTTTTTAATTTCTAACCCTTTTTTAGTTGTAGGTATAAACGAAAGAGGCAGGTCTTAAATCATCTCAGTGACTCAGCAGTTTTGACATTTATATAGCTGGTAATATATATTATACAGCGAAATAAAAAACAACCTTCTCTCTGGACCCTCTGGTTCCACATACAGCAAAAAAAGTTACATCCAAGATATAATGAAGTAAAGATGCTTTCAAAAATCATCAAAAAAAATATGCCTAGCTATTAAAAATGACTGCGCTGTTGAGCACAGCACACACACACACACACACACACACACACACACACACACAAAAATCAGTAAAATAACAAGAATACATATGCAACATTTCGCCTCCGCTGCACTTACACGTTGTTCCGAGCTTATTGGAGAACCTCGTGCAGGCCATCTGTCTCTGCAGGGGAAAAAAATTCCACACAGCCTTAATGATGTTTTCAAATCATAAACATTAACTATTACTTATTAGGGTACATGACGTACCAAAATACAGAGATTTCATTCCAAGATTATTAAAATAATTATACTAATGACTGCAACAACAACAACAAAAAAGCTTTTCCTTCATTTTCTTTATTGAAACTTTAATAAAATAGAGATTTTCGATAATTGGAATATGATCGATCTGTTGACTGCGTTTTATAATGACACACTGCTGCTTTTGTAAGGACATCAGGAAGTGTTGCGTCAACCTTTCACTCGCGCCTAAATGACTTCGCGTTCCTAACGATTTTAGTTGCAATAGTCTTTCGCGGGCAATAGTAATGTTTATTTTCTCGTTTTGTCCACGTTCGGGTTCGCTTGCTGATTTGGCAGGTGTTCTTACCCAGAGCGACTTACAATATTCCTTGTTTTAAAGCTGAGCGATTGGGGGTTAAGGGCCTTGCTCAGAGGCCCAGCAGTGGTGGCTTGGTGGGGCTGGGAACCGAACCTGGGTCCTGAAGTTGGTAGTCCAACACCGCTTCCCCACATCATTCCAAAACAATGATGGTGGACATTTTATAAGATTAATTTCTAAATTGTTTCTATTCGTAATGCACTGTTACTCTCCAATACTAACTGGGCTCCACATTGTGTAATGCAGTATAAATCGGAACGAATGTCCGCTGGCGAGACCAACCATATCGACCACCCTCGCCAACATCTAAACAAGGTGCGGCGTCTCTCTCTCTCTCTCTCTCTCTCTCTCTCTCTCTCTCTCTCTCTCTCTGAACATGATCAAAAACACTCTGTGGAAAGCTATCAAAGCAGTGGGGTGTGGTGGACCTCAATAAGCTGCCTGCAGCCAGCCCACCCACGAGAGGCCCTAACACTGCCAGAGCCTTTCGTGTAACCATTAAACATGAGGTCACGGAGTCCGAAATCAATCTAACACCCACTTACTAAATCAATACCTACCTGAAACGCAGACCGTTTCTACACGATCTTCTTCTCGAGAACAATCGCCATTCCTGGATCCTGGAACACTTATGGAACTCTCTTTGGATTAAACAATAAATAATCCGGATCACATTTTAATTGGATGTTGACAAGTTTGTTTTAGATAAAGAAAAAATTTGTCATTTTTGATGAAAATCTCGTTTTAAATATAAACTTTCACTTTTCTGAAAGTGAAGCAATTTTTACACACTTTGCCTAGAAATAATAACTGGATAATGCTGACATTCGTCTCTCTCTCTCTCTCTCCCTCCCCCCCTTTCTCTCTCTCTCTCTCTCTCCCTCCCCCCCTTTCACTCTCTCTCTTTCTCTCTGGCTCCCTCTGTTTGTGTCTCTCTCTGTCTCTGTCTCTCTCTCTCCCTCTTTCTCTCTCTCTTTCTCTTTGTCTCCGTCTCTCTCTCTCTCACTTTCTCTCTTTATTTTTTTCTCTGTCACTCTCTCACACTCTCGTCACACTCACATAAAAAAATACCAACACACTCCTATCTATCTATCTATCTATCTATCTATCTATCTATCTATCTATCTATCTATCTATCTATCTATCTATCTATCTAGCTATCTAGCTATCTATCTACTGATATACAAACAGCATAGAGGTAAAGGGGTTTATTTGTCATATCTACTTTTCAACCTTGTTTCTTTGCTAATCCCAACTTAGAACGTTTGAAAGGGTCAGAGGGTTACGGGTCTTGTTTAAGGACCCAACATTGGCAGATTAGTAGCGATGGGGCTCGAACCCCTAGTCCTCCTGGTTGTTTAAACACTGCCCCTGTCAAAGATACACACAGTATATCTATATACCGATACAGCCTATTTCTCATGTCCTTATGATTAAATGCACCACCCCAAGACTCACATGTGTGTTAGCATGTGGATCTGAAGACCTCTGGCCTAAATCAAGTTGCACTATCAATACGCTATCACATACTTGTGAGGTTATAGATAAAAGAGTAAGAGTGGCAGAGTCTCCTGTGGTTATTGAATCAACTATTTTGAACAGTCTCAGTGTTGAGCCTCAGGATTATCCAGATGGGTTTTGTTTTGGGGAACAAGTTTCCCATTCTCGATCACTTAACATGTTCTTAAGCCTTCAGTCTGGCAAGACTGAAACAAGATAAGCACATGTAACACCTGACACCGGTGCAGGGCAATAAACTCAAACCCCTTACATCCCGTGGCCTTTAGTCACTCAATGTTTTGGTTGTTGTCCTAGAGAGAAAATTGTGTTTGTACGCTGGCTGTATGTGTGTAAAAATTGGTTTTGGACTGCTAACTGGTAGATCAGGGTTCGATTCCCAGTACCACCAAGTTGCCTTGGTGTCTTATGGTTAAGGTGTTGGACCACCAACCCGAAAATTGTGGGTTTAATTCCCAGCTCCACCAAGCTACCAATTATTGCTCATTTAAATGAGATAAATGTAAGTTGCTCTGGTTAAGGACGTCTGCAGTTGTATAAATGAGATAAATGTAATGTCTGCTTAAATACCGTAAATGGAAAATTGTGTTATAACTGTTCTATTACCATGTTATAAACGTAGTTTAACCCTCAATGTGTTTGATGAATAAATAATTTTATATTTAGTTTTCTGCACCAACACAAACTCTAAATAAATCACTGTAAGGAGGATCTATTGATTGATATTATTCAGCCGTATCTGTCCAAGAGCATCGGATGTGTTTGATTTGGAAAGGTAAAAGTCTCTGACCATGAGAGCGCATGCAGATTAAAAACATATTCGCCACGGTTGATGATGCTAAGGGGGGTAGGGATGTATGAGTAGGGAAATTGTTTATGTGCTACCCACTGAAAACTGACAGACGGAGAGAAAGAAAAAGAGGGTGATGGTAACCTGGAGTAGGGAGAGTAGAAGCTGTCATCGCTGTGGTTTTACACAATCAACCACAGAAAATCTTCATTACCACCAGTGATGAATTGCTTGAGGAATTTTTGATCAGAAAGACCCCTGAGCGCTGTGGAGATGTAAGACTTCACGTCCGTCGCGTATCACTTCTCCCGACAAACTCTCACATGCCTCTCGGTCATAAAACATATTCTAGAGTATCACGTCCTTGATATTTTTTTGCTGATAGTAAAACAGTGTTAACATCAAGCCGCTTTGCTGAAGCTGTTCTGTTAACTCCTTTTTTTTTTTCCCCCAAAAGGTCACTTCCTGTGCTTTTATTAGCCACGTCTTCAGTACCTCATTGTATCTGTGACAGGCATTTGCTGGATGTTTTGCATTATACTGCATGCCATATGAGAATATTTTTGTACCGCCCCCCCGCCACAAACACAAGGGCCAAGGGGCGGGTGTGGATCAACAGATGTGTGTGTGTGTGTGTGTGTGTGTGTGTGTGTTTTATATATTTCACCATATGTTTAATACAGACCGAAAGAGAGACCCGGATTAAAGATAAGAGAGAATCATGAATCGCAGGCATGGCTATTCAAGAACGAAACCACTTTTAGCTCTCCTCTTTCTTTGTGTAAATATTTCACAAATATCTATACAATTCTGATCGATTCCATGACGCGCAAAGGTTGATATACTCATCGTGGTCAAGTTATCGAGTGAATAAGACAAGGGCATTGCTTTCCTATAGTGTGGGTCACATAGTGGGAACAGTAAGATAAGGAAAATTCGATAGACATTTTGATGTAAAGCCTCCAGCATCATAACACATCATACTCCACTGAGTATTCGACGTTTTAACTTCGCTTATTTATTTTTCATCAATTATTCTATTAACGTCAGATTTTCAGATTTGCTAATCTTATCAAACCCTGGCAACTAACTACTGCTTATGTGATTTGTTTTTATGGCTGGAATACTCCACTTCATCGTATATATTTATGGCAGGAGTCTAAGTTCCGACTGTTACAGATGGGGTAACGGGGTAGAGGCCAGTCATAAGACACCTACTTTATTGCCTTTGAATACAGTACAGTGCAATAGACTGAATATACTGCACCTTTGAGCAGTGATGTCCTGGAGAGCATCTGCTGCCCTTTTGGCAATAATCTAGGTGTCATGTGACTGGCGGCTTCCCCGCAGTTCTCCAGGAAGCAGAGAGGATTAAAAAAATCCCATTGTGATTTATTTTACTGGGCAGTATTTTATCTGTTAATGATTTCTCAGGTCATTCCTTATTAATGCTGCCAACTTTATAATAATACTAATACTAATGATAATAATAATAATAATAATAATAATAATAATAAGTACTAGTAGAGACAAGATGAACATTTTGCTGTAAATATTAATAAAACACAATGAATTCTCTCAAATATACACAAATTGATGAAACAACTAACTAAAAAAAAGAACGATATTGTAGTCTCTATTTTCCTCTTATTAATTAAGAAATTATCTTAAATAATAAGGTGATTTTAAAACACCAGCTAGGGTCTGTTTGTTCATAATCTTTAACAATAAATCCTTCGTACATTATTTATGGCTTATAAGGCTTTCGTTTTTCCCCCCTTTACACTTTATTTAGATATTATATCTCCATATGAATAGAAAACATTATTCAATAGTAAACATCACCTGCCAACCACATATTCAGTACGTTTAGATGAAATACCTGTATGTCTTTAGGTTCAAGCAGCACAACAGCAACAAAACAAGATACAAATCAAAGATGACGGCATGGAATGCAATCCGCACGATATTACAATAAAAGAAAAATAGACAAAATAGTATCAGGGCTAATAATAATAATAATAATAATAATAATAATAATAATAAGAAATACTAATAATAATAATAATAATGAATAATTAAAAAAATATAAAATAAATAAATACTACTACCTCTAATAATAATAATAATGAATATTTGAATAAATAGATAAATAAATAAATACTACGACTACTACTTCTACTACTACTACTACTAATGATGATAATGATAATAAATAATAATAATAATTGAATAAATAAATTAAATAAATAAATACAGAAATAAAAAAAAAGTACTACTAACAAATAAATTAAAAAATACTACTACTAAATAAATAATTAAAAACAAATAATACTAACAATATCTAAATCTAAATAAATGACATAGAATTGAATAGGATAGATAGATAGATAGATAGATAGATAGATAGATAGATAGATAGATAGATAGATAGATAAACTAAGTACTACTAACAAATAAATAAATACTAGTAATGAATGAATGAATGAATGCTTGGTAATCCAAAAACACTGTAATGTCCGGGTATAAACAACTGAAGCAGTCGATCTGTCTCTAAAGTCGATCTATTGGCGGAAGGAAGGAGTTACTGACTGAAGGGTTTACTCGGGCTTTAGACACGCTCTATTTTCCTACACATTCTAGAAATGATGTCTAAATTTAATAGAAATTATCAGAATTAAATAAAAATCTATTTAATCCACAGAGTAATAAAGTCAGACCTATATTTACGCATGCGCAGAGATGTAGAAAGGGTAACAAATAATGCAGTAATAACCCTTTATAATTGCAAATTATCCTTTATTTAAATGATGATACAAGATTTCGTATATATATATTTTATGTAAATCTTGGTTAAACCGGCACACACACATACACACGTACAATTAAGTTGGCTTAACTGGGTTAGTATAAAAGGTTAATGATGTTAATAGTCGCAGTCTGGTTATTATTGCTCTAAAGCTCCTCTTATTTTAGTCCGAATGAAAGGAGAAAATGACCTGAAGCTGGTGAGGGTCAATGTCAATCCGCTTTAGCGTTCCGAGCAAAAATACACCGTATTTCGATTAAACCTAATGAGATGCGCATGCGCCTTACACACCTAATGCACCCAATAACACATGCGTTTATTTACAGTTTATTATTATTATTACTATTATTATTATTATTAAAATTCTGTCCTGACCTTTTCTAAATGATATTTTGTTATGATGAAAAAGTTTGATTCTTTTTTTTATCGCCGAGTTTCCAGGCAAACATCACAGCACAAACATCATCCATCATCTTCAACTCGGCTCTCTCTCTCTCTCTCTCTCTCTCTCTCTCTTCATTTCTTTCTCCTGGTAAAAGACTTTAAGCTCTTATAACTTTGCAGTACATTTCCCACTTATTTTGTTTTATTATTTTTTAATTTATACTGTATGAGTCACGCATGAGGCGCGTGACTCTACCGCTTTATATTTTTTATGTAGATTTTTTGTGTAGAATAAACAGCAGTGTAAATGCATAATTACATCATTATTAGCAAAAACAAACAATTATAACAAGAACAACAATTTTACGTTAAATAAGCAACTCTCTTATTATAATAACCCATTATTATTATTATTGTTATTATTATTATTATTATTATATTATTATTGTTGTTGTTGTTGTTGTTGTTGTGGTTGTTGTTGCTTCCATACATCTGTTAATTCATTTATGTTTTGCGTTCAGTTGATGGTCTTTTGTGTTATTGCTCAACACGCCGAAAAAAAAAGAAACACACACACACACACACACCGCATAAAGCCAGTATTAAGCCTGGAAAGCCAAGCTAAGCTTCACTTATTTATTTGCTCACTGCTACTATTAAAAGACTCTTTTTCAGGAAACGGTATAAACTTCATCACTTTATTCCAAATCCCTAAAATTTCTTAACTTTTCAGAAACGTATTTTTTTATTCCTGCTGGAGTTTTAAGGGCCATTTGGGATAAACCAAAACGGACATTATTGGATTATTCATTTATTTATATTCCATCATCTCTCTGTGCATTTATAACGTTAACAGGCTGTGAATAATAAACAAGACATTCTACATTTACTTGTTTATCTGATCTGTTTTCCTAACAAACACTGTTCATCTCCAGAAACAGCTTTGGGTGTGTAGAGTGTTATGAGTGGAAAGCATGAGGAAAGAACATTACACTAAAATATACCCAATTTAATGTGCTTTTATTTTACTTGTATAAACAAATTTTTGTGAACATTTCGTATATTTTAAATTCGATAAAAGTCGTACATTTCGTAAAATTATATGTTTGCCATTTTTGATGAATAATAAATAAATCTTTGCATTGCCGAACTGTCCAAACGTTAAAAACATCAACACGGCGACTCTTTTCTTGATGACTTAACTGTTATTACTATTATTATTATTATTAATTTGATTATGATGATGATTATTATTATTATAACAACAATGAACCAAATCACCAAATACACACCCACATATAAAGCGGGGTGTATTTCTCATCAATATCAAGAAATACACACTACATTTTTTATTTATTAATTATTATTTATAAATTTAGATTAAATATAGATTGTGTGGTGTGTGGTGTGGTGTGGTTGCGGGTTGATTTCGTGTTTTTATATTGGCAAAAGACAAGATTTTTAAATATGACAAGATCTTAGATCTTAGAAAAGTTTGATAATAGGACAATGATAATGAACAATGGTATAATAATAATAATAATAATAATAACAATAATAATAATAATAATAATAATAATCATTTAGTCTATAACAGGTACTGATGTAATATTTTATGATGTCTTACCGTAAAATAGTTGATGGTGTTCAACAAATCCACTTCTACTCCATAAAGAAGATCAGCACTGTTTGGAAGTGTTTTAGTTTCTCTTTCTCTTTTTTTCTGTTAAAATGGACAGCATTACTCGGTCCCAGAGTCAATCGTTAGTCCAAATCTAAAGATGTAAAGTGAATACATAACGGAAAAAAATCCCCGGATGTAACCGTGG
>VCAZ01000139.1:280000-325000 GCA_005784505.1 Bagarius yarrelli
GCTTTGTTCTACTTTCTTATAGACTGACCATCTAATGTTATATATGTTATGTTATATATGTCAAATTCTCGCGTGCCTATATGATGTATTTGCTCGTAGATCTTTAGAAATAAAACGTCTATCAGTGCAAACAGAGAATTAAGCTCGTTTAAAACACAGTGGTTTATTGAATTAATTACATCGTTTACATCTTCAGATATTTTTCTCATAATAAACTTCTGGTGTCTGGACGGAAGTGCACTTGAATGGACTCAACATTTAGTTTTTAAACACGACCAGAGAGATTCCTATATATACGACCACAACAAAACATCACAACATGTCAACACTTCATGATTTTTTTTTGTCTTGTCTCCAAATAAAACATTATTTTTTATATCGTTTCATGGCGTTTGTTTGATATAATTGTTCTATTTAGAGAATAAAAGGAGAAAGAGAGTGACCTACACTTTCACTTTAGTGGCAGACAAATCACCACAATCTAGACAACGATAGCAACAACAATAACACAATCCCTTACCAAGAGGGGCTTCGTCCTCTTAAAAATGGAATGTTTTTTTTTGTTTGTTTTCTCTTCAAGGATCCACTGTCCGTAGAAATTGCACATAAATATTCCATTAAATAAAGTTAGTGTAAAAAAATGACAAAAGAAGGCCTCAATTCAAGGTTTTTAAGTTCACTGTTTCAGTTCCAAAGCCCAGACGTGTTGCGGCCAACCAGTTCTCCCTTTGGGTTTCTTGTCATTGCTGCTCCCTGAACATTTCAACACTTCATTCTGTTCCAAACACAAGAAAAAGCATCTTTTTATTGACATGACCCGCAACAAAACCAACCTCTATTCTAAGAATATCACCAGGGTCTTTATTGTATGTATGTTTACGCTAGTTATTATATATATTATATCAAGGCCGGTTATATACTGTAACGGAAGTATGGAAAACTACGAAAAATTGCCATGTGGTACTATAGAACAACATTTTTTAGTAAATTCTTACACTTTATTGTTATTGTTTTTATTAAATATTACTTTATATATTGTCAATCACGCCTGGTCAAAAAGTTCATGCTGCAAACTTAAGCAAGATTCCTGCCTCAATAAATATTATATTTATAAAACCTTTTTTAATATTCTACATTGGTAATAGAAATATTTTTTTTATTAGTAATATAAAAATTGCACGCAATAATTTCTCATTTTGTTAAATAACTGGAGAGGAAAAATGTTAGGAAAAATCGGTTGCCGTAAATATCGTAAACATTACCTGAAATTCCCCATACATGATTAATTATAAAGATTACGTGCTATTATTATTTTTTTTAATTGCGTTTAGTAAATTACAAATGTTTAGTTTGACAGAAAAGATGAAAACGTTACGATAATTATATGTATTATATAAGTATTAAATGTGAAACACGTGCAAGTGGAAACTATTAAATTCTGTGAAGTTTGTGAGTTTTGTGAATAATCTGACCTGATTTTAGGAAGATTTTTAGTAAAACATTAAACATTAAGGATAAGGTTAACGCATGACGCATGGACTTTTAGTATTCTAATTTGGGACGCCAGCGTTACCGTATAACGGTGCTTATACTGTTGTGGGATATTTTGGGAACCCTAAATCATTTCTGTGGTTGAGGTAATAAATGTACACTAAAACACCCGTAGTTTAATATATATTTTCTTTTTCTATACTTTCCCAGGGTTCAGGAAGCTTTTTCGTTAATAAACATACAAGATGAACTTGTGTTGTGTATCTATGCAGGAAAGAAAAGTCTAAATCTACCCCCCAAATTGTTAAAAGGATTCTGGGGCTCTAATTGCATGCATGCTTTGCCTCTTTACATCATACACATTAATGAAAATACGCATGCAAAAAAATGGATGTGTGACTAAAGTAGGTGGTAAAAAGAACTAGAAGAAAACACACAAACACGCACCGTTTCTTTCTTCCTCCTTTCCTCTTTGGAATCCGCCTTTCTGAACTCGGCCTTGAAGGCCTCCGTCTCACCGCCGCCGTGCTGCTCGTGTTTGTCCAGGATGTCCATGAGGTAGGCGATGTAGCTGGTGGCGAGTCGCAACGTTTTAATTTTAGACAGCTTGGTGTCTGCAGGCACGTTAGGGATGCACTCGCGCAGCTCGGCGAACGCGCTGTTGATGCTCTGAGTCCTGCGTCTCTCTTTCCGGTTCGCCGTCGGCCTCCGTTTCACGGTGCGCGGCACCACCATCATGCCCGGTACGAGTGCTCCTGCGCCTCCTGCTCCGTAGGGCCCGTGCTCCAAGCCAGGCCCGGGTGCACACACACCGCCGGCGGCGTTGTTGTTGGTGTATTCAGGGCTGTAGGAAGAAGGCGCCATACCGTAGTCTGGCGGCGGGGACATGTCCGCGTGACCGATGAGCCACCCGTGAAAATAAGGGCTTTCCTCATGACAGCGGCTCGCAGCAGCAGCGGCTGCAGCTGCTGCCGCGAAGGAGGACGTGTAGCCGTCATGGTGGACGACCGGGTGGTGAGGAAATCCTCCTACCAAACTCATGATAATGTTCTGCAAAAACAGAGCGCGCTTTTGCTCTTTTCTATTTTTCCCCTGCACTTAATTAGATTTTGTACCTAATTTTTTTTTCCTAGTGACCATCGACTTGCGGTGAAAAATAAAAATAAAAAGTAGTGCACCGCTTGTTTTGTCCTTGGTCAGAGAAAGGATTCAGGCTCTATCTGTCCATCACCAAATAGAAAACTGATACCAGGCAAAACATTTTTTTTGTTTGCAAACAATGGACCTGAAATGTATGTATAACTTGTAAAAGTCACCTACTTAATCGCGTGCAGGCTCCTAGTAAACATCCCAGCACGAGCGAGCGTCCCATTAGAAAGCAGCGCAGGCTTAGAAACTCAACTGAAACCAACTTTCGCGCGTGTGATTCTGTCCAAACCACAAACAAATCCGGGCTGGATATAAAAATAAAATGATCAACTTTCCGTACACTGCTGGAGCGGTGTTTGTGCAGCTCTCGCGCGGATTTTTCTCCGTTTGATGTGTGGGTCGCAGCTTCATGTTGTGCTGCTCGAAGTTCCTTTATACCGCAAACTAAAGCGTTTATCAACCAATCGGCTCTCAAAGGAGGAGGAGGAAGTCGCTCGGTAGGGTGATTACACTCCTAAACTGCACCACAGCCCCTCTTAAAGCTCTGGAAGCGTTTATTATTAATACTCTTAATATCGAGGAATATTTACACAAATATACTCCTAGGTGTGTTTTCTTTTCTTTGCGTCTTATGCGCATGAAGTGCGCGTGCCATGTATTTTGACTGGACACATTTTAGGCATTTAGGGAAAATATTTATTGCAATCATTTTTTAATGGAAATATAACATTTGTAAGTAAAGATACACATTTTTTTAAACAGTTGCTTACCTGTGTGTATTAATGTTTGGTCAATTCTTTTGTTTATTCATTAAAATATTCTAACTGTTTTATTATAACTTTTATTATCTCTGCCGTAAACTTTTTTTTATATAATCAAGTAAAGTATATGTTAGATTTGTATTTATTTATGTACACATATTTATATACACACCAGCTATTAAAAAGGTTTAATCTATTTACTGTCTTTTGTCATGTTTTCTGCAAAAAATATATTCCAAGTAATTTATAAAGTGTTTTTTCCGTGATATTGTTTTCCAAAAAAACTAAAATTTTTTTTACATGGACATAGATTTTAATTTTTTTTCCTGAGAAGTCACATGACACCATGTGATGCTGATATACATTTTCAGTCAATAAAAAAATTAAATGAAGACACACAACAATAAATTATGTCCAGGTTTTAACGCTAAAGCTACGCAAATGACTAATTCTTTTTTTATGTAATTTTTTAAGTTTACATTTTTTTTGTATTGTGTTTTTTTTTATATAGTTTTTCTAAACTAAAGTTTAGCATATTGACAATAGTTTATATATTTAATCACGCCTCAGTAATTTTCCTCCCAGTTATAAACGTATCTATTTATTGTTTACGCTTATAAATGGACACATTTCTAAATAATAACCTGGTAATAAGGTTTGTTCAGATGTTCATCTGAGTTTCCAAGGCTTTTGCTTTAGAAGGTTTTAAGAACCCAAATAAAAATAATCTAATGAATACAACTGCGTCAGGCTTTGCGTCATCAGAATTAAATTATACTAAATAATTATACCAAATATTTTTAACAGTAAAATGCGTTTTAATAACAATAATAATAATAAATATAAAATTTATTTTTACGCTCCTGAAATCAAGTTTTATTAAATTGCGTAGCAAAAGTGAGCAGGCAATCAAATGATTTTTATTTCCTAAATAAAAAATCTAGCTAGGGTTCACGGCGATTTTATTATTTTTTCATCCCTTTTTAAATCTATGGTGATTTTACTTCAGCCATTAAAAATAAACGAACGATAACAATGAAACTAATGATTTACGCCATTAAATCCACCAAATACTTTAAACATGATGCGATATACGATTTTAAAGAAAATAAAACAGGGAATTAGAAACGAATGCTACCTTGTGTGTGTGTGTGTGTGTGTGTGTGTGTGTGTGTGTGTGTGTGTTTCTTTATAAATAAAAAAACAGTCTGTTTCTTGTAAAGTCCTGTAGATGATCCTGGATCAGGAGCGCCCATATTGGCAAAAAAGATGTATGTAATTTCCTAAAATTGATTGAAGTATTTAATGTACCGTGACGCGCAGGTAAAACATCTCAAAGAAGAAACTCCATCCAGGAATAATGCGACATTAGACTTGCGCACTAGATATGTATTTCCATCAGACATGGAAGAAGATTTATGTAGGCCTAGTTGGGTAGGTATATAGGTGCGCGCGTGTGTGTGTGTGTGTGTGTGTGTGTGTGTATAGGTTTGACGGTTCATATTTTTCTCGGTGTGTCTGTGTTTATGTGGAGCTCTTTGGGAGGATTTGAACACTGACATGTGAGTTATTTTATTTGGATATTCGTAGAGTTTCTCCAGAGTCCACACCGTTACATATATGTTAAACAAGGGCTGTGTGAACGTCCTTGGACATTATCTCTCTCTCTCTCTCTCTCTCTCTCTCTCTCTCTCTCTCTCCTTCTCTCTGTGTGTGTGTATATAAAAAAAATCACAAATTTCTTCATGGAACGCTCGTGATTTATTCGTGTTTAAGTGAAGTGTGTGTGTATGTGTGGTGCCAGTGTAATTTATCTGTCTGATTGGAAGTTCTTGAGTAATTGAAATACTCTGAGGCTCCAGTTAATGACCCATAATCAGGCTGTAGGTCACTTGGTCAGGCTGCTGGTCCAAATCGCACCCCCTTCCCTCCTCAAATCTCCCCCCCCCTGCTTCTCATCTCCTTTCACACCAAATTCTGCATAAATAAATAAAGTTATGCAGAACCCGAATATTTATATATAAGCATGACCCAAGAGTTTCATGAATGCGATATAGGAACTGGAGGAAAGCTGATTGATTAGAACAATTCCAGGAGCTCAGGAGCTGATTGGTCGAAAAAAAAATGTCACGGTGTTGCGTTGGGGTGTGTGTGTTTTCCCTAACGAATGATTCATAATTCAGAGTGATTTTAAAGGTCAAATCCGATCAATCCGTCAGTAATAATAATAATAATATATAATAATAATAATAAATAATTTCAAACATGATAATAAAATTAGGTATTATAATAAGTATTTATAGGTATAGGTATTTACCTATTTAGTATAGGTATTATAATAACATTTATTATTATTAATACTAGTAATTATTATTATTATTATTATTATTATTATTATTATTATAACAATGCTTATATTTTATACATAATGTACGCTTACTAAGGTTATTATCACATTTAAGTGACTATTACATAATAATTACATGTGATGAGGAGGAGGAGGAGTATGAAGATGCAGAAGAATATTTCAATGAAACTATTTCCTATATATCTTATTTGTATTTTTTTTATTTTTTTTATAACAATAGCTGACTGGTATTTTAGTTATTTATGACGCCTCACTGCTCGTCATGGCGTATAACTGATGTCATAAAAGTGCAGCAGCAGAAAGACTCTCTTCTCTTCTCTTCTCTTCTCTTCTCTTCTCTTCTCTTCTCTTCTCTTCTCTTCTCTTCTCTTCTCTTCTCTTCCCTTTTTTCCACTTTTCTTTTCTATAGCATACTCTCCTCCCCTCCTTCCTCCCTTCCTCCTCCTTCTTCCCTCGTGTCTTTGCACGACTCGTTAAAGAAACCTGGCCTCTTAACACCACCTCCTTTTTAAAACTAAAATAGAGCAGCTTTATCACGTCCATCAGATGGTTTTCGTGATAACTGATGATTTTCCAAAAACTATCCTGCTGCTTGTTTTTTTTTTTTTTTTTTTTTTTACTTTTTCTTTTCCATCTACAGAAATGTGTAGACAGGTAGAGCCTTAACAAGCCACGGTACTAAAGTCTATCTGATATGGCAAGTGATATGAAACAGGCATGAAAAAAAGGGCAGGTTTAGGGGACGTTTTACAAGAGATCCAGTCTGAGTGCTGTCGAGGTAACGGTTACATTGTGCTTTCATTGCGTAGTAGCTTTTTATTCTTTTATGTATGAAATACTTTAAATGGGAAAACTATAATCACATTTTCTTCAGGCAAGGAACAAGAAAAGACAGTTAATGTTTGAGTTATCTATCGATCTATCTATCTATCTATCTATCTATCTATCTATCTATCTATCTATCTATCTATCTATCTATCTATCTCTATCTATCTATCTATCTATCTATCTACTATCTATCCTACCTATCCTATACCTACCTACCTAAAATACCTACCTACCTAAAATACCAACCTATATACCTAAAATACCTACCTACCCAAAATACCTACCTACCTAAAATAGCAACCTATCCACCTACCTAGCTACCTACATACCTAAAATACCTACCTACCTAAAATTCCTACCTACCTAAAATAGCAACCCTATCCACCTACCTAGCTACCTACATACCATAAAATACCTACCTACCTAAAATTCCTACCTACCTACCTACCTACCTATCTGCCTGTGTACCTGAAATACCTACCTACCTACCTACCTACCTACTTCACCTACCTACCTATCTACCTGCGTACCGAAAATTTACAGTTTAACACCAATTGCCATAAAATGATTAGAAAAAATTAAAATAACCACTTTCTTTCTAGAGATTCATCTTACAAATCACAGGAAGAACCCAGAGTAAAACCCACACAAACATGAGGAGAACTCAGAAAGGCCCCTGCAGGGGATTCGAACCTGAAACCTGCTCACTGTGAGGAAATCGTGCTAATCAGAGAGCCGACACTAATTTGCATTAAAATGATTATATTTGTGTTGATGTAATTCTAATAGTTGGTTCTGGTGCTTGTGATGCTTCACCGTTCATACAATTGTAAAATTAACTAACTAAATAATAAGTATTATAGAATTTATTATTATAGAAAACAGCCACGGAATGAAAAACTATTAATCAACATTATAAAGGAAGAAAGTGAAAGAAAGAATCTGCTCTTTCTGTTCATTACTGATTTTTGGAAATGATTCTGTTTTTTCTTCCGCTATTCTAACTCTGTATTGCGGTTTGACTGGGTGAAGTAGTGAGAAAGTGGTGAGAAAGTGGTGAGAAAGTGGTGAGAAAGTGGTGAGAAAGTGGTGAGAAAGTGGTGAGATCTGTGTTATGTAAAGGCAGCGCTGTTCGATCAGTGTGACGGAATGAAACAGGAGATAAAGACAGACGCAACACTTCCTTCTGTCTGTCTGAAATCTGTTCGTTCCAGGAGAAGGTATTATATGTGGAAGATCAGTTAAAGGGATCAGGAGATGAAATAGTTCAGCAGTTTACATCTACTTCTATTTCCTTTTCTCTCCCTCCCTCTGTCTCTCTTTTACTCTTTTTCTCACTCTACCTCTTTTTCTTTCTCCCTCTGCCTCTCGTTCTTTTCCTTTATTTCTCACTCTACCTCTTTTTTTCTTTTTCTCTCTTTCTTTTTCCCTCTTTCTCTCTAATTCGGTCTCTCTTTTTTCTTCTCCCTTTCTCCCTCTACCCCCCCGCCTCTCTCTCTGTCTGTCTCTCTTCCTCTCTTTCTCTCTCTCTCTTTCCCTCCCTCTCCTATTCCTCTATCCCCCATATCTCCCTCTCTCTCTCTCTCTCTCTCTCTCTCTCTCTCTCTCTCTCTCTCTCTCTCTCTCCTCTCTCTTCACCCCCCCTGTCTCTCTCGCTGTCTCTCTTTTTTAAAAAACACATTTTTTTTTATTTAGTCCCTGCCTTTTATGATACGTGATTGTGTAAATGAAATTCCGTAAAAAGTCAAAATTCTCCCCCTTCCCGTGTCACTTTTTCCTATCCATGTTTCTGTCTCTTTGTCTCTCTCCCCATCTTCCTCTCTCTATTTCTCTCTCCGTCTCTCTCTCTGTCTTCTCCCCCTTCCTCCTGTCACTCTTTTCTCTCTTTCTGTCTCATCCATAATGCCTATCACTAGTACTCATCACTTCTTCAGCCTTGTTCCACAGCACCTGTTCTTCCTTCCAACACCTAATAGCTCATCCTCCCTATTCACCAGCACTCTGAATTTCCCAGAATTCCCTCTGGCTCATCCTGCTGCTCTCCTGCTGAATAAGCACATAGCGAGATGGTAGAACCGACAGATCCGACTGAGGGTGAGCTGGCAGGAGATCAGACGACTCCCATCTGATCTGAACCTGTTATTGTTATCTGACCCGCTGTCTTTTTTTTATCTGGAATCCTGTTCTCTCTCTCTCTCTTTCTCTCTCTCTCTCCCTCTCTTTCTCTCTCTCTCTCCCTCTCTGTCTCTCTCTGTCTCTCTCTCTTTAGCTTTTCTCACTGCATCACCTCTTGTTTCTCTTTCCTCCTTCTTTTCTTCTGTCACCGCCCACTCTTACTCTTACCCCAATGTCTTTTTGCACTTTAGCTTTGACAGGTCAAAGTGTGTTGCTTAGCTCTCTTATAGTACTAACACACACACACACACACACACACACACACACACACTTTTCTTCCTCCATTATGGTATTTAAGTTTATTTATTTTCCACTAAAAAGCAAAACATACCTGTCACGACTATATTCACATTTACAGCATTTGGCAGACGTCCTTATCCAGATTGGGGGTTAAGGGCCTTGCTCAGGGGCCCAACAGTTAGAGCTGGAAATCAAACCCACAATCTTCGAGTTGGTAGTCTAACATCTCCCCACCATTTCCCCATTTACTCTCTACTCAAACACACACACACACACACACATACTATACAGAAACAAACACAAACCAACCCCAGATAATTCACAGCAGTCACTTTGGGTTTTAATTGACAGTGACAACCCGATTTGCTCTCCTCAATCACCGCCAGCCGCTTCATTAAACGTTATCAGCGATAAATCTCCTCTGGAAATAAAACGAACGAACAAAAAAAAAAAATCATTGTGCTAATGAGCAGCTTGGTCTCGAGCCTGATTATGTTTTTCTGCTAATAATCATATAATCATCCATCCAGCTAACGACTTTCTGTCACTGTAATTGAGATGTATTCTACACAGCAATGCCAAGCGGACCAAACACACACCCTTTGCAGAAATGCTAATGATCCGGCCGTCTCCATTTAGCTTTTTATTGCAAACCAAGATCTTTTTTCATTATCCACTTTAGGATCTTCTAGTAAACAACATATTATGCTGATCGGAAGATTGTGGGTTTAATTCTCAGCACCACCAGTTTGTTGTGCTGGGTCCCTGAGCAACTTTTAACCTCTCTGGATAACGCTGGAAATGTGAATGTAAATGTCTACTGGACAGATGTTTAGATAAGAAATCGTATATTCGGGATTAAGTTTTAAGATTGAAATGGTATCATGCAGAATTTTGAATCAATCAGTTATGAAGACTGTTTATGTTTATAGTTTAGTTTCTTCAATGTTTCTTAGACCAGAAATAATAATTTATTCATGATAATTTAAAGGCCTTCTTGCCTTTTTCCATATCCCATCTTAGGATGCCGGGGTCACCGATGATACAGCACTTCCAGAGTAGGAATAGTTAAGGAGCCTTGATCAACAGTCGATGAATGCAACCCCTTTACCCCGGCCCTGGGTAGTACTGTGGTTTAAAACACAAATCTTTCAAAGACCAACACAACATTTAAGCCACCATTTTCTTGTATAAATTGACTTGTACTGCATATACACTGCATGACTTGATGCCCAATTCCAATTTTATGACTATATCCGATTTGTATGATAATCCGCTTACATCATCTCTAACAAATGACCTATATTCGCTATCTGCATTTACTCTATACACAGAGAAAACAACCCAATGTAGACGTACTGACCAGAAAAGGAAGTAAAAACAGCTCGATAATCAATGGATGAAGTTGAAATGATGATTTTAAGGTCGGCAAATCATTTTTTTTAGAAGAAGAAGCAGAAAAAAGAAGAGAGCCATTGCTGCGGCCTTAGTACACTGTAGCATTTATCGTTATTATATATATTAAATGAACAAAATACACAATAATTGGGCAAAGTTATACTTGCATGTATCTGATCTATATCTGATTTATTTTCACATACAAATAGGGCTTGAAACCGATCTAAAATAATCGGAATCCATGCGCTTTTTTCCTGGGTCCTATCCCATCTGTGCCACATTAGAAGAAAAAAATATATTTCCAGTATAAATGCGTCAGTCTTTTAACAACATGTAAAGACCTACCACTGAAAATACTTAGATAAATACATTTTATTAAAGAAACATCTGTGCTTTTCTTGCTTTTTTTTCCTGCCAAAACTTTTAAACTGATAATATCCCCAGGCTGTGATCTAACATATCAATGTACTGACTGATAGAGAGACAGAGCGCTTCTCTGCCACAGTGTAAAAATACCTCCAGTAAGAAAATTGGGAATTGAAATATACTAGTCAACATTTAAATTGGATCAATACCTTTTATCAAAGTTGTCCTAAAATCAAAATTATCCCCGTTCTTGTCCTAGGACAACCTGGACGAACTTTTTTTTTAACCTATTTAAATGTTGACTACTATAATTACAATAATAATATTATTAATTATGCTCTTTTGTGCATTTTTGTGATCTACATCTACACAAGACCTGCTACGATAAGATCACTGAACTGAATCAGTTAGGACTTTCCTTCAAATTTGTTGGGAGTGAAAAAAAAAAAAATAGACTCATAATTCAATCCGTGTAGCTGCCGAGTTGTTCACCGTGGTACCTCCCTGTACAATTTACTCTAATATTAGTGTAGCCTGTCGACAGCATTGAGTTTCTTATATCTCTCCCTCAATCAATCACACTCAGCTCCTGCGCCGACCTGTCCCAGTCTCCGAGCCAAAATTCCAGAAAGAACCCCTAGCACAGAAAAGCTGCATGGGAAAACCAAAGTCTTTATCCAGGGAACTAGAACATGCTTGTGGATTTCTCATAAGCGCACACCTAAATGACGAGTGTTTAGGCTGCACCTCATCTGGTTTAAATATAAAAAAATTCGACGTGTAGATATTGATGGTCGTTCGTCGAGCTGAAGTGTTGTAATGTTGAATTAAACCATCCGGCTCAAACGAAAGCCAAACCACCAGCTTTCCTCTTTGGAGCTGATGATGGATGAGGAGCATCAAGGAGAAGATTGACCTCCTCCTAATTAACTCCATCTTAAGGACATGCGATGTTAATATTGTCCAAAAAGTCTGGTTTTCACTGGCAGCTTAGCCAGATCTCATCACGGTGGCTGGTGGAGGATGGAGTGGAATGAAGTGGAGTGAAGTCAGAGGCCTCTGATAAAGCATTTTATTAGAATTAGTTCATATGTCAGATTATTTCCGGAACTTTCTATTTTGGCAAAATGTAGTCCGCGCTATGACGGGTCTCAGCTAATAAGCAAACAAGCTTTTCTGGCTCTTATTGCGACAGATAAAACGTTATTTCCTATCAGAACATGTTTCTTTAACCGTTCCCACCCTTTCTCTCTCTTTCTCTCTCTCTTTCTCCTTCTCCCTTTTTTCTTAGTTATTTTTTCCCTTTTATCTTAGCAGGAAGTCATTAGTTATTTTGTCCTTTCACAGCTCCTTGATAGACATTTGTTCCTAATGTGTCTAAATGCACTTCAAAACAACTTCTTCCAATTTTGCAATAGTGTTAGCAGGCCAGTTTTTTTTTTCATTTGTTAATAAGGTCAGGGTTTTTTCCCATTTTTTAAGAAAGCCATTTTTTCCCCATAGGTTTGCAGTTTTATTGCCCTTTATTAAATAAATGTAGCTGGAAATGTAAAGTGCAGTAGTTTTAGTGCTCTCCGAGGCCTCCAGAAGAGCTTTACCCTTTGCTCTGTTATCTTTTAGCCTAGAGCAATTGTTATTCCCACAAGCAAGTAATGTGTCTTAACAGAAGAACGTTTTTATTCATTAAAGAAAAAAAAAGTTCCCAAAGATATAAATATGATTCAGACAATTGGTGACATCTTGGACCACTCTGTTTGGGAGTCACTAGCCTGCAATTTGTGGCTGAGAGCCGATTTATTATAGCGTCAAAACCACCGTCTATCATGCCGGCGCTCTCCAGCCAGCCATTATCCCCCCAGCGATGTAATCCGCAAACACAAAAGTGCCTGACTCTAATTTACAATCCACTGATGGATTTACACCATTCTACCCATTAGTGTGTACATTTCCCTGCGGCATGTTATGTAATGGTGTTAGGGAGATTTAGGAAAAGCATAACAAGTCATAAATTTTTAGCTCTTCTGTGGTGAGAATAAAGCGCCTAGGTAAAAAGTGCTTACAGTGGAAATGTCCTAGGACAGGGGCTAGAAAGGCAAAAGGAGTTTGGGTCGTGTGTTTTCTCGTTTATTTGTTAAGTGTGTTTAAAGAGACGCAATAAATGAGAAGTTGTATTTAATAGTGTGTGCAGAAAAACTTGATGAAAGGATGATGAGTGGAAAATGGATGTAAAACATGCACTTTTACAACAACGGTGTTTTGAAGGTGAAAAAATGTTCAGGGAATCATGGAAATAAAAGTCCAGTTGTATTCCAACAAAAAAAAGAAACCGCGTAGACGGACCTTCCAGGAAGAACCAATAAAAAGTTGCCTTTGCTCTTGTTACTCTAAAAATCAAGGCCTGTTACCTTGCTAAGATGGCAGCTTTGGGTTCCAGGGCAGCATCACAGGGGGAGCTGATTATAGCATTAGGTCAGGTTAGGTCAGCATTATGGGGTGCTAGAAATTAGGCCAAGTTTGTAAAGAGCTGTTTTCAGTCATCTTGTCACACCCTCTTATAACCCCCTTTCTCGATGTAGCATATTTTATTTAATTAGCCTGATACAGGGATTGATCATTAGAAAAAAATTACCAGGATGACTATGATACCATGTTAAAACGATAACATCCGGAGGCTTGGGGCCATTCGGTATGCCGGCATGGACAGTAGACGGCTCATATTGAATTTACCACTTTTGGCACTTGTGGAACGTTTCAATGCTGATGCGTTCGTGAACTTCCCTCGGCTCAGTTGCGTTCCCGGTCAATATGACTGAAAAAGGAAAGATAGGAGATGAGAGAAGATGTCTGATTTCTCATCCATCAATCCCTGGTGCATATCCCGTCAAATAAACACTAAAACAATTTACTGGAAGTGTACACACTGGAAGTGCCAACGTTAACACTTCTTAAGGCTGAGCCACTGCCAGGTCATTTTTCAGGGCAATATTTAATGTGAACTGAGATGTCCTTTCCATTTGATGTCTTAGAGGAATAGCTAGCTTTGCTATATTTGGCCAGGGAATTTGTTTCAGAGGCACTGGAACTCCATGCCCATGACCCCCACTTTAGGTTGATCATGACAAATGTGTTTCATTTGTTTAAGCCCACATGGCAGTTTTAGTGTTTCTCCTATAAATTTAGCATCGCCTTCGCTGGCATCACCTGCACAGCCGAGAGGAAACAAATTACACTTTGCCACTGATTCGTCCTTTATAATTGGCTAAAACTGTCAGAAGCGAGGCGAGAACTCTGGCTCTAGTTAGCGCCCTGGAAAATTCGGTAATGGGAATCATGGCATCACTCCAGGAAGTGCAAAGCTAGATCGCATCACTGCAAGTTCTCTACAAAGACCTGTAACACCCCCATCAAGGTTGAGAAACAATGTTGCTGTTCTTCAACAGCAGCCGAAATCTTTCTCACAGAGGCTTTTCAAAACCACGTTAACAAATGACACAAGGCTTAGTGCTAATTTGGCAGGCATAATCTGAACAACTGATAAATGAAGCTGGAGGAAACATTTTGGCTCGGCACACACAAAGGGCCTCTTGGAGCACTCGATGATATTGGGTTCCGTTGCAAAAAAAAAAAGGGGGACAAATTACTTAGATACCAGAGAATGATTCCAGAAAAAAGAGTTCTGTAAATTTATTGAGATGAACAGGAGGAAATAATTTATGTCTCTTGTCCCATGCATTTCCGTGAACACAAATCTGGCCTCTGTGAATTACAGTAACTGTCATAACTTGAGCTGTGGTGCTAAAAATCGCCTGGGTATTTACGCAGATGGCTTTCCTGAGGATACGCTAACATAAAAATAATCCCTAATCAGTTTCCTTAATCATAATTTCTCTAAATATGAAGCTTAATGGGGGCGCCTAGAGCTCTGGGGCTAAAACGGTGTTAAAAGGAACACATGCATCAGAGGAGTTAAGCAACATCCTAGAAAAGCCTCCTCATTTTTCCCCCTCTGATCATGCTAGACATTCTTTCTCAGGCCTTTGAACCACAAGATCTGAGTCAGGCTCTAAAATCATCTCGGTGAGGTGGGAGATGAAGCTAGAGGACGCCTGAGCTAGAGGGTGTCAGAGTGGGAGATAACGGTCAGCTGTGGGAACTCTGAGGTATGAGTTGTGTTTCACCAAACTGGAGATGGAACCAACAAACAGAGCCAGATTAGTAGGTATTTTATAGGTATATCTTGTAGCTATTCTAAACCAGATGACAAATTAAAACACTAATTTATGTGTGTGTGGGGGGGGTATTGATTGGTTAATTGGTTGGTTGGGTACTTGGTTGGCTGGTTGATTGATTGACTGACTGAATTACTGACTGGTTGGTTCGTTTGCTTTTATCCAATCTGATGGCTATTTTCCAGGATTCATCGGAGAAGGGTCTAAGAATAGGTCACATGACCAGAGTAGCCATATTTTTAACACCATTTTTACTATGTTTTATACTTGCTTATTCCCTAATTCGGGGTCACGGGGATCTGCTGGAGTCTATTCCAGCATCTCTAAAAGGGTGAAAAGCAGGAGGGGGACACCCTGGACAGGTTGCAAGTCCATCACAGGGCCACACACACTTACACACACTCCTGTGGGCAATTTAGAAACACTAATCAACATAACATTCATGTTTTTGGACTGTGGGAGATAAAAAATGAAGGAGTAAACCTACACATGCACAGGGAGAACTAATCTAAAAATTGCAAGTTAAAATCCTAAAAAACAATACCACTCTCCTTGGACAAGTCATGTATCACAAGACTAATATCAGGTCTAAGCTTAGGATAGACCAAGGCTAGCTGTATCACCCAGGCAGTTAAAGCAACACTAGCCAATCACAGTCTTCTGTAGACCCATTTATGCGAAAGAGAGCTGATAACTAGCCTTATTTCCCTCAGGAAATTCCAGTTTACTAGGAATTAGAGGAAGCATGTGTTAGCATGAACTTGTGTTAGCTTAGACTAGCAAATTCTTAGACTGAATTAATTAGAATTTATAGGAATTTGTAGGTTTAGTGTTTGAGGCTATAGCTCATGGTTGAAGGGTCATGAGCTCGAATGATTTTTAGGCTCCAGAGCAAAACCCTAAAACCTCAACTGATCTGTACCAGGCAGCACCAGTGCTGATTTTAATGACTCCTGGTAGTTTTTAGCCTTTGTAACATATATAAAACACACAGCATTTCCTTTTGTTATTAACTTTTGTTATTTTTATTAAACAGAGCTTGGACTAATCCACTAGGCATTAGTTAGTCATCAGTTTAAAACTTTATCAACACAGACTGTCGGCTCTTCTTGGGTTAAGAGAAAGAAACCCGATGTAAGCACTTTCTCTTTATAGAAGAGTAAAATAAGTTCATCGCTGTCTCCGCTTAAAAATGACTTGACATGAATTATTCTGAATCTCCTCTGTTCACTGCTCTCCAAATGAATCAATTCCGTTTGATGTTTTTGTTTTATGAAAGCCACTTATCTTTCAGACTGCGCCAATGTCCTTTAAGTCCAAACACTTGCCTTATTTACTTTCACGTCCTTATTTTCCAGGATTCGATCCAACTATGAAAGACGTACAGGGGCTACAGACAGTAACACTCGAGTGGGGGAAAGATATATTTTTTTGTTTTGCCACTCATTATGGAAGTCCTGAGAGAGACCAGGATGTGCAACTGGAGATGGCCTCCAGGCTTATTTTAGCGTCAGGAACAGAACAAGAATCTCTAAATCTTAAAATAACACAAGCTCCATGGACAATGCAGCGTTATTTAACGGCTTAAGTCGGATTTTTAATAGTCTTTTGCGATTGTTGCTTGTCGGACTGTACGAACCTGATCTCCATGTCACACTGTAGGATCTCATGATGTCATGATGCCATGTGATACATTTTTAACCCAGGTTTGTTACTTTAGTTTTACTTTCTGTTTGGTGGCACGATCTATATTATTACTTTTGATCAATTAACTGTTATTACGCAGCTTCTTCGACCAATCGTTGGCGTTTTTCTAGATATCGTGCACCTTACACGTAAAAGAAAGAAAGAAAAAAAGATAGAAAGACAGATAGACACAGAAAAAAAGAAAGTCAGACAGACAGACAGAAAAAAGAGTCAGTCAGACAGACAGAGAAAGACAGAAAGAAAGAAAAAAGCAGGTTCCTAGCTAAAGTTGTAAGAAGTCATGTGATCATTATTCAGTTTTACTTCCTGTCTGTGATTTTAAGAGCAGTCCTCGTTCAGCGAATCACAGAATGTGACTGGAGCTGTAAAGTTTTATTTACTCTGCGGGTTTTTTTCTTTCTGAAAGATGGTACAGGACACGGTGCATGTCCCACACACTGACCCTCTCCCTGTTGCTCTGGCGGCTGTGGGTTTACCTGTAACTGCTATACACAATAGATTTAGTTTAATATTAGATGTGCAGTTATGACATTAGCTCCAATATTAAACAGGTTTAATGAATAAAATGGATTATTATTATTATTATTATTAGTATTATTATTATTATAAATCATTGTACATTAATCTACATTATATTAATGTTGTGGGGTCACGTGACAATGTGAGGCGAATCTCAGAGATCCATTATGTTTGTGTTTTTTGGATTTTCTCGTTCTCCCTTTTAGATCTGCTGCTATAGCTAGTCCTCAACTTGCGTCTTTCACTTTTACACAAAAATACACTTAATTACCCATCTCTCTCTTTTTCTCTCTCTCTTTTTCTCTCTCTCTGGTTTAATTTGCCCTCTGAGATACCAGTGACCAGTTTCCTGCCCCTTTCCTTAAATCTGAGAAGCTTTAAGGATGGACCAGGACTCACTCTGCTCCACTGACCCAAGTTACAGTTTACATTACATTTAATTAACATTATTATAAACTGCAATTAACAAACATGCAATGTCCCCCAGATGACCATGGGTTCCTTTTGAGTCTTCTCTTGGTTCCTCCTATTTTATCTCAGGGAGTTTTTCCTTGCCACAGTCGCCACTGACTTCCTAATTAGGGACAAACTTTTTTCATTCTTACTGCATTTTATGTAAAACTTCTTTGAGACAATGTCCATGTCTCAAAGAAAGACATGTTAATAAACTGATAGATTTAATTCTTTTTGTTCATTTACCTGTTATCTTACTCTGCCAGCTAAGAACGTGGAAGTTCTGCACACTGACGTCATTGGTTCCCACTAGATACAGCAATGGTCTGAAGCCCTGGTTGAAAGCAGAAATGGGTTTAATATCACTATTTACTTTTCATATAGATCATTCTGGTGAAAAAATGTTTTTCTTTGCATATCCCACCTTGGAAAGTTGGGAGTCAGGGCGCAGGGTCAGCTATGATACAGCGCCCCTGAAGCAGAAAGTGATAAGGGTCTTGCTCAAGGACCCAACAGTGGTGGACTTGGAAACCCAGGTCTTCCTCGTCTTTGTTGATGGCGGTGGTGCTTGAACGCACCAACTGGGTTCAAACTTGAATCCAATCAACATCATAAAAATAATTTTTCGCATAGTTGTCCTTATTAAGAAAATCCACACAGTTTTGCTTCACCAGTGACCCCCTGCTGACTCTGATCACATGGTTCTGAAGCACTCTCCACTCTCCAATTACCCCAGCCTCTTTCCCACATCATGTTTATGTTCACATGGACGCTCAGGAAGACATTTGAGGAAGGTTACACAGATAAACAGGAGCGGCGCATTCTGGCATGGCGCGATAGTCACTTCATGTGCAGTAAACAACGAGTTAGTCTTTGGAGAGTAAAAAAGAATGCATATCTCTTTTTCTTTCTCTCTCTCTCTTTTCCCCTCTGTGCATTTGAAATTTCCTCTACTCCCGGGAGAACTGGACCAAGGCTTGCTCCGCCTCTGGTTGAAGGACCTCTCTCAGTTCTGCTGATGGATTGCTACGTTTTTACGTTTAAAAAACCCCTCCAAAAAGATAAGCTCATGCTTCGAGTACAGAGACCGGGGCGAATGTGACCTCTGTGCTTAGTTATTTTAATAAAAACCTCCTCCACACTGGAAATATCTTGTCTGATGGGGTTTCTGTGTATGTTGAGTTTTGAGTATTAAAATGTTTGCGAGTTTCCTTATTCAAAAATCTGATTGGTCAGGAAGTATTGTGTAATTGTATATAAGAACTTTGACTGGAGTGTATGTTTTAATTCATGTTAAGCCATCCATATAGATAGACAGACAGGCGGCCATATGGACAGCCGGACAGCCAGCCAGTCAGACACACAGACAGACAGACAGACATACAGGTAGATAGATAGATAGATAGATAGATAGATAGATAGATAGATAGATAGAAAGGAGCTGGTTGATAGAGAGACAGACAGATAGACAGACAGATAGATAGACAGATAGATAGACGGATAGATAGACAGATAGATAGACAGGTAGGTAGACAGGTAGATAGATCGTTCAATCGACTGATAGATAGATGGGCGGATGGGACAGCAAATTGACAGACAGACAGACACATGGCCGAACGGACAGCCGGACAGACAGATAGATAGATAGATAGGTAAAATAGGTAAAATAAAATAGCGATTAGAAATGAATACTTTTTGTCAATAATATTTGTGTTATGTATTTGTAGGTGTCTAAGTTGAGGGCAAAAAATTTCACTGTACATCGATGTTTAAAGCTCTCTTTACGACTCAGAGCTGGAACTCGTAACTCATCTTCACTCTCAGGACCGCCACCTGAGACAGAGGAGGAGCCACTGAGTTTCTAAGATCCAAAAGTTTTCCAAGATTTCATTTCAGTTAACTCATCATCCTCGCTCTTAACTCTCTAAAACCCAAACCAGAAGTAGGAATCAACACTAAGAGTTTATTAATGTAAATATTATCACACTAACTACCGAATATTCCTTACAGCAGAGTCTTAAAGGACACGATTGAAGACTTGTAATTCCTTATTTCTGCAGTCTCTCTGTGTGTAGTGGTGATTTTTTTTCTCCTTCCTGTGATGTTGAAATACTGTGTGTAGCAAAGTCTGGGCCGCTCTGGTGGTAAAGGCTTTTTTTTATGAAGATTTTATTTCTTTTGACTTATTCGCTTGGTCTTTATTGAGCACCGGTTGCCGAGAGAGAAGGAAATGAATTAGCCCCATGCACAGATGGCTTTTAAGAGTAAAACACTGCATGACAAATGTTCTGTGCCCTTAAAGCCGCAGGCTACAATATAACAAAATGGAGGAAGAAAATAAAGCACACCGGGACCTTCAAATACCCAACCAAGTGATATAATAAATACTTATTGTAAAAGAGGAAAGCTTTAATCTTTTACTCTGTCTCTCTTTCTCTCCCTCTCTCTCTCTTCAGTTCTCGTAGCCATCCTCTTGACCTCCATGCTGGGTGAAATGGTGGATAGGATTGTTTGTATGCAACCTCAGCACTTTCCTCTTGTCCCATGCTGTTTGGAATGAGCATCAGGTCTGCACTTGATTTAAGCTAATTGTAAAGCACGCTAACTCACAGTGCTCTCACGTCATGTTGGGGCATCAGGGACAGCACTGGCTGGAGATGCCATGCTGCCCGTGAGAGGACGAGGAGGATACATAATGCAGAGGGAGCATTGGAATGGATCGGCCCATGTTGGCCTCCATTTCACATGATTCTGGTTTTTGTTTGCTTTAATGATGTCTCTTTTTCCATTTTCTAACCTTTTTGTTTGTGTTGTGAACAAGCAGGATTATGTTACTTTGGTAATCCCATGCTGGTAGGTTTATTTCTCTGTTTTGGAGCTACAAAGTTGAAAGCAAAATGATCGGGAAAAAGTACTTAAACTCATATGATACAAATAGATAAAAGGATTCCGATCAGCATGTGGGTCTCGATCTGATCGCTGATGGAGCAGCATGAGCGTGTTCCGGCGACTCCATCGCGATCTGGTGCCCAGCAAGACTCGCTGATAAAGATCCTTGATGTGGGCGTCTGTCTCTGTCTTGTTATCTGAAAAGACAGGACGACTGAAGAGTTATCTTAATAACTAGGGTTCTCATTTTAGACCCCTCAACACAATTTCTCAGTTTAAGTTCACTCACATGAAGACGTTACCCGTTCCGATAGATTCGTTCCGTATTATCATTAACCCTTAAGCTGCGCCACAGCTACACATTTCTGCACCTCTAGACATCTTTAAAAGCAGGTGACCTATAGAAGGTGTGCTCAATTTGCGCTCGAGTCTGCAATCAGTGGGTTGATTGTAGCGTCACTGGGTCCCTGCAGGGCTCAGCAGGGAATCCTGGGGTCTCTAAGCCTCCTGCTGGGACTGTTAGCAATGCCCTGCTGCTCGACCGCATGACTACCTCGCCTCATAAAGCCATAAATTCTCCTTCAAAGGCATCATTAGTGCCACCACACATCCTTATAATAAGGATAAGATAGAGAAGAACCAGGGACAGGGCAGTTTAGAAGGAAGGAGGGGTGTATATATGAGCGGCTGAGGTATCTGTTTTGACACATTACGACAAGTTAAACAGGCAGCTTGCTCTCGCTAACTACTACCCAAACACCAGGTGTAATTGTTCACACTGTCAAATTAGCCACCTTGTCTACATTAGCCCCATCGGATTAGGTTGGCGAGACTAAGATGCCCCTGAATTGGTCCGAATTCTGTTTTTTCTGGAATTATAGCAGCACTCTTGCTCAAGGTCATGTGTAGCCTGTCATTAGAATCATACGGCTATCTGTGATAAAACTACAAATGATATATCTGTAAGTTCAAGCGTACTGAGATATAAACAGAGGTCTGTGAGGGCTGTGCAGACGCAGACCGAATGACCTCAGAATGACTCCTCATGGCTCAGACCTGGAGCGAGCCGCTCACACCGTGTCGCAATTAACCACAAGATCACATTATCAGGAATTTCCTTCACTCTCATGGCTAGAAGGTTATCACCCGTGATAAATATTTATTAGCAAAAGATAACAGCCTATCTGTAAAATATGTGGGTTCCATCTGTGGCTCGACTCATCTTCAAAGTGATTAAGATTTTGTGAGCCAGTCATTGGAAACAGGAGCCTCGACTCTGGTTATGGGAAGATGGATGCTAGATTCAGTCGAGTTCATAGTCACACTGTTTCATTTTTTTTTTATTGTAACCAGGCTTGCATTCTTGTGTTTAGTATTTGTCTTCAAACCTTTAGAAGTTACACTTGAGTTAACACTTCTACATTCCCATCGCCTGCATAAACCCTGGGAATATATTTTTTTTTATGAGTGAAAATCTATAAATTAAAATCGCAGCTTTGTATCTCAGTATTTTGCCAACCCACGTCATGTAACCTTCTCAGCTTCCAGACCAACCAGGTGTTGCTTCTCCATGGCCTATAAAGGAGATCTTCTTGGACTTATTGAAGGATTTGAGCATAACTGCTGCTTTGCCAAAAATAAAAATGAGCTAATTGTGAAAGACTTTTTATAATAACTCCACTCTTAGGAAAACAGTTAAAGGTTAAGTCTGCGTCAAAAAGAATTCTTCTTGTTTATCCCTCTGAGAAAATGCTTTCAAAGGGGTTTAAATAGTATTTGCCGAAACCTATTAGAAAGCAGAAAATGACCCTTTTCCCTAATAATAAATTATACCTCGACAGGCGAAATTTTCCTCCATTGGAATTGTGACTAACTTGCAAAATCCTAACCACAAAAAAATTAAGCCATTTAAGACGTTAAGGTTTTCTTAGGGAGGGACGAGGTTGGACAGGATTAGGAAAGAGTTCATCCGGGGGATGGTTCATGTTAGATGTTTTGGCAAGAAAGTCAGGGAGTCCAGACTGAGGTGGTTTGGACATGTACAGAGGAGGGATAGTGAATATATTGGTAGGAGGATGTTAGCAATAAGGCTACCAGGCAGAAGGTAAAGAGGAGGACCAAAGAGGAGGTATAGGGATGCGATAAAAGAGGACATGAAGTTAGTGAGTGTGAGTGAAGAAGATGTAGAGAATAGCGGTAGGTGGAGACAGATGAATCGCTGTAGTGACCCCTAAAAGGAAACAGCCAAAATAATAATAATAATAAGAAGAAGACGATTTGGAGACACTTAAAGCGCTTGTTCAACAAAAAAAAAACATTGGAAATTTTGGAAGGTTTTATACCAAACCAATAAAATTCCGTTATTCCTTCCTACTATCCATCCCTCCATCCATCCATCCATCCATCCAGTGTCTATGCCTGTTTATTCCCAATAACGTTAATCAACTAGGTTTCTACATCAAATTTAATCTTACATATACATATATATATATATATATATATAGATAGATAGATAGATAGATAGATAGATAGATAGATAGATAGATAGATAGATAGATAGATAGATAGATAGATAGATAGATAGATAGATAGTATATTTTGATTGTGTGCAAAAGGACAGACTGAGAAGGAGCTAAATGCATTTAAGCAAACAAAGTCTAAATACAGAGAAAAAAGCATATGTCAAAAATGAGATATATAAAAATGATATATATCTTAAATACTGTGTATGTCTATTATGGATGTAGTCATACTCACTTTTAATGCCTGCAACTCTGACTTGACGGGTTAATTCACTGATGAGCCGAGCTTGTGATGGGAAGCACACCAAGACAAAAACACAACAAAGTCAGTAACACGTTTATAAAGATTCCGTCGGTTTTACATACTTTTACATCCACAGTGTCTCCCGAAGTAAACCAACACTTCAAATGGAGAGCAGAAGCTTTTTTTTTAATGAAGAGCTGTAATTGCTCAGTATTAGTATCATGTGGTAATGACAGAACCTTTGCCCAATCACATCCTTTTTCCGGTTTGGAGTTCACTTTCACTGTTGGCTCGTACCTCGGACTCGCCTATGATGTGTGAAGTGTTTCCAGATGCTTAACTCCACCAATAGCTAAAGACTCCGAGGTCATTTACTGACACATTGTGTTATTGGAGCCATAACGCTCTCTAAAGATGAAATGAGCAGAAAATTTTGTGTCGGCTCTCCGGTTTAATGAAAACACCTTTCGATGTTTTAAGTTTATGTTGTTCCATGAAGTTATTTCAGAAGGTGTGAAAGTTTCATCGTACTTCAATGTTGTTTATTTGAATTCAATTAGTCACATATTAGTGTGTGTTTAAATAACATGACTGGAATTTTTGTTCCAAGTTTTTTTCTAACTATAACACAAACTCTTTATGTTATGTTATTTTTTTTCACTTGCTTCTTTCATTGTTTGACTTTTCACATAGGCTGTATTTAAGCAATCAGAGAAAAAAACTAGCAAATGACATCACTCAAAATAGCTGCTTACGGAACAAAAAATTGGAATAAAATAAAATATCCATCCATCCATCCATCAGGTCGCCAGTCCATCAAAGGGCCACACATACACACACTTACACTCACTCCTATGGGCAATTTATGTTTTTGGACTGTGGGAGAAAACCGGAGAACCTGGAGTAAACTTACACAAGAACAGGGAGAACATGCAAACTCCACACAGAAAGACCCCTGCAGGGAAATCGAACCCAGGACCTTCTTGCTGTGTGGCAACAGTGCTAAGTCACCATGCTGTTCCTATAATATAATATAATAAAAATTAAGAAAAATAAAAATATAAAAATATACTGTGTGTTCTATATTCAGACCCCCTTTACCAGAACGACTTAACATGTCATCTCATTTATCCAACCTAACAGTTCGGATTAGGGGCCTTGCCCAGGAGCCCAAAAGTGGCAGCTTGGTGAATAGAAACTTAACCCACAAGCTACCACTTACCAGTTTGACTCTAACCCAAACTGAACCCCTTTGGGATGAACTGGAACCCCGACTGAACCCCGGACCTCCTCACCTTAACATTAGTGTCTGATCTCACTGATACTATTATAACTGAATAGACACAAATCCACACAGTCACATGACTGAATCTAGTGGAAAACCTGCACAGCAGTGTGGAGATGATTATAAGAGGAAGAGTGAGACTAACAGCTGGAATAGGATGTTAAAAAAACATTAAGAATGTGTTCCAAGACTTTTGCCCATTATGGGGTATATATGTTTATCTATATATACCCAATGTCATATCACATCCCTGTAGTTACATTCACAGAATATGGCCAATGCCCTTATCCAGAGCGACTAACATTTTTATGTCTTTTTTTAATACATTTGAGCAGTTAGGGGTTAAGGGCCTTGCTCAGGGGCCCAGCTGTGGCAGCTTGGTGGTGCTGGGAATCGAACCCGGGTCTCCCAATTAGTGGGCCAACACCTTGACCACTGCGCTAGCACTTCCCCTGTAGAGCATTTCATTAAAGTAAAAAGTGGTAGCTCAGTGATTAAGGTCTGTTTACTGGAGCACCATCATGTGGCCACTGCTGGGCCCCTAGGCAAGGCCCCTAACTCTTAACTACAAAGGGTGTTTTCCAAAAGCCAGAATCGTAAAAGTAGATAGAAAACACTTAAAATATTCTGTGCAAAATAACAAACTTATACTCTACTGGGAAGTGGTAGTTCAGTGGTGAAGCTGGACAGCTGATCTGAAGATTGTGGGTTCAATTCCCAGCACCACCAAGCTGTGTCCCGAGCAAGTCTCTTAACCCTCAACTTCTCATCTGGATAAAAACAGAATGAGATAAATGTAAGCCGCTGTGGATAATGGTGTCCATGTCCTCCAGGACAGTTTATTCCGAGCGGCTCCGTAAATCTCCCAGCGGACACTTCAGGTTAAACCAAAGCGAAACTCCGGTATAAATTATCCAATCAAACTCTTCCTTTTTTTTTTCCTTTTTTTTTGTTTTTGCAGTTGGCAGTGAGTACCTGCACACACAGAATCATGATTTAATAGGAGTTCCATTCCTTTCTCTCGTTCTCTGTCTCTCTCTCTCTCTCTCTTTCTCTTCTCTAACTGAGGGCCCCTGAAAGGGTGAAGCGGTGGTTTCCACTCTGGTCCGTGGCCTCGCATAAACACTACACCAGTACCTGTGATGTGAAGCCATCATTTTTCCTGAGACTGTTCCACTGTTTATACTACACAATTCTTACATCTATTCAAACATTCGCTTCTTAATAAACACACAGGAACAGACCGAGACGCCAGCGTCCATTTATAATTTGTCACCTGATATTTATGAGTTCATTCAACTTTTTCTTTTTTTTTTATCTCTCCACCTCCCTTGGACTTTTGCATTTACCATAAGAAAAAGCTCTCTCTCTCTCTCCCTCTTTCTCTTTTCTCTTCCCCTCTTTGCTTCTCTCACTTTACTTTTTCATCTTATACACAGCAATATTACCATTCTCTCTCTCCCCCTCTCCCCTTTCTCTCTTTTCCGTACCTTATTCTTTCTCGCCTATCTCTCTCTCTCTCTCTCCACTCACTCTTCCTTACTACTTTTCATTCTTATACACAGCAATATACCATTCTCTCTCTTCCCCTCTCCCCTTTTCTCTCTTTCCCTACCTTATTCTTTCTCCCCCCCCCTCTCTCTCTCTCACACACTCTTACTTTTTTCATCTTATACACAGCAATATACCATTCTCTCTTTTCCTGTCGCCCTCTTTCTCTCTCTCCCTACCTTATTTCTCTCCTCTCTCTCCCTCTCTCTCTCTCTCTCTCTCTCTCTCACACACACACACACTTTTACTTTTTTATCTTATACACAGCAATATATTATTCTCTTTCTTTCTCTCTCCTCCCTCATTCTTTCTCTTTCTCTCTCTCTTTTTTTCATCTTATACACCACATTATACCATTCTCTCTCCCTCACCTCTCCCTTTCCTCTTGCCCCCCTGTCTTTCTTTTTCTACCCATGTCCCTCTCTCCCTTTTACTTCATCTTTCTCCCTCTCTCTCTCTTCCCCTCTATATCTCTCTTTCTCACCCACCCCCTCTCTTTATTTTTCATATCATACAGAGCAATATACCATTCTCTCACACACACTTTCTCTATTTCTTCTTTTTTACAGAAATTCGATATTTCTCTCTCTCTCTCTCTCTCTCTCTCTCTCTCACTTCTCTCTATCTCTCTCCTCTCCTTACAGTAATTTATTTTCCTCTCTCTCTCTCTCTCTCTTACTTCTCCTTTACAGTAATTTATTTCTTCTCTCTCTCTCTCTCTCTCTCTCTCTCTCTCTCTCTCTCTCTAGTTCCTAAGTTCAAGCCTTTTTTTCTTAGCTTTCTTAGCTTTTTCTCCATTTTTACTGTTTCGGTCTGTTCTTTTTTTAAAATTATTTTTATAAAAAAATTGCTGCATGTTAATAAAAATAACTACTTAAAAGTCTGTAACTTGATTAGATTCGGATCAAATTCATTTTTTATATTAATGATTATTTCTCAAAAATTAACATCGGTTTGATTATATAATCTTTTTTTTACCATAGTGTATATTTGGAATTTAATTGATGTAATAATCCTTTTTTTTTTCTTCTAGCTCGAACCCCTGGATCCAGCTGTGCAGGCCAGTGGAGGAAGGAGCACTACTTATCCATGTTTAACATGCGTTGGGTTTAATCTGTCGGCTCCATAAACATCCCATTGATAAAAAGTGCTCAGCGGACAGATTACAAAATAATTAAAGGGAGAGTTCGGGGCGGAATGTAAACTTTGCGAGGGTTGGCGTCTCTGTTTATTTTGAAACAGCTGTAAAGAGCAGATTCAGCTGCCAGAGCACGAGCATCCGTTTGTCACTTTCATTTTTAGCAAAGAGCCACTAGAAACGGAAAATCCACTTCAGTTGGGGTTTTTTTTTCTCTCTCTCCTGCCTCTTCATCTGTGTCTCAGGGAAAAAAGCGTCTGAAGGGAGAATAGAACGTTCCAGCGTTTAGCCTGTGGTTTTTACTGGTACCCTGTGGTTTCGCCGTTTAGTGGTTAGCACGTTCACTCGCACCTCCGGGGTTGGAAATCGATTCCCATCTCTTTCATCTGGGTTCTCTGGTTTCCTCTACAGTCCCAACCCATTAACTGCAAGCTGATTGGCTGATTTATTGAACTTGTCTGTACTGTGTGTAATTGGTGTGTGAAGGGTGGAGGGATGTGAACCCTTTCCAGCATGAACCCTGTCTTATTTCCAAAAAGTTTGTGATTTTTCCTGCATTTGCAGGACAGGACTTCTATCGTCACGTGGGAATAAACTCAGTGCTACATCCGGATCTCTGATTTTACAGGATAGACATTTTTTTTTGGAGAATTATTTCACTCTATAGTAACAAAGAGGTCGAGAAATTCATGCTCAGAAAATTTAGGCAACAAGTTTCTTTTACTTGCTTCTAAAGCATTCTTTTCTTTTCTTTCTTTACTTTCTTTTTTTCATTTCATTTCATTTTATTTCTTTCCTTTCCTTTTACTTTTACCTGTCCCTTCTGTTCTCTTCTCTTCTTCCTAGTTTCCTTATTTATCTTATCTATTTTTTTTTTTTTTCTTTTCAATTTTTTTGTCCTCTTTTATTCTCTTTCTTTATTTTTTCTCTCTTTGCCTTTCTCTCTCTCTCTCTCTCTCTCTCTCTTTGTTGCTGTTTTACCCCCAAGCTTCTAGTCTGTCTGTCTGCTTCTTTTTTTTTTGTTCTTCTCATTCATTTTTTGCCTTGTAGCTTTTTCCTCTTTTCGCTTCTATATTGTTTTTTTTCTCTTATTTCTCTGTCTGTCTTATTTCTTTTATGTTCTATAGGGCCCCAGGCACTCGTACTTGTTGCTTGCATCTTTTCTTTTCTTTGCTCTTTCTGTCTCTCTGTATTAATACTTGTTTTTGACTTTCTTCATTGTCTCAGTCAGTTCTTTCTGTCTCGGTCTCTCTCCTCCTCTTCCCCCTCTCTTCTCCTCACCCCCCCCACTTTTTACTCTTTATTTACCCACTCTATTTTTTCCTCACTCTAATGCCTAACCTTCTAATCTGCCACTCAGTTCTTCATTGTTTTTTTATTTCTCTTTCTAACCTTGTCTGTCCTCCCCCAAGCCCACCGCACCCCCCCCCCCAGACCACTGGTACCAGTCAGTGACTGTTTAAGCAACACCGAATCCTGGAAAGCTCTGACAAACATTCCGCTAACCTGTTCCTGCCTCATACTTTTAAATCCGTGGGACGAGGCCAGCTTACACACCGTCTTACATGCGGTCCTTTTGGAAGCTGAAAGGCTGTAAGACGGATTTGTCAGCTTTGTGCTAAGCTTTTTTCCCACATGTCCGAGAGAAAGAGGAGCAGTCAGTGATTTAAGGTGCTTTCACTCGCCAGCGACTTCTAAACGCCGCCAACTGAATATCGCTCTAATCCGCCTGAAATTGCTGCACTATATTTCTGCGCAGGAACCGGTTAGCTTGGTGTCCGCGTGAGCCGTAAATCAGCTGTATGGCACAACAAGGCGTAAATATAGTAAATTACCTCCATCCAGCAGGTGACGGAACCTCATTCCGGGCTGCCAGAGGAAGTGGATCGCTGTGAAAGGGAAGTCGCCGCTCTATCGGCAGCGTGCCATGTGGAAAATCACACCCCCTCTGTTTACATACCTGCCGGCTGATTTATTTTGTATATGACGAGCAGTCCGGTGACGATCATCCACACGTTTTATTACCGCTTGGGAATGTTCATTCTGAGAGGGAGCAAGGTTAACGTTTTATCTGTCTGTCTCCATATATGGTGTTCACGGTCGTTTAGCCTCCACATTCATCATAACCAAAGTTTTCACGGCCCTGGGAGCCTTCTCCGTCTCGGTGGCTTCGACATGGCCTTTCCTGGCCTTTTTAAGCCCTGTTCTCTCAGAAGAAACAAAGATACAGAAACGATTTACATCCTTGTCTGTGTTTTGTTTGTACAAAAAAAAGCTTCTGTGAGAAACCTAGATGCTTACCTCACCTCACTTCTACTCACACACACTTTTTTTTTTTTTTTAACCAGCTCCATTATTTAACATGATCTCCTAGACGTCATTGGCTCTTCTACCAGACTGATGGGTTTAGTCTTACACTTTTACCCCCGATTCCCAAATCTTTACATTCAGCAGATCTTTATCTGCCTTTAAACATTTACACATCACCTGTCGCATTTATCATTTCCGAGATATTTATAGACTTAAATATAGACTTATAGACTTACTTTAGGCGTAGAGGGTTTTTTTCTAAACAGGTTTTAGTCATGGCTCTCGTTTAAAAGCACTGTCCCAATACACACTTTTCACCCTAGTGCCCCCTTATTTGCATGTCCCCTTTTAAGGGGTGCAAACAGGTTTTAGTCATGGCTCTCATTTAAAAGCACTGCCCTAATACCCACTTTTTTACCTTAGTGCCCCTCATTTGTGTCCCCTTTAAAGGGTTGCAAGTGCATAGGGTGTCCTGAATAGCCGGTGAGCTTATCTGGCCCGCCTACTTGTGCCCTTAATGCACTCTTTTGTAAGTGCATGTTCACGTGGACTTCGCTTAAGGATATTACCCAGATTTCATTTGATGGTGTGACGTTTTAAACCAATAAAGTAAAAAAATAGAAACGCAGAGCGTTTTTGGCAGACTTTTGGGATGACCGCGACAAAATCAACATGCAATCAAATTGCACACTTTGTGGAAGACCTTAGGGTGTAAAAAAAGAGGAATAGGGCAAAGCCGATAGGACTATTTTTTAATATTAATATTTATTGATGTGCAAGATTGTAAATTATGTCCCTTCTGAGACCCTGTCTGTTAAATTTTTTAACTTTTTTTACTATTAATTCCATTAATCTATCAATTTCAGCTGTACTGTACAGATGACATCCTGGGCTTTCTCGTAATATGTTATTATAGATGCTAGGAACTAGCAGTTATACTGAATCCAAAATGGCCGCTTTATGAACAAGCATGTTTTTTATAGAAAACTAAAAAGTCTCTTCAAACTTGTTCCACTACAGTAAACATGCTGTAAAATTAGGAAAAAAATATATAACACTTTATTCCTTGGATCTTAGAAGGAAATGCAGAAATTATAACATACAGTATCATACCCATAAATCGCAATACACATAGGTAACAAACCCTGTGATTGTACATGCAAGATGATTGATTAATTGATTAATTGATTGCTTGATTGATTGAATGATTTTATTTTTTAATTAACAGTGTAACTCCACACCACTTTCTACATCTGCAGTTTTGCATTTTTTGTTGCAGGGATATAAAAAACTGTTATACTAACATGGACATTATATAAACAAAAGTATTGGGACACCTGAGCATCGCATTCTTATCTGTTTTTTAATCATCCTATTCCAGATGTAGTCCCACTCTTCCTCCTATAAAAACCTCTGTAAGAATTTCCACTAGAATGAGTCATGTAACTGTTTGGATTTGATCATTCAGTCGCAATAGTATTAATGAGATCAGACACTAATGTTGAGGTGAGGAGGTCTGGGGTTCAGTCAGAATACAGGACGTGAGAGTTCGTCCACTCCAATCAGAACACAGCATGTCTTTATGGAGTTTAGGGGTTTTGTGCACAGGGTTATTGTCATGCTGGAACAGAATTTCGGTCTCTTAGTTACGGTGAAGGAAACATAGAATGTTACAAAGTATAAATGCATTTTAGACGACTGTGTGAATTAGATTTTCTAGAAACAATCCACTAACCTTTAGCAGGACAAATAAAACTGCAATGTTTCTGATCAATTTGGTCCCTAAATATAGCCATTTCACGAAAAAAAACTGAACGATGGATGGCACCGGTATGTCAGGATCTTTTAAGATGATTAAGAGGTATGATACATTTTTAAAACATAGGCTACTGTATGTACGGTGTGCCGCAGGGGTCAATCTTTGGTGGAGTTTCAGCCATGTCTGAGCATGGAGCTTACGGTGAGGCTGGGGCAGCACGGAGCCAGGGAGCTAGTCGTCGATCAACTCTTATCTGACCAGACCTGACAGTTCAGAAGCACAGCTTGGGGGGGGGGGGGGGGGGGGGGGTTTAGAGTCAGAAAGAAAGAGAGAGAGAGAAAGACAGAGAGAGAATTTGCTACATTGAATGAGCTTCTTTGCTAGCTGGCTAAGCTGCACTGTCAGAGAGAAGTGTAAGTTATGGGTGCCTCGGGGTTTTCTGATAAGATCCCTAAAAAGGAGAGAAAGAAAGAGATAGAAAAAAACCCGACAAAGATAAGCTCCCTAGCCTGAGAAACGAAACAAACGTCTCAGACACTAATTTAACGTGTCTCCTGCAAATTCCTATCTTTCGCACTAAAAACATCGAGAGAACCTGAAGGTGTTATATTAAGGTGGTTATGTGGATTCGGAACAGACCGATGAGTCACTGTTCATCAAAGGCTTAGAAGAATTTTCCAGCAAACTCCTGAATCAAACCCGAACCCTGGAAGATCACAGCAACGATGAGAAATCCTTGCAAAAAAAAAAAACACGGCAGTGTCAAGGACCTCTGCTGCGTTCAGAGATTTTTTTCATTAGAGAAAATTTACTCTAAAGACTTCTTGTCTAAGCAAGATTATTTACATTGAAAGCTTCGGGTTACATTGCCAGCATATTTGTAATGATTGCTACAATAAGCAATAATGAATATAAGGTTCAGAAAGAGATTCAGAGTTCGGAGCACTTCCATGTGTGCAGAAGAGCTAAGACGAGTAAAGAAGAAGCTCTTGTTGATGGTAAAGACGGGGTTCCCCTGTTTTAGCCGGTGGCATGTTGTCCTCTTGGTGGTCCCTTCCATCATTAGGACAAATGTACAGTCCTCAAACAAATCCAATTATTGTCTAACCCTTCGAGGCACGTCGCCCGCAGCGGAACTAATCGTGTCCCCTTTTTTTCCCACAATGCCCGTTTTCACATGCTCATGACTCACTCGACAAGACGAATAAGTGATTTATTGAAATTCGCGTGTGTCGTTTAGTCAAGGTCATGCAACCAGGAAGAGACGGAGACATGAAGACGTGGAGAAGCTCGGGTGGAGGTAGGACACTTCTAGAAGAGTCACAGTAACCTCTCACAGGATGCAGGATCCAGGCTGTGATATAAAAGGATTGATTTTCGTAGTTAATGGTTATAACATAATAAATGGGTTTGTGCTAGAAAATAAAGATGTGCCAGTATTGAAGATAAAAATATAAAATTAGAATGAACTTTATTCTCAGTTATAACCAGACATACGAATTTGCACAAAACCGATTTATTACTATATAATTATATAGTAATAATAGATTTAATAATAGATTTATTACTATATTATTACATAATGTTAACATGTTATCATCATTTCTATAGTGGAACAATAAAACAGATATAAGTAGATGGTTTGGAACATTTAAAAGTTATTGCACAAACAATGACTGGCCACCAAATAAGTCTAAAAATAAATTATTTTTACATTCACAGCATTTGGCAGGACGTCCTTATCCAGAGCGACTTACATTTATCTCTTTTATACAACTGAGCAATTAGGGGTTAAGGGTCTTGCTCAGGGGCCCAGCGTGGCCACTTGGTGGTGCTGGGAATAAAACACCAATCTTTCCAGTTAGTGAGCCAACACCTTAAACACTGTGCACAAATATACACACGCATCAATCATTATCAATTATGTGTCCAATTCCACTCTCCAACACATACTGAACATGAGAGACAGTCAGAAAATAACTGCTTCAGTTAGCTTGTTTAAATTAACAGCACATTTTATTATCAGTAATGGAAAAATTATAGTTTAATCAAATACTACAATTACTAAAAACAATAGGTAAAATGGTAGCACAGTGGTTAAGGTATTGGACTGCTAATTGGAAGGGGTGAGTTTGATTCCCACCACAATCAAGTTGCCATGGCTGGGCCCCTGAGCAAGGCTCTTAATCAAAAATTGCTCGGTTGTATAAAAGAGAGAAAAGTCACAATGGATAAGGACGTCTACCAAATATTGTAAATGTCTTGCTCAGGGGCTCAGGGGAGTCATATTACTGTAAATATTGTATAACTGTGCATTCAGTACTATTACTAGCTACCGAAGGCTACTTTAGAAAGCATCATTGGGGGTGTGTTGTAAATGTCTTTATTCGACATATATTTCAAAGCAGAGTGAAATTTGTTTCTTTGTATATCTAATCTTAGTAAGTTGGGGGTCGGAGTGCAGGGTCAGCTATGATACAGTGCCCCTGGAGCAGGAAGCGTTGAGGGTCTTGCTCATGGACCCAGTAGTAGCTGACTGGTGGCGCTTAAACCCCAGGTCTTCCTGGTCTTCCAATCAACAACTTAGTGCCTTAACCATTTGAGCCACCATATTTCAAATTCTGATGACTAAGTCTACATATATTGACAAAGTTACTGTATAACCACGATGGTTTAGAAGAACAGGACGCTGGGTTAAATGAATATTAGCTAAGGTGTTAAAAATAACCCGAGAATGTGTTGAATTATCACCTACAGTGTGTCTCTGACACTTTGATGTAATCAAATTAACGCTTCAGGGTTTGAGGTCCAGATGCACACAGCAGGTTTTCTCATTCAATTTTTTTTTCTGAATTAGCTGAAATGTTTTCACTGTCTTATGCTAATTATCTCAATTTTTTTTGCTTGGTGGCCCTACCTATTTTAATAAATACTCACACAAATCTTCATCCTTTAATACACTTATTTGGAAATTATTTGGCTAACCTGCAAAATCCAGATTTTAGAAGTTGCATGTTGGTGTTACTCATATATTTATTAAATGTTATTTTTTCATCTTTTTCCAGAATTTTTCATCTAATTTATTTCAGTCATCAATAATATCGATGATTCGACAGTTTTTCCCTCCCCTCAGATAAAGAATCTGAGTGCTTGATGGCACACGTCAAAAGTGTTACGCAATCGCCATATTTCCACCTCGGCAATATTAATCGTCTTTGCCCACTTCTCTACTCAGCACAGTACAGCCATTCTGGTTCATGCCCTCATGACATCATGTATAGATTACTGTAATTCTGATTGATTTATTCATAAACTTTAACTGGTCCAAAACGTCATCACCACCTGTATTCTTCTCACAGCCAGTTCATCATCAGCTCCACTAACTTCCTGTCAAGTTCCATTTCGACTACAAAAGTCACTTTTAAAGCTCTGCAAAACCAAATGCCATCATATTTCTCGGACCTTCTCCAATTATACACAACATCGAATCACAAATCATACAAAAGAAACTTACGAATGAAAAATGTATTTGTATACCACTATCTTTAGTAAACATTGATCGGGTGGGCAAGACAGATGTTTGGGTGGGCTCAGCCCACACCTGCCCATTCCTAGAGCTGGCCCTGACGCTAACCAGCTTATACCTCCAGCTCGGCTGTCCACCATGGGGGTTTAGAGCTTTCAGTCGCTCAGAATCTCTGACAACCTTTAAATCTAAACTCAAATCACACCCGTTTAGAACTGCATCTTCTTTTTCTTCTTTTTCTCCTTTTGGCTGTTCCATTTTAGGGGTCACCACAGTGAATCATCTGTCTCCACCTAACCCTATTCTCTACATCCTCTTCACTCACACACACTAACTTAATGTCCTCGTTTATCACATCCCTATACCTCCTCTTTGCTCTTCCTCTTTACCTTCTGCCTGGTAGCTTCATTTCTAAGATCCTCCTACCAACAGATTCACTATCCCTCCTCTGGACATGTCCAAACCACCTCAATCTGGACTCCCTGACTTTCTCCTCAAAACATCTAACATGAGCCGTCCCCCCTGAGGAACTCGTTCCTAATCCTGTCCAACCTCGTCACTCCCAAAGAAAACCTCACCATCTTCAGCTCTGCTACTTCCAGCTCTGCCACCTGAGAACTGCATGTTCTATTCAAATCTGTTCTCTTTTTTATTTGCAATGTATTTTTAACGATCTTTTATTTGATAGTTTGTCTCCGCATCCTAAATCATAACATTATGTGACATCGCTGAAGAACAACGAAACATCGGTCACAAATACGTGTTTGGTCGAACATAATAAACACACAGTGTGTGCAGCGCGTACTTTAGCTCGGTTGTCTGAATTTGTTTGCCGATTCCAAGACATCTGGTAAGAAGGAACTTCACTGTTGTAAGCTGCACTGTTTGTGAACCGTGAAAACAAGCTCCTTGTATAATTCCATTAACGAGAACCGTACTCCAACTCTGGGAAAACGGAGACCGCCAAAGACCGCCGCATTTCTGTCCTGCTGGAAATATATAAGGTCCTAAACACGGTAGTTACATACGGTTGTGTGTTTTTGAGATTCCGCAAATTATATTTAGCTTTAGCTTCAGGTGCTAATATTTAAAGTAAATAAAGTCTTATATTATAGGCAGCACGGTGGCTTAGTGGTTTGCACTGTCGCCTCACAGCAAAAAGGTCCTGGGTTTGAGCTCCAGGTAGGGACTTTTCTGTGTGGAGTTTGCATGTTCTCCCCGTGCTTGTGTGGTTTTACTCCGGGTTCTCTGGTTTCCTCCAACAGTCCAAAAACATGTATGTTAGGATTGATTAGTGATTCTAAATTGCCCATAGGAGTGAGTGTGAGTGTGTGTGTGGCCCTGGGATGGACTGGTGACCTGTCCAGGGTGTCTTTCTCCTGTCTTTCCCCCTTTCAGAGACATCTGAAGACTCCAGGAGATCCCGTGACCCCAAATTAGGGAATAAATGCCTTTATACATTTTATATTTATATATCATATTTTATTATTATTATTAATTTTATTAAAATTATTCATTATTAGAATATATTTATATTTTATTTAATTTAAATAAAGTTACAGTAACTGTTACTTATACTTAAAAATTAATTTTATTTCTATAATTTTCTTTTCTGACTATGATTATTAAATACGCTTATTATCTAAGCAGAATTGAACTTATTTTTTATTAATTATTTTATTATAAGATGCTGCTTTATGACAATTAAAAAATTAATCTGATAGTTATAATTAATAATTAACATTTATCATTTTTATATTATTTTACATCTTTTTCTAAGCACGTTTCATACTTTATGTTAAATAAATAAACTTTATACTGTACTTTTAGGCTCCATATTTCCTTATTCTATTCTCAGATTTTGCAATTTTACTAATAATTAATGGGGACAACAAATAAATAAATCAAAAAATAAATAATCTTCCAATGCAGTACATTTACAGCATTTGGTAGACGTCCTTATCCAGACCGACTTACATTTATGTCTTTTATACAACTAAGCAATTGGGGGTTAAGGGCCTTGCTCATGGGCCCAAGAGTCATGGCTTGGTCATAACTTACTAAGAACAGTCTAATCTCTGGTTAGGTGTCTTTTAATCTTTGAAGTGAAATACATAATAATTAAGCTTTTATTTCAGATATTTTAGCCTGTCCAGTGGCTCTGATCTTCTGCAGGATGTTCTAGAGGAGGTACTAAAAGAGCTCTGTTCCACTGGAAGTTCTGTAGACAGATCAATGTTACTGTCTCCTACTTAAAGTCTACCTCACGCCAGCTGAATGACAGCATACACGCCGATCGAGCGCCGGCTCTTGTGTGGAGGTGGATCCTGAAGACAGACGATGAGATTAATTTGGTGTTGAGAGCCCTTTGCACACCCAAGTGCCCTTTTATTCCTGTCCTCTCTACCTGAGAACATCGTAGCCTGCGGCTAGCTGTAAAGTCAGAGAACTCTAAGCTGTACTTGAAGCGCTCTCTAGCCCTCTTTTCTTCTGTCTGTCTTGCTAATAACAGCCTGCAGACTGAAAGGCGTTAAATCTTCCTCTGATGAACCCCACCGGGTCGAGTCAAGTGAAATTTGACCCGCGTCCTTGTGAACGTGTAATCACTGAAGTTAAGACACACTTTTATTCACCATATGTCCTTTATTGCTCATGTGTTTTTCTGGGTCTAGTTCTCGAGCTCCCCGGCTAACAAATGTATTTTTTTTTAAACGCTTTTTAAAGGTTCTGTTTTGGTTTCAGGAGAAAATATCCAGTTTGGTTTTTGTTGGTAGACCATAATTTTATGATTATTTCATAGTCTGAGAACATTCCATCTAAACAATATGAGAACATTCAGCAAGTACAAATTACGTCATGAAAGTGTTCCAGGAGCAATGTTCTAAGAACGTTCTCTCTCAACATTATGAGAACATTCATCAAGTACGATTAACGTCATCAAAAAATGTTCCAAAAACGATAATCTAAGAAGTTCTCGCCCAACATCATGAGAACATTTAGTAGGTACGAATAAAATTATAACGACAATTCAATAAGATTATTTCTCAACAATATGAGAACATGTTCTAAGAATGTTCAGTCTTAACATTATGATAATATTCAGCAATATAAGCAAGTATAAATAACATTATAAGGACGTTCTTCCACAGCATTTTGATAACATTTATTAAGTACCAATATCATCATAAAGATGTTCCAAGAACATGGTTCTAAGACAGTTTTCTCTCAACACTGTGAGAACATAAAAATTCCCACACGGTCAAACCTCTTTCTTTCTTTCTGTCTTTCTCTCTTTCTGTCTATCTTTCTCTCTCTCTCTCTCTCTCTCTCTCTCTCTCTCGCGCTCTCTCTCTGACCCTAGACACCTTATAGCCAAACAATCTTGCGACAAACCCTAGCATGGAGCCAGACCGATAAAGCTATTCCCATCTGTCAATCAAAGCCAGTGCAGACAGACTGACCCGCCCACCCCAACATCTTTCCTTCCCTCCATCTTTCTTTCTCTCCATTCTCTGTGCCCACACACACATCAGAGAATAACACATTAGCATCAGCTAACACAAGGGGTGGGGGGCGGGGGGGGTATCTGAGGAACAGCTTGATTAAAGCGTCTTGGCCCTCGGGTTCAGACAACGATCACCGAGCGTCACGGAGCGAGGGATGCATTCGTGAGAAGGATTTTTCTAAAGGTTGCAAATCCGATGCGCTGGGGTTGTCGGAGGGCAGATCTAAATAAATGGCCTGTTTTTTTTCTTTTGTGGTATTTGCTGAAGGATCCATTTTGCCATCCATGCGTTAGCTCCTTGTAAACAATGCATGTTTACATTCTTTCCTTTCCTCCTTAGATGTGTCTTGCTCATGGAAAAATTCAGCATGGAAGGATTTTGGATGGTTACAGAAGGTTCTTTCGGAAGATTAAGGGTGCCTTTAATCTGCTGCCCGTACGCCTTTTTGATTTGTCACTTCCTGATCATCTCGCGTTTATGAATCAGGAGTATTTACAGAAAAAAAACAAACAAACGGACAGACGAATGTTTGATTTCTTCAATTTCTATCTTCGTCTATATACATGTATTTTTTTTCAACTGGTCGGTGTGAACGCAGGAAAGTTCACAGTTGGCTTGGGTGTGTTAAAAAACTAGCAAATCAGAGCTGAATGCTGCGATAATAGCTTAAAGATGCTGCTACTTGGACTTCAGAGGAACGAGACATACGTTCTGGTGGATGAAGCCGCCGCAGGCGTCATTAGAGAAAATTACACCGAACGCCGTTACTGCGGCTGCCATCTTTTCTCCACATCACCGCAGAGCAGTTCGCCAAATCTCTCACGACAAGAACTGATTTTAGTAGCGATTAGAGACCCGGCCGTGTCTGTTGCCGTGTGTGTGTATGTGTGTGTGTGTGTGTGTGGTGGGGTGCACTTCGTGTGTGGCACAGGGGACAGTTCCTATACATAATAGTCTTTATACAACTGCATGTGTTTCTTATTTTTTTTAAATTATTTTTATCCATTTCTTGTTACATTGTTTCTGTCTGTCTCTCTGGCTGTCTTACTATGTTCTACTTTCTAACGTGTATATGTGTATTTTCGTCTGTCTGTGTATCCGTCTTACTTTGACCTGCTTTGTAACATGTCTATATGTGTATCTCCATCAGTCTGTCTGTCTGTCTTACTATGTTCTACTTTGTAAAATGTGTGTATACGTGTATCCCGGTCTGTCTGTCTGTCTGTCTGTCTTACTATGTTCTACTTTGTAACATGTTTATATGTCTATCTCCATCTGTCTTATTCTGTTTGACTTTGTAAAGTGTGTATATGGTTATATCTGTCTGTCTGTCCTGTCTTATTCTGTTTGACTTTGTAAAGTGTGTATATGTGTATCTGGTTCTGTCTAGCTGTCTGTCTTACTATGTTTGATTTTGTATGTGTGTACATGGTTATATCTGTCTGTCTGTCAGTCTGTGTTACTATGTTCTACTTTGTAAAATGTGTTTATATGTGTATCTCTGTGTGTCCATCTGTCTGTCTATCTGTGTTCTACATACTACCTAGAAACGTGTGTTTGTGTGTGTGTGTGTGTGTTAATTTACTTACAGTTGTGTGTTTGTGTTTATCTATGTTTGTCCTCTGTCTGTGTTAAGGATGTGTCTGTTTCTCGCTTTTCATCTGTCTGTCTTCCTAAGTTCTATTTGGTAACGTGTATGTGTGTGTATGTGTCTGTCTGTGTTATTTACTATTTGTGTGTGTCTGTGTCTACTTGGCAATATGCATGTATGTTTATATCAGTTTCTGTCTGTCTGTCTGTGTTTCCATGTTTTATTTCTTCACACATGTATGTGTGTGTCTGTGTGTGTTTGTCTGTCTGACTGTGTTCTCCTTACTGCTTGGGAATGTGTGTGAGAATGTGCATGTACTTGTATCTTATTGTCTGTCTGCATGTTTGTGTGTCTGTGTTTTAGCTTTTGGATGTGAATGTTTCACTTTGTCTGTCTGTCTGTCTGTCTGTCTCTCTGTCTTCTTTTTAATTACGGATGTGTGTGTTTGTCTCTCTCTACGTCTGTCTGTCTGTTTTTTTTACTACTTTGGAACTACTACTTGTGTATCTGTGATCTAATTAGGAATGCGAGTGTATGTGTATATCTTTGTCTGTCCATCTGTGTGTCTGTCTGTCATTACCGTCTCTCTCTCCCTTTCTCTCTCTCCCGTCCTCCTCTCTTCTCTCTCTCTCTCCTCTCTCTCTTTCTCTCTCTCTCTCTCACTCACTCACTCAATTCTCTGAATCCTTCATCACCTCAACATCCAAATGATCCCTTTTGAGTGACTAAATGGCGGTGTGTGTGTGAGCATTTGTGAATGATTGTGTAACAGTGAGTTGAATGGTAAGTGGTAAGTGACCGTAGTGAGTGAGTGAAGTGGAGTAATGTGAGTGAGTGAATGTGAGGGAGTAAGTGACTGTAAATAAGTGAGTGAGTGAGTGAAAGTGAGTAAATGTGAGTGAGTGAATGTGAGGGAGTAAGTGACGGTGCAGTGAGTGGAGTGAGTGAGTGAAAGTGAGTAAATGTGAGTGAGTGAATGTGAATAAGTGAGTAAGTGAGTGAGTGAAAGTGAGTAAATGTGAGTCAGTGAATGTGAGGGAGTAAGTGAGTAGTGATGATGAGTAAGTGCTAAATGTGAGTTGACTGTGAGGGATAAATGACTGTAATAAGTGAGTGAGTGAGTAAGTGAGTGAGTGAAAGTGAGTAAATGTGAGTCAGTGAATGTGAGGGAGTAAGTGACTGTAAATAATAAGTGGTGAGTTAGTGGGTGAGTGAGTGAATGTGATGGAGTATGACTGTGAATAGTGAATGAGTGAGTTGAGTGTATTGCGTGATAATGTAGTGAGTGAATGTGAGGAGTAAGTGACTGTAATAAGTGAGTGAGTGAGTGGAAAGTGAGGTAAAATGTGAGTATGACATTTGAGGAGTAAGTGACTGTAAATAAGGGAGTGAGTAAGTGAGTGAGTGAAAGTGAGTAAATGTGAGTGACGTGAATTGAGGAGTAATGACTGTAAATAAGTGATGAGTGAAAGTGATGGAGTAGTGCTGTAAATAGTGAGTGTAGTGCGTGAGGAAAGTGAGTGGTGAATGTGAGGAGTAAGTGACTGTAAATAAGTGAGTGAGTGAGTGAGTAAGAGTGAGTGCTGTGATAAAGTGAGTGAATGGAGTGAGTGAGTGAAATGTGTGAAATTGAAAATGTGTATTTGAGTTAGTGAGTGAAGTAGTAATGTGAAGTGAATTAATGTAAATGAGTAAGTGAAAGTAAGTGAGTGAGTGAAAGTGAGTGAATGTGAGTGAGTGAATAAGTAAATGTAAGGTGAATGTAAATGAGTAAATGAAAGTAAGTGAGTGAGTGAGTGAGTGAGTGAATGTGAGTCAGTAATTGAATGTGGGTGAATAAGTAAATGAATGTAAATGAGCGAGTGAAGGTAAGTAAGTGAATGAATGAATGGATCAGTGTGCACCGTCAGTGTGCACCGTCAGTGTGTATCGTCAGTGTGTATCATCAGTGTGTATCATCAGTGTGTATCAGTGTGTATCATCAGTGTGTATCATCAGTGTGTATCAGTGTGTATCAGTGTGTATCATCAGTGTGTATCATCAGTGTGTAATAACAGTGTGTATCAGTGTGTATCATCAGTGTATCATTAAAGAACAGGAGTCAGAAGAAGAATGTTATGGGTGCTCATCCCCCCACGTACGCCGTGTCTAACCTGGTAGCTTGGCTTTGGGCTGCTAGGATGCGTATAATCACAGCTGCTGTTCCTCCCTGCTGGAGTCAGAGAATAATCATGAGTTAATGCAAACCTCTGTCACATTTATGTGTGTGTGTTAGTAATCCCCAGATAACACTCAGGATCAGGCCAAAGCACAGATACAAACCTGCTCGCTAATAAAATACGCGCTAGCTCCGCCGACACCCGGGGAGAGAGGTCACGTCTGACGGCTCGGCTTTCAGGAAGCTGCAGCGGGAGGAGAGGGAGGACAGGACGTCATGCGGTTGGCAGAGCTGCCGATGACATCATCTCACTGACATCATATCCTGTCTCACGGTGCTGATGGAGGCCTAAATCCAAAACATGGAAATACGACGGTTTTTTTTTTATTATTGGTGTGTGTCTGTGTGATTATACCGGAGTGTATGAATAAGTGTATAATTGTGTGAGTGAGTGAATGTGTGTGTGTGTGTGTGTGTGTGAGAGAGAGTAAATTTCAATGTGAAGAAGGTGAGCATGTAAATGTATTTGTGTGTGTGTGAGTGGGTCTGAATGTGTGTGTATACGTGTGCATGTAATTTTGTTTGTGTATAATAGTGTGTGCATGTGTGTATAAGTGAATGTGTGAGAGTGTCTCTGAAGTGGAACCTTTTTAGTGGAAGTTTTTTTCCACTGGAAGTGGACCTTTTTTAAGGGAAATGGAACTTTTTCTATGGAAGTGGAACTTTTTCAGTTGAAGTGGGATTTTTTTCAGTGGAAGTGGAACTTTTTCTGGAGTAGTCGATTGTTTTTTGGTGGAAGTGGATTTTTCTGTGGAAATTGAACTTCTTTTTGTGGAAGTGGAACTTTTTCAGTGAAAATTGAACTTTTTCAGTGTAAAAGGAACTTTGTTTCGGTGGAAGTAGAACTTTTTTTTTTTTACTGAACTGAAAATTTTAGTGGAAATGGAACTTCTTTTTGAGGGTGACTATTTTTTGTGGTAATAAACTTTTTCTAGTGAAAATGGACTTTTTTTAGTGAAATTGAACTTTTTGCTAATGGACGTTAAACTTTTTCACACGCATTGAAACGTATTCTGGTGAAAATGTAACTTTTTCTAGTTGAATGGAATGAATTTTTTCCGAGTTAAATGGAACTTTTTTTTTTACTGAAAATAGACCTTTTTTTCTGTGGAAGTGGAATTCTTTTCTGTGGATGTGAAAATTTTAGCTGGAATAATTTTTTCAGGATAAGGAGCCATACAAAGATCTCTTCTTCTTCTGTGTCATTTCCTGTCTCACTCAGTGAGTTCTCTCTTTCTTTACTGCTGTCTTTCTTTCATTATTTCTGTCTGTCTCTCTCATTTTTAATATCTTCATTCACTCTATTATTTCAGTCCAGCTCTCTCAACACTGATATGGTTCCTATATTATTGCCAGTTCTACTTTTAGAGTCTCATTCATTTCTTAATAGGTTTTTACACACGCCGGCGATAATCAAGATAATAGAGATGGTGTAAAAGGTTGTTATCAGGGCAATTCTTCTTACTTCACTTCACTGCCTTTTAATGCGCTCGTAATGAGCTAACGAGTTACAGAGCTGTCGTTATCTGGACCTGCATTTTTCCAGTCTCTGTTTAACTGATGTCAACGGCGTGTGCCAGCCAGGAGTTATGATGTGGCCTCCGTCACACTTCATGGGGTTTGTTTGTGCATGAATGCGCCATGAGGCAATCGCTGGCATCGACTTAACAACAACACTAATATGTTAAAAAAAAAAAGAAAAGGAATAGAAAGAATAAATGCTGTAATGAATCATGTGAACCTGCACACTACAGTGTAGACGCGTTGCACTGCAGGTTATAATAAAGTGGTGTCCAATTCACCGATCTGGTGGTGTAAATCCTAAAACAGAAAATCGGGGATTTAAACAAAGAGAGAGAGAGAGAGAGAGAGATATAGAGAGAGAGAGACTAATATATTATAGAAAAAAAGAAAGAAAGAAAAAGAAAGACAAACTACAGACAGGAAAATAAGAAAGGAGACAGAAGAATAATAAGAGACAGAAAAAGAGAATAGCGACAAGAAAGAAAGATAGAAAAAAGATAGAAAGAAAGAAAGAGAGAAAGAAAGAGAGACAAAGACAGAGATAAAGAAACAGAAGAGAGAGAGAGAGAGAGAGAGAGAGAGAGAAAGAAAAGTCAGAAAGTGAGACAGCTTTTGAGCCTAATTATTGTCAAATATTAACTAATAAATCATTTATAGTGTAATATTACCTGAGGATTTTTTAAAAGCAACATGGAGGTAATTTCATCCTTCCATCCATCCATCCATTCATCCATCCATCAATCCATTCATTCATTCATTCATTCATTCATCTATTCGTTTTCTTTACTTCTCCTCCCGTTCCTCTACTTCCTCCTCACACACACCTCTAACATGCTTTCCTTTCTTTGCACTGCCTGGGAAAACAGGGGGCATTTTTCAAACAAATTATATAGTGCATTCCACCTCATATACATGTCAGACATTTCACAGGAGACTAGAGACGGCTGAAGAGGAAGGACATTCAGCTGAGACGTCCCTCAGCCTTCGGTCCATTTATCCCTAAACTTTGGGCTCAGACACATCAAACCTTCAGTCTTGCTCGATCTCATTCATTACCAGCTGAAAGGCCCAACTCAGCACCTAGCTTGAATATCAGCGCTAACACACACACACACACACACACTTAAACACACACTTAAGCACACAGTGACAGTCACACACTAATGGCAATACAAGCTTCCGTGTTATTCCAGAGAAGTTCATCTGAAGCATTCATCCTAGTTGCACTGGAAGAATCAGATTTGATTGATCGT